>UELW01000467.1:0-170000 GCA_900490495.1 Danionella dracula
TTCCTTGTTTATCGTGCTTTTTTTTTTGTTTTTGTTTTTTTTTTTTTCTGTTTCTTCCTTTTGTTCGTATTTTTTGGTGATGAGAGTGACTGTTGTGGTTTTGGGTGGATTAGAGTGACTGGTGGAGGGTGTTTTGTGGATGAGAGAGACTGGTGGTGTGTGTTTGGGTAGATTAGTGTGACTGGTGGGTGTGTTTTGGTGGGTGAGAGTGACTGGTGGGGGTGTGTTTGGTGGTGAGAGTGACTGGGTGGAGGGTTTTGGTGGATGAGTACTGGTGGTAGGTGTTTTGGTGTGGATATAGTGACTGGGTGGAGGTGTGTTGGTGGATGAGATAGACTGGTGAGTGTGTTTGATAAGAGAGTGTGACTGTTGGAGTGTGTTTTGATAATGCGTGTGAGGTTGGGTGTGTGTTTTTGGCGGATGAGTTTGACTGGTGGATGTGTGTTTTTTGGTGGATTTGTGTACTGGTGGAGTGTGTTTGTGTGATGTGTGTGGACTGGTGGAGTGTGTTTGGTGGATGAGAGTTGACTGGTGGAGGTGTGTTTGGTGAGGATGAGATTGACTGGTGGAGTGGTTGTTTGGTGATGAGAGTGACTGGTGAGGTGTGTGTTGGTGGATGTGAGTTGAATGGGGAGTGTGTTTGGTGGATCGTGAGTGCTGGTGGGTGTGTTTGGTGGATGAGAGGACTGTGGTGGGGTGTGTTGTGGATGAGAGTGTGACTGATGGGGTGCGTTTGGTGGAATGTGTGTGACTGGTAGAGTGTGTTTTGTGGATGTGAGAGTGACTGGTGGCGTGGTTTGGTGGAATGAGAGGTGATTTGGTGAGGTTGTTTGGTGGATGTGCTGTGACTGGTGGAGTGTGTTTGGGGATGAGAGTGACTGGTGGGAGTGTGTTTGGTTGACTGTGTGTGACTGGTTGGAGTGTGTTTGGTGGCTGTGTGTGACTGGTGAGTGTGTTTGGTGGATGTGAGTGACTGGTGAGTGGGAGTGTGTTTGGTGGATGTGAGTGACTGGTGGAGTGTGTTTGGTGGATGAGAGTGACTGGTGGAGTGTGTTTGGTGGACGTGTGTGACTGGTGGAGTCTGTTTGGTGGATGAGAGTGACTGGTGGAGTGTGTTTTGGTGGATGAGAGTGACTGGTGGAGTGTGTTTTGGTGGATGAGAGTGACTGGTGAGGTGTGTTTGGTGGATGTGAGTGACTGGTGGAGTGTGTTTGGTGGATGTGAGTGACTGGTGGGGGGGTGTTGGTGGATGTGAGTGACTGGTGGGGGGGTGTTTGGTGGATGTGAGTGACTGGTGGGGTGTGTTTGGTGGTGGTCAGGAGGTCGTAGGCGCAGAATGGCAGCCACGTTCTGTCAGACTGTCCCAGAGCAGCTGAGGGCTACCAAGGTAGCTTATCACCACCAGAGAGTGAATGTGGAGTGAATGAATAATGCTCTGATCATTGTAAAGCGTCTTTGAGTGTCTAGAAAAGCGCTTTATAAATAGAAGGCATTATAAAGATTAATGTTAAATTGTGAGCAGTCGATGAGGAGTTAAGTGGTGCAGGTGAGGGTGCACGCTTCATGCATTTGATTCGGTTCAACTTGAGATGCTTCCGTTTGAGATGCTTTTACAGTTGTCCAGAACAGAGAAATCAGCGTTTTGGGGTGTTATAAGGATGTGTAGCTATAAACTAAGCCTGCAAATTAACAAGTTGGAAATATTTTTTTTTTATTTGTTTTTAAAACTTGTTTTATGACACATTACAGTATCATAAAACAGACTGCAAATGCACTGATGTGAGTATTGAGGGACCATCATTGTAAAACTACTTCAAATTACAATCACACTTTCCTCTGCTCCACTACAACACGATGATGTTTAGCCTCATGTGCCATTGTAAAAGGATGGCTATATCTGAATATATATTGTATATTGTATTTATATGTTCCTTAAATGTTACCTAAATGTTGAATAAGTTGAATCTGGTGGTTTTACAAAAAAAAGGTTGAAAAAGCTTTAAATAATAGCTTTTATTCGAGCCTGTGACGATGTGATCCACGTTTCCCACATTCATTCATTCATCTTCATGTCGGCTTTATTCCCTTTCGGGGTCGCCACAGCGGATTGACACGGCCAACTCTCTGGCATATGTTTTACACAGCGGATACCCATCGCTGGGAAACGTTTCCCACATTGACTGTATATAACATGGACAGTGATTTTAATTGTATATATCTTAAACAAACAAATGTAGAAGTCATTATGAAGGTCAGAATTATAGATCTGAATGAACAAAAGTTAACGGAGCCAGGGATGGAAACATGTTTTTTTTTTCAGCTTCAAAGTGGTTCGGTTTTAACATTGAAGTGAATGAGAACCTGCTCCCTTTTGGAGTCAGCCTCTAGAGGCTGCTCGGGGAACTGCAGTTCAATCTCTTCCTATAGCCCAGGGGTGTCCAACATCGGTCCTGGAGGGCCGGAGTCCTGCACATTTTAGTTGCAACCCTGCTGTAGTATGCATACTACTCTACTTCAGCCAATCAGACGACCATAATTAGTGCCACAGGTGTGTTTCATGATGGTTGAACCAAAAATGTGGAGCGCTCCGGCTCTCCAGGACCGATGTTGGCCACCCCTGCTTTAGCTCATCGAGAAGGAAAGCAGGAGGTTGCGCCTTGCGTTTCCCAATGTCATCTTAGCTGTGCCAAAAAGCAATCCAGAATGGCCCCAAGGAATAACTTAGGTTCTCAGAGGTCAGCTCGCCTCACACTTAAAGACTCTGAAGTAATGCAGTTCAGACAAAGTTTGTTTTGGTCCAAGAAAACTGGCTTCTCTTGCACTAAAGCCTCCTGTAAGCTTGAGTTACAGCTTGAAGTTTCTGGCTATCTCAGAAAAAAAGATTGTGTCATAAATTGGGGAAAGTTGCATTGTAAATGTTGTGCTCCGACCTTTAAATTAATGTTTAAATACTATTTCCGGACCACTTACTTTACTGTGAGATTTATGCATTTACTACCAATTACCAATCTATGGCTTTTACCTCATAATAATAGAAAATGTGAAGATTATGTTTGTTTTGTGCATGAAAATCCTTTAAAACTAACTTTAGTTTCTGCATTTTGTTTTCATAAAGAGTTTTAGAAAAGTAATCTGGAGGCTTACAGCTATGATTTGAACACATCTATATTGTAATCTTAGTTAATACTCTGATTTTTCAGTACTAAGTAATATATCATTTATACCTTTTCTTAACAGGGAGCTTTTACATTTAAATGACACGTCATATGATTATTGATCCTTATTTAGTTTGTTTGCGCATCAGTCACAGCTGCGTTCCGTAAGTCTTTATTCACAGAAGATGTCCGCAAGTAACGGAGTAAATAAGATTAATTAAAGGGATTTTTTTCCTAGAGGGATCGCAACAAAGGAACAAAGAGGGCACAGGCAACGAGTTTCAAGCAAAGAAAAGAACAGATGCGTGAGGGAATATATTTGAGAAATAAGAAAAAATAATTTTCGTCCCAAACCTAAACCTAAAGACAAAAGCAGTCCAGATCTGTTAAGCCAGAACTCAACCGATAGTGAGCCAGGTAAATAATACGTATATTTTAAATAAATTCAGCAGTGTAAAAAGGCGTTACGAGACAATAACTACATTATACACATTAACCTATTTTGCTTGAGGTCGGTAGCCTCGAGATAAAGTAAGTATTGCTTGTTTGGTGGTTAGAAGAATAAGGACACTGATCTCTGTTGAGACGTTATCTATTATCCATTCAGTAAACATTTAGCACAGCCCCAAATTTGATGCTTCACCAACATTTTATTAGACTCACAAAATGAACTTATTAACCCTTGTGAAGGGCTTTAATGCAAACACATACAAAATAATGGAAATCTTAAAACTACCCTCAGTGCCATGGAGAGCACCGGTCGTGTTTTAACATGGATACGTTACTCCTAACGAATCAAACAACGAAACCTTTAACAGATAGTAATCCAAATACAATGGCGAATCACTTTCTGGAGCTGGTTTCAAACGGGTTCACTCAGTCGTGAGTGCTTTGAAGGAAGACCTGAGCTCGTCGCCTCAAAGAAAGGGCAAAAAAGGGCAACATACCACCAAATCTGGTTCATTGGCTCATGATAATAGAAACATAATAGAAACAGCCTTCAAAAGTGCTGTTTAGAACCAAACGACATTTAGAGGCAGAGAACCGCATAAGTTTATATACTTTTGTAGTTCCTTGGGTGTTTATTTTTTTGATGTATAAAATTTTTTTTAACAACCAGTTGGTTATAAATAGCCCTTTTTAAGGACGGTTCTAAACAGCACCTAGTTAGACACCAAATTATGATGGTGATGATTATTTTTATTATTATGAGCCTCTATGGTACTATGTGGCACCATTTTCTTTTTAGAGTGTGGTCAGTCCGTCACTCCATAGCTGCCAGTCTCAGTCGAATCTAGACATTACTTGGTTTAAATTGTTATTTATTCTCTGGACAGTGGTGACTAAATGACCCGAAGCGTTCAGCCATGCCACGTCTCAGCCATGAGCAACAAATGCCTCACACTAGAACAAAATTGACGTGTTCTTGCAATAATTTTTAGCAGGTATAAATACATGGAAGACATAAGGTGTAGCTCTCTTGGACTGAGTCTGATCGCTAATTGGAAGTAGCTGACCCTTCACAGAAGAACAGATGTACAAACAGAACTAAAGCTGGCATTTCTGATGTGTTGTTCCATTTTTAAAAGCAAGTTTCTGACTGCTCTCAGTTGCATGTTTCCAATCTGCGTTTTGGGTGAGGCACCATCATTGCTGCTTGTAGCTGTAATCTTTATTTCTCTGTTAATTAATTGTGGAAATTCTTTCTGTAATCCTTGCAAAAAGCTCCTCCGTATTATTCCCGAGTCAGGTTGCTGTTTTCTCCCGTCCACTTTTTGTCACCGAGAATTCTTCTTTGAGTTCGATTAAATTAACGAAGCTTTGATGAATCTGCAAAATCATGTTTGAAGCTGTAAACCACTTTATAAAAAAGTAATAATAGAGAGACTCCCATTTTTACCCAGGTATTCCATCACAAACGCAGCGTGATCCTGAAAACAAGTGAGACATTAAGCACTGGAACGACCCTGTAACTCAAACCGCTGGATTTATACAACAGTAATTTATTAATGTGGTCTCGAGGTTACTTTCATTGTACATGACTCTGGGTTGGAAATATCTATGGAGTTTTCTCAGCCTCTCATGTTTTATTATTACGGAGCGATTTCAATCTCCTGCGTATCATTGATTTTTCTCTCTGTTATTCGCTCTGAAAACGCTTTAGTTTGCCACTGGAGGTTCTGAATGATGAATGATGAGGGCCGTTGTTTTCTCGTCTGTTCTCTGCTCTCGAGCACTTCTCGTTAACAGCGATCGTTCCGAGCGAGACGCTGGGTTCTGATCGGGTTAATGCTGTAATTCAATTCTTCTGTTCTTCTTAGGCTGCCAGAAACTCTGATGTGATTGATGGCAGAGATGAGAAATGGATCATAGTCTGCATTAGAAAAATTACATGACACAACTGATCACTGAGCAGTTTCATCTCAAGCCTTTTGTACTGCTCCTCCAAAGAAATTAGTTTTTCAGACGTTATATAAAGACAGGGACTTGGGCAGAGAAATTGAAGCAATTAATTTGTTCTTGTTTTTCACATTTGCATTTATTCATTTGGCAATTGACAATATGCAATTTGTTACACAGTTAAAGTCTATCTCAGTTCATTCATAATAGAAGTTGTATCAACTGATCAAAAAACCATAGCAGGAAGAAAACAAAGACAGAGGAGGAAATAAAGAAAGTTTTTTTTATAGTAGGTATTCCTTGAAAACAAGATGGTTTTCAGTTTCTTTCTGAAAGCTGTTAGTGTTGCTGCTCTCCTGACTGGATCAGGAGTTTGTTCCACCAGCCAGGGACAGTGAGAGAGAAGGTTCTGCTGAGAGATCTTCTGCCCTTGTGGGACGGAACCACGAGTCGCTGACCCTTCTCTGAGCGCAGGCTTCTGGAGGACATGTAGGAGAGTAGGAGCTTGTGGAGGAAAACAGGGGCTGATCTGGAGATGGTTTTGTACTCCAGCATCAGCGATTTGACCTTGACATGAGCTGCGATGAGGAGCCAGTGAAGAGTGATGAAGAGGGGAGTAACATGAGCTCACTTCGGTTCCTTGAAGATAAGACGAGCGCGTTTGCTGGAAGTCCTGCTAGGGGAGCGTTGCAGTAGTTCAGACGTGAGAGGACCAGAGCCTGAACCAGGAGTTGATTTGCATGCTCAGTAAAGAAGGGCCTGATCTTTCAAATGTTGTGCAGTGCAAATCTACACGCTCGAGTTGTCTTTGTGATGTGGTCTTTGAAGGACAGCTGTTCATCCAACATCACTCCAAGATTCCTGACTGAAGTGAGGTTGTGATGCGCAGAGGGATGGGCCGGGATCACCAGAAGTTCTGTCTTGGCCATGTTGAGGTGTAGGTGATGGTTCTTCAGACAGTCAGTAGTTACTGACAGGTCATCAGGGTGGAACGACAGATAGAGTTGAGGTCATCAGCGTAGCAGTGGTGCGAGAATCCATGTCTGTGGATGATAGGAACCAGGGAGGGGGTGTAGATGGAGAAGAGAAGAGTGTTGTGAGCCATTTACAACTCAATCACAAACTTTGGAGGACATTGATGGAGAAAAGGCTAGAATATTTTCAAGCTACAACAAATCTTGGACTAACCGCCAAATGTTGATTTACAGTTCTCACAGTTCTGGCTTGAGGATTTCGCTGAAATAAAGTGTGTTTATAATTAGAGCCTGAGATAATGGGGTCAGTATGAGGAGGTCAGAGTAATTTCAGCCCTAAATTCCTGCTTGCGGCTATTTTTTTGTCTCCTATTCATTGTGGACACTGTATTTTATTGCGACAGACAATAAAAGTGTTTATTTCTCTCTGTGTGCTTGTTATCTGGCCACGAACCCTGTTTATTGATGTTTCAATTAGATGAAACTCATAAAGAGCTGCTTTAGTTAATTACTCTTGCCCATAAAGTGAATGAGGGAATTTGCTAGGAAGAGAGCATGTGTTGGGCCTCTGGAGGACATACGAGACAGCGCTGAGCATCTCAGAGAACAGAAAGAACCCAGAGTACACATTTAATCATTTAATATTATGTGAAGTTGTTTTAAACAAGTCTCAGTTTCTGTGTATTTTCAGGAATTCTACTCCGCACTCTGTAGTTCTATCTGCCTCAGTATAAAGATGTTGTCAGGGTAATTGTGTTTATTAATGAAACTTCAAAATTAACAAAACATAAAATGCCTGGGAAAACCTGGCTTAATAATACTTTTCAAACACAGAAGATAAAAGCCATGGGATGAAAACTTTAACCAAGTTACACATAAACTCAAACATAGGATAACAGAACATAAGAACTCTACTTTAATCTGAATAAACTTTAAGAAGATCACAGAATTCCAGCTTAACACTTATTGGACACGAGGGTGATATCCACGTATGCAGCAACAGCAAACTAAGTGAAAAGAAGCATTATAAAGAAAGCATTATAAAGAAAGTCTGATCAGAAGTGAGCGAGCAGGGGCAGGTGTAAATGCTTAACTCCTGATCAGCAACCAAAACTAACAAGAAATTAAGAAAAATTTAATCAAGACACAGACCAACATATTGAAAGTGCAAGTGAGCAGTTGGCCAGATATGGAGTGATCCATACCTGGAATGTGTGCTCTGCATGTAACCCATCCCAGTGTACACACACACACAGGAGTGAACAAACACACCGTGAGCACTCACCCGGAGCAGTGGGGGCCATGGCTGCGGGGCCCGGGGAGCAGTGGGGGAACCGGTGCTCACTCGAGGGCTCCACAGCTGTGCTTGTTGAAGATGGAGAGCAAGTGTTTCATCGCTCACTCCAACTTCAACTCGGTGGATCTGGGAATCGAACCTGCGACCTTCAGATCACAAGTCGATCTCTTTATCCACCGGACCACAACTGCCTTCTTGGGATTAAAACCTAAGAGAGAGAGACATAAACAAGACTGAATGAAAATGCAACAGGGTTCTGGAGCATAACAATAAAACATAGAACCCTGACAGAGCTGTTCACACTTGTTTGTTCAGTATCTATTTCCTTGGACCAAACAAGACAATGCTCTTGATTCGGTTAGCATTCAGTGCATTCAAACTGATGCTATGTTCCAGATTCATTGCTCCCCCTGTGTCCATGGTTTTATCAAAATATCACCTTCAACTGAATTGATTAGCTCTCATCCGCTCTTACAGTGTGCATCTGGCTCTTTCCAGTGATTGGCTCTTTCCTCGTGATGCTCAGCACAACAGCTGCCTGATTGGCCGTGTGTGTTTGTGTTCACAGGCTGAGGTTGAAACATGCGCGCGCTGATGGTGTGTGTGTGCCTGACACTGCTGCAGTCGTCTCGAGCCGCTTTCCCAGAGGACACCGAGCCCATCAGCATCTCCCATGGCAACCGTAAGTAGCTATCTGTCTCCTCTAAATTAATGTCTCTCTCTCTCTCTCTCTCTCCCTCTCCTTTTTTAAACTAAGGTCGCTGACAAAACAATTGACAACAATTTAACAAAACCAATAATGCAATAAACTGATCAAAAATCTACTTGTAGACAATAGTCTAATGATGTAATCAAAAAGTTAACTTTATTATTGAACGTAAACAAAATCTGGTGGTATAATATGCATTTGCATAATGTCTAGATGGTGGATTATTTGTTATTTCTCGTAATTTAGTGTTTACACCATTTTTACAGTTTAATGGGACTGGGACTTTATATAAAGTAGTAAATATGTCATTTAAAACACTGAGATGCAATTTAAAAACACATTTAATGCAGTAGTTTTAACATGTTTGTAGCATAATTTTTTGTGTTGTTTTTTTAACACGAAACATCTCTCTGTCTCTCTCTCTCCATGAATCTCTCCTCCATCCCTCCCTCCATCAGACTCCAGGCAGTACCCAGTGTTTGTTGGACACAAGCCGGGAAGGAACAACACTCAGAGGCACAGACTGGACGTCCAGCTCATCCTTGTCATGAACCGCACGCTCTTCATTGCTGCACGGTATAGCGTCTAAAATCAGTTGCTATTGATACAGTTGCTTTCATGAAATAGCATTTGCACAGGGTTGGGCTCCTCCCGCTTACTCTAAATAATTATTGTGAACTCCGCCCACTCTATTTTAGTGTCTTAACCCACCCACTTTCACAAATTTTCCATACATCCATTTTCTTGTCAGCTTTATTCCCTTTCGGGGTCTTCACAGAGGAATGAACCACCAACTCTTCTGGCATATGTTTTATGCAGCTGCAACCCATCGCTGGGAAACATCCACACACACTCATTCTCACTCAAACACTATGAACAATCGTTTTTACCCAATTCTCTTATTCCGCATGTCTTTGTTCTTGCGGGGAAACCGGAGCACTCGGAGTAAACCCACACGATCACGAGGAGAACATGAGAACTCCACACAGAGATACCAACTGACCCAGCCGAGACTCGAACCAGCAACCTTCTTGCTGTGAGACAACTGTGCTACCCACTGCGCCACCGTGATGCTCCTTTTCACAATTGTTTCATTTGGATAAGCTCCTCCCACACCGTGATGGAAGTGGTTGATCGACAGGAACTAGTCTCCATACTGATTCAGCGGTGGGATCGCTGGTTTATGTGGGAACCATTTATTCTTCTGTGCTCTTATCTGTATCGCTCACAGAGTTGGGTGTCACTAGTTTTCTCGAGTCCATTGTGTGGACTTTCAGGGGATGGACTGAAACTAGGGGAATTGATTTAGAGTTGGAACTTAACAATTGCCATGGAAATTAATACTCAAGAGACATGTTTTATGAACACAGCGGCAAACAGCAATTTATTACTCAATCCCAAACATGATGAAATCATACCTTTGGAATCAACGGTTCATGGGATCTCATTGCAAGTGCCGTGAAGAGAGAGAGAGAGAAAGAGAAAGGGACAGAGAGAAAGAGAGAGAGGGAGAAAAGGAGAGGACTACTGCGGCCGTCTTAGAGGAGACCCGAGGAACAAGATTGAACGGAGGAGTTAATTCCTTACGATTTCACTCCAGTATAAGCTCCGCCCCTCTACACCACTCCCATTTCTCCTCCCCCGAACCGTCCCAAGAAAACATAGGTACATACAATTTCAATCTTATTGGATAATCAATTACAATGATAAAATATTCTATTACGTAATGTAGAAAACCAACACAAATATTTATTTATAAAGTAGTTTAATGATTTCTGCCACCATTTCAACGACTGATCATAGACCTTTGCTGTCTGATTCATCAACATTTTTTTGTTGTATGTTTAAAATCAAGCTTTAATAGTTAGCTTATAAATACCACTCATATTTAAGAAATGTGATTAGACGTTTTCAGCCGTGTTGGGAGCTTGTTTTTATAAAAAATGTGCTATAAAAATGTAAGTTTAAATGCTGACATTTAAAAATGTCAGCATTTAATTTGTCTGTTCTAGCCATGTTTAGTTTGTTTAGTTTAGTCTGTTTAGTTTGTCTGTTCTAGCCATGTGGAGGCTACTCAGTGTAAGGATTTACTATTTTATAGGATTTTATCATTTGAAAGATTTTTGCATTTAGACCACATTGATTATATATTTTATTTCATTGTCAGTGATAGTACCCCTCTTCCACATTTCATGAAATATTTCTTTTTTCCATTGTGATGGAATTGTTGTATCTGTATTTAGGGATGATTTGTAGTGATTTTTCTTTGGTGTTTTTGATTTTTAAATCCAGAATGAACAAAACGCTGATTAACTCATTTAAGAAAAAGCTTTATTGAACCAACAGGTATTCAAAACTTTTACAGATATGGATGAAATAGACATTTTTTTAAGTAATGCAACATTTCTTCCAGAAAGTTTTTCAGGTGATAAAAAATCAAAACACAATACAATCTTTTGTTAAGTTGTTGGTGTTTTTTCCGATTCAACATTTCAGTATTAGTGTGCTAAAAGAGGAAATAAACACTTGTTTGCTATGAGCCAATTGAATTTAGAAGACGGTTTCTCACATTCCGTCCCTGATTGCATTAATTAAACAGCTTCTATATTGTATTTTTTTTATGCAGTGAAACTTTTTTGCCTCTTTTTTTACTGGTAGTAAATACGATGCTTAAAAAGTGCACAAATGAAACACCGTTACTGCGCCACAGTTCTTGCAGGTCCAGTAATCATGCACGGTTCTCAAGTCTCATACATTTTGCAGCTTTCACACTCTCAAACGGCACACTTACGATTTTTATGCACAAAAATTACTCTTTGTTTATGCAGAAATAGAGCAACATAATTAAATTACTTTAAAGCTAAATATTTGACAAACACCGGTGGCTTATCGAGCTTCTCAGACATTCGCAGAAACCCACTGGATATACAGATTAAAGATCTGATGGCAATTGAATTGAATTGTGACAAAACTTTAGAACTCAAAATATGACTATATCTGACGATTTTTAAAAAGTCTACATTTGTTAAAATAAAAGAGTAATTTAAAGTATCATTTAATTGTGCAATTTCTATTTCTGAAAGTGAGAGTTGTTTCAAGTGGCACAAGCAGGAAGTCAATCCGATCAAAAGGCAGCACTAAACATCAAATCTAAACGATAAAATACACACAAGGCGAACGCTGGGTTATCGTTGCAGGGTTGGCTCTCTCTTGAGTGAATATTAGGAACAGAGGATGAACCGTTTTTACAGCCGCGACTACCATCCTTGTTCCACTTTTCCTTGTCTACACACGAGCGGAAACGTATCTGATCTTCAAACAAGCGTGGATCTGTATCTTCAGAGATCTGTGTTCATTAGTGGAAGAGCCTGAGATACAGAGCGGTGTGGTTCATCACGCAGCGCTCTCTCTCAGACACACAGAGCTGAGCGCTTCAGCCCGGTGTCGGTCTGTCTCAGGCTTGTGTGTCTGTGAGGGACATTGTCCACATTCCTCCGGCTTCGAGCCCAGAACCATAGAAACCCTCAGAGTGTCCCTCATGAGAACAAACACACTGTGGGATCCTCACGCTGCAGGTTCCCACAATCAGCTCCATTTGATGATAAATTAACCTGTTAATCATGATCAAATCTTGCACTGTAAACAAATGCCAGTGGAAATAGGGTTTTTTTTTCCAAAAAGAGCTTGCTGCTTTTTTCAGAACTTTCTTGATTGCGCGCATTTAACCCTTGTTTGGTGTTCCCGGTCTGTGGGACCCGTTTTCAGTTTTCGTCAAAAGAAAAATACAGAAAAAACAATTTTGCTTGGCAAATTTTCTGTGAAAAACATCTTTCAGAACATATTTTTATGACCCCACGCTGTACACTTTTATATCACACACAAGGTGTGCGGGTCTAAAAAGTGCGAAAATGGTAGATTCTTTACCTTCATTCTGTCTTCACACACAAACAAAAAACACACAACTCTATGATTGTGTGAATTAAAAGGCCCAAAATGCAATGGGTCCAGCAGATCCTCAAATCCTGCCATGTGAACACCACACATGGTTTAAATTTTAATGTGAAGAAATAAAGGTAAAAGCAATAAATAAAGTATGTTTAAATGACTGGCTAAAGTGAATATCTTTAAAGTATTTTACAGTCTTGATTGGGATTAAAAATCAATGGGTCCTCCAGACCCGCAAACACTGCCTGAGTGACAATAATATGAACACCACACAAGAGTTAAAGCCACACAAAACATACTTTTTAATATGAATGCATTGCTCTCTTTCTGCTGAAAGCTGTAACCTGAATCATTTCTTACCTTGAAACAAAACGCTTTGAACTATATTTCACAAATTGTGTTTCTATGCCATTGTTTAGAGAACACTCTTGATTCAAGGATTCAAGGATTCGTTATCGTCATACCAACATATTTCCATGTTATGATACGAAATTTGGGCGTCACGGTGGCGCAGTGGGTAGCACGGTCGTCTCACAGCAAGAAGGTCGCTGGTTCTAGGCTCGGCTGGGTCAGTTGGTATCTCTGTGTGGAGTTCTCATGGAGTTTCTCATGGGTGCTCCGGTTTCCCCGCAAGAACAAAGACATGCGTAATAAGAGAATTGGGTAAGAACGATTGCCCATAGTGTTAAAGTGTGAATGTGTGTGTGAATGTTTCCCAGTGATGGGTTGCGGCAGGGAAGGGCATCCGCTGCGTAAAACATATGCCAGAGAGTTGGCGGTTCATTCCACTGTGGAGACCCCGAAAGGGAAGAAAGCCGACATGAAGATACGAAATTTGGACCCAGGTCCCGTTTTAAGCCACATAGATAGCAGAATTGTATAAATATGAAATATGTATATATATTTGCTGGGATATAAATATGTATGTACAACAGTATAAATAAGAGCGGTCAGAGATATATATTGAGGTATACAGATTATATTACACGTTTGTACATTGCATTTATGGGATTATATATTAAATTGCACCATAGAGAATTTATATTGTACCATGAGAACAAAAATATACAGAGATGTATGTATATGCATTGCACTTGGGGAAGGTATAAGATACGTAATTGCCATTAAAAAAAATTGTCCTTTTTAGCAGCCTGGGGAGAGGATTTCCAGAGCACGGCTAGAGCTCAGCAGACTGCCTCAGGGTAGAAGCTGTTTTTGAGCCTTGATTCCACGGAGCTTTAGGCAATCAGTAAAGATTGTGAAAGTGTAAGGTTAGGGCAGTGCAAGGTAAAGAAAGTGATCTGTTACGAACGGCTCAATGCAGCTGCATGAAAAGCATGCTAGACTGCAGTGACGTTTTATTGTTGTATTCATTCTCTCGTGTTAAAAACAGAGCGTCAGAACACCTGAAGATTTCCTGCAGAACTCCTGCATGCATCGGTTGGTGTGGAGGAGAGGGTGTGGTTATCTCGAAGGAGGAAGGGCTTGATTATGTGTGTGATTGACAGGCGTGAGATGCATGCGAATGAGCTCCATTATCCTTAAGGACTGAGAGAGAGGGCGCGTTTGACAAAAGACCACCCGGCGAAAGTTGGAGACGCTCTTAGAGAACAAAGAGCCTCTGTTTGAATGAGAGTCTGATTCACACTGTGTTTGTTTCATAAGAAAACGGCTTCATCTGTTTGTTAATTGATTTGTTCAGAGGAAACTGTGTCTGACAGGTTTTAGAGAGCAAACAGACGTAAGGCAACTCTCGGTTGAAACGATTCTCAACCAGAGAGGTTTATTCAACTCTTTTAGAAAACGGAGTCCATATTGATTTACCTTAATGACTACTTTCAGTTCATAGAGATTCAGCTCAGTTTTGAATGATTCTGTTTAAGTCGATTCAATCGATCAGAAAATTTATTTTTTCCAAAATGATTCAGTTCAATATTATTCGGTTCAGGTTGATTTGTTTTCCGCTGAATATTAATTCAGTTCACAATGGTTTCTTCGGAGTGACAGAGTTCATTTCTCACTCAGTTTGTTTTTTTAAGTCGCGCAGAAAACGTATTCAGAGCAAAATCATTCAGTTTAATATGACTCAGTTCAGAATTTGTAACATTTTGGTGTGATTGCGTACAGTGGAAGACTGATTCAAATAAGATCAGGTCTATTAAGTTCAGAATTTTTCAGTTTGGTTCCATTCTGTTTTATTCAGTTTTTAAAAAATCATGTTCTTAATGCTGGCATCTTCAGGTGATTCGGCTGAGTTAATTCTGATCGTTAAATTAAAATGAATAATGATTTGGTTCAGGATGATTTTGTTCAGCTTTTGATCGGTTTGATCTGATTAATTCAACTCACGGATGGTTCATTTTTAATGCGGCTTAATGCACCTCAGGTTGAATCAGTCCAAACTGATTCCGCCGATGTCTTTGTGATTCTTGATGGATTAAATAAGTGTGTTTCTTGGTGTAAGTGGATTTACATTGGATTGATTCAGTTCAGTATAATTCATTCTGGTTCGATTCCTGAGCTCCTCGAGTCAGGTTAGGGGGACTGGCTTCTGCTGGTGCGTGTCTCATTTTGGAGAAAGGTGTGGCGCACCCTTGACAGGTCACACATCCTCAGGCATGCTCTGTTTAACACACATTGATTTCGAAACAACAAATCACTGCGCCATTGCTGCTTAAAAATACCAATTCAAAAATCGATATAAATGGACATAGATGTTTCATTTTTAATGTTTGAGGCGATTAAATCCTTTTAATGGCATTATAAGAATGCCCTTCCTCTACACTGACCCATAGAGACACTCTTACACGGTTATTCCTCTAATGGCTTTTCTATTAGATTGGCGCAACTGCTGACGCTCGCACTTCTCTCTCAGATGATGGAGTATGAGCATGAATTGAAGGAGAAGAAGAACGAGGGTCGTTTACTGAAATACAAGGTTTCATTAGCTAATGCTGTTCTGGAAAATCATCGCTATATATCTGCAAAATCCTTGTGGATATTAGTTAATGAGGCTGTTTGGGTTAGTAAAGGCTTGAGTTGGAGACAGATATCGTCATGTAGAAGTTTTTATCAAAGTAATGCACAAACATGGTTTGATGATAGCTCAAGGTGTTCACGTTTTAAAGGGTTCACGAATTGGATTTTTTGAGATCTAAATTTGAGATCTAAAAAAGGATGTAAATTTTTATAGATTTTTACATTAAATAATCATATTTTATGCAGCTATAATCCAAGATTTGGAGGTGAGCATCCTCATAACCCTGCTCACTCAATAGCTGATGCCTGCACAGTGAAAAGTTAACATCCATCCATCTTTTTGTCGGCTTTCTTCCCTTTCGAGGTCTCCAGCGCAGATTGAACCTCCAACTCTTCTGGCATATGTTTTATGTGGCGGATGCCCTTCAAGCTGGGAAACATCCACACACACTCATTCTCAGTCAAACACTGAACAATAATTTTTACTCAATTCTCTCATCCCGCATGTCTTTGTTCTTGTGGGGGAAACCGGAGTACCCGGAGTAAACCCACACGATCACGAGGAGAACATGAGAACTCCACACAGAGATACCAACTGATCCAGCCGAGGCTCGAACCAGCGACCTTCCTAACCCTAACCCTAACCCTTGTCCTACCATCGGGCCAAAGACGTGCTGAGGCTCAGAAAGATAGTGACCCGGACAAGCTTAAAGCACCAGACCTGTCCCAGCGCACAGAGGCTAGATCCCCTGCAGCGATCAGACTTAACTGGTCTTAAACACACCCTTAAACTGGCTTCCCTTCTGTATCTGAGAATTGTTTGCCCATGCGGAGCAAGAAGCTTCACCAGATATCAAACTATTTAATTTTATTTTATTAAGTGCTCTTTGTCCTATCGAAGCAAGTCTGTTTCAATAAAATACACAGATATCAGGGACACTGAAATGATGCACGGGTTTGTCTGCGCTAATAGCAGTTAAATAATTCATGCAAACAACAGAGCTTTGCTTGGAATAGTTGGAATTGGAAACGTACCAGCAACTAGCATCAACAAACTCATAAAGTTGTGTTTATGCTCGTTTTCTCCACTTAATACAGCAAACAAGGATTCTGTTATGGAGTAAATGGAAAAGTATGGAGTAAGGGCAAAATCGAACAAGAGCCCCATATTGCAGACCCAGGAACAAAATCAATTGATTCTGAAAAGCATTAAATCATGAAAAAACTATACAATCTTTGTCCATAAAAAAATCCTCCACTTCTAGGTTTTTGTGAAGTTATATATAAACAGTGAACCTACACTCTAATTGCATCTTTACTGATCACTGTTGTGTAACAAATAGCATTTTGTCTCTCACCTAATGTAAGTTGCTTTGGACAAAATCGTCTGCTAAATGCATGAATGTAAATGTAAATGTAACTGATCAGAATCCATCCTTTCGTAGGCGCTTCTTTAGACACTTGCTGCTGTTTGAAAGAGCAGTTTAATGCTAAAATAGTGCGTGCAATAGTATCTCTGTCGCAGATCTTAATCTCCTTGGATTGTAATCACTTCTTTAGCTTTGTCTGGCACAGAGACCACCAAGGTGTCGGCTGAAAAACCAGCATTCTGTCCCGCATTGAGTCTTGAGGAAACCCTTTTCTTTAAGCCCTGACCTGTAACAGCATGCATGCCATAAAAAATGGATGTTTTTCACGTTCATCTGCTTACGTTTGTGATTTTTACATTTAATCACATATACTTCATTATCACATCTTTGCTTCTTTTTTTATCAGAATCCACATTGTTTGTCAATCTCATAGGCGATTAATTCATGGTGAACAGGTGTTTGGAGGGAACTAAATCCGGTGTTGTGTCAGATTTTGCTTCCCTGTGAGATTTGCCTACCACACATGCAAAGTCTAAAAAAAAGGATTACAATTTTTTTTAGCACCTTAATTCATTGTGTTGTACTGCAATTTATGTAGATGAACACTCTCTAAGTTTTATTTTATTTATTAAAAGCAATTGCTTTCATTACACTAATATTAGTAAAGCCATGCTATAAATCGTTTCATTTTAACATTTAAAATACAAGCGCATTTAATGCAAGCATATAAAATTGCAATACGACTCAATCTGTTGATTACATTTTTATGTTAAATGTGAGCTATTGTACTCAATTTAAATGAAATCTGAGAGGGGTGCAAAAATCGTTAAAACACCGGACTAAACCCAAAAGGAAGCCATTATGATGTTTGATGGTTTGGAAGTCCAGTGATTGATTTTGGGGTTTAAGTTAATGTGCTCTATTAAAGATGTTTTTAAAGAGTTCTGAAAAGTTTTTTCCCTCCATGAGCTCAGACTTGTACAAGACTACAAGTTTCTTGCAGTCTCAGTTCACCACCCTTTAATTCTTTTACTCTTCTTTTTAGTAGGGCCAATGTTTTCCTCTCCATCCACTTTATTGTTTCTTCTCCGTGTTCTTGATGGTTCTCTCTCTGACAGGGATCACATCTACACTGTAGACATCGAGACGTCCAACACAGAGGAGCTGTTCTTCAACAAGGTAAGGTCCTCTTCTCTCTTTGTCTGAGGTGAAGCCAGGGTAAACGGCTCATGTTTGTGTGTTGCTTTAATGACAGGCAGTAAGCGCGATCCGATAAGAGCCTGATCCCATCAGGAGCCGCTCATGCGTCACGCTCACTACGCGTGTGATTCACTGCAGCGTAAACAAAGAGAGAGATAAACGGGTTCTCAATGATGCGCTGAACATGTATTCATCTGCAAAATCTGTGCTCGCTGCTTCCTGAGTAGATGGTTGAGTTACTGGAATCATCGCAGGGATAGAGCCAGATGTTTTTTGGTTGAATGATACTAACAAAGTAAAATGATGAAAGTCAGCGCTCGCCTTTGCTGAGTCGGGAAGATTTAGTTCAGTGGCAGCTGGTTGTGCTTTCTCTTTTTGACAATCCTCTCATCACTTGCCACTTCTGCACACTTTGGGCTCCTTTTGCGCTGTACTTTTCAGACCTTTCCTCCTCACGGATGGTGTCATTGATGGTCTTCTGCTCAAGCGTTAAGTTAATAGGCTTCTGATTAAGCCAGGCGGAGGCCGTTTCCAGGCCATGAAAAGCTTTTCAGTGGTTCTACATTAATCAGCTGATAGATTGAGCGAAAAAGAGCCAATAACGACTAACCTTTGTCATATTCTAATTTTCTGAAACGCCAATCTTTTTCATTTTAATTCATAATCACCAAAATGTAACACATAAAGGTACAACGCAGCTCACGTTGTGTGTAGTTTATACAAAAATAACGTACAAGTTTACATTTATGAAACTATTTTAAGATGACGTATTGTACAGATTGAAAAAAAAATGGATGGAAACCTTCCTCGTTAAGATTTCTGACTAAAATGTAACTTGATTAAAGGACGATTGACCTTCTAGATTTATTCATTTGAACAGCGAAAGTGAACAACAATGAAGAAAGCAAACTATTAAATTTAATACAGAATGCTTAAACATTGCACCTTTTAAAACCTTTTTGATTACTTTCCACAACTGGATCTCGTCTTTTAACATGTTAACAAATGTAGATGTGTGATGAGGTTATGAAAATTCAGATTTCAGAAGAAAGATGATTTTTGATGACCTACTCCGGTTTCACTCACAAATCGTCTTAGAGCCAATTACAATTCATCCCTGCCTGTAAGACTTTTTCCAAAAGAGCCTTTGGCTTCTCTTTAGTTTCCATAAATCCTAGGATTTAATGAAGGCTTAACATCGATGTTTTGATCGTTGAACTGTAGCTATGTTTCTGTTTTCAGAAGCTAACATGGAAATCCAGACAGGGAGATGTAGACACCTGCCGGATGAAGGGGAAGCACAAGGTATTAAATCACTCCGTAACAAACCTCCATTTGAGTCCTTTCTTGTGATCTTCAACCTTTTTTCTGATGAGTCACGGCCTCTTCCTGCATCCTTTCCAGCTTTGGAGAAAAGACGACCACAGGGTTTTCACTAAAATCAAACATTTTATTTGAAAAAGTGTCTTAAGAGAGCACCCCACACAAGTGAATGTTGTATATTTAGGATCATTATAGTGCACAACTGAAATATTCCCTGCAGTAACGAAGTTGTTTTTCTCAGGACGAATGTCATAACTTCATCAAGGTCCTCCTGCAGCAGAGCGATGACTCTCTGTTTGTGTGTGGAACCAACGCGTTTAACCCGTCCTGCAGAACATACAAGGTGAGAGAGGCTTTTCACTCTGGAATAATTGAATTTCAGTCTATCGTGCGGCGCCAAAGACCCAAGGATTCAAGGATTCTTTATCATCATACCAACACACTTCCATGTTATGACACCAAATAAGGACCCAGGTTCCTTATTAAGCCACATAGATAGCAGAATTGTATATATAAAAAAAAAAAAAATAAATATATATATATATATATATATACACACATATATGCTGGGATATAAATATGTATGTACAACAGTATAAATAAGAGCGGTCAGAGAGATATATTGAGGTATACAGATTATATTACACATTTGTACGTTGCACTTATGGGATTATATATTAAATTGCACGCTAGGGATGCGATAGAAATGCTTCAGTGAATGGACCTGCGCTAGAAACAAGAATCACATCACTGTTCTCCTGATCCAAATTCCTCCAGAAGCACACCTTCAATCCTCAGAGCTGTGAGGGAGAGAGTAACGTAAGGGGCAAGCCGTAAATCCTCGTCCGAGAGCACAGATGGCTCTCCAGGGGGCGCCGCGCTCCGATGCGTCCCTGCTGACATCCCTGTCCTCCTCGAGAACATTCAACTCACAGCAATGTCTTCTAGTGTTCAAATCCTTGAGCAAATCTTCCTCGGGTTCTCTGAGAACCCCAAGATCCCTGGTTTACTTTTAAAAATGGGCCTTAAAATCATGTATTAAAAAGAATAATGTAAAATAAAATATACCGAAATAATAATAGTGAAAACTATTAAATAAATAAATACTCAATTAAATGGATATGTTGGAAAAATCTGAAACTGATGAATGAGTGTTTATGCTACAATAAGTAAATTGATAAAGATATATCTTAATATATCTTAATTAGGCAACATAAAACGCCCCCCAAATTAAATTGCAATAAATACATTAAACTACATTACATTATTAGAATAAATGATTAAAACAACAATACAATACAATAAAACTAAAATAAAAACAAAATAAAAAAAATCTTCAAATAAAATATAAAAGAAAGTAAACAAATATACATTCAAATAAAAAAAGAACAAAACAGAGAAGAAAAAAAAGAAATAAAAAGAAAAAAGATTAAACAAAAAAGGAATTAAGGGAAAGAAAGAAAAAGAAGATGAAGGAGAAACAAAAGAAAATGAAAAAGAATGTAAAAGAAACTGCAAAAAAAAAACACAAAAGAAAAAAATAAAACGCATTACAGTAAAACAAAACTAAAATTATTATGAAATCAAGACTTAAAGAAATCGTTAAGATAACAACAATGATCACTTTGAATTTGTTCTAATGGTCTGCATTCATTGAGGAAAATGAGGAGCGTGTAAAGTAAGGAGTTGCATTATCACATTATAAAAACCCTTTCTATCGAATACATCTGCAGAAAATGACCAAACCTTCGTTTCAATCAGGAGAGGTGGTCCGAAACCTTCCTCATCTGATCAGAGGGAAAAGTGAACGGCGCGTTGGACTGAAAGATGAAACTAGAAGGACGCGCTGCAGCCGGTCGTCGTCAGAGAAAACAGACTGCGAACCGCCAGCATCTCTGCGCTGTGAGCGCAGCCAGATTCTGGACACAATGTGGGCCAACAGAAACAGCTCTATTGCCTCAGTCCTCGATTCCCTGAGAGCAGATGAGCAGATGATGAGGTCAGAGGATGAGAGACCCTGAAACTGCTCCAAACTCGGAGGCTGAATCTGCCGCTCAGTGTGAAAATGTGTTCAGCATTCCGAGCCAAGGAGTGCTCGCCTTATTACCAAAAATAGATCTCTGACACGAACCATGTGATGCAACACTCTGCCACATCTATCCACGCCATTGTTTACTACAGTGTGCTTTTAGTCATGCTAACACAAGTGAACCTTGGTGCAGATACGGTCAGATAGAAAAGGATGATGCAGTTGAAACAGCAAGCTTTAAGCCAGAGTTGTGAGCGAAGACGCTGTACCGCTCTCTAAATGAATTAAACACCCTCAGCAGGTCTTATAGATGACAAACACGAGTCTAAAACATTGATAAAACATTAACGTTCTCAGAATTCTCATAAGAGAAGGTGGTAGCAGAACCCAAACGCACCACAGCTAGAGGTTCAGTCATATAAAAACATTATAAAAACAGAAAATAACAACATAAAATAGCCCACGAGGCTATCCGAGATTCTGAAGCAAAACAGTGAAGATAAGAGGACGAAAGGGCAATGCAAAAGTGAGGTTTGGTGTCAAACGGTGATGCCTAGCTTATTTTATCAGATAACACTAGTCCAAACACAGTCATGGGTTTAGAGTAGTGTACAGCCATAAAAGAATATCAATTAATACAGTTGTTTTATTCAAATTCAGTACTGCTGAACCTGGTTGAAATATAAATATGCATGTTTATGCTCTTAACACACCTCAAAAAAAGTATTAAATCCCTTCAGGGATCAAAAGAAAGTGTAAATAAAGTGTAAACAAACCCTGCCAATTTCATGTGGATTTTACATCATGTTACATGATGACGTTTTTTTACTTTTCACTAAAATGTGTAACATTTAAATGAAACAACCAGAAAATATATAACAAAACACCATGCCAAAATTTCAGATTTGTGGTTTTCTGTAACTAAACTAAGCAGACAAGTAAGATTAAGGAGTAAACGGAACAAAGACTACAACAGGACTAACCAAATACAACCGGGCGAAAAGTGTGACCTTAATAATGCAGCAACACTGAACACGAGAAGAAGAGGTCTTATAAAGGAACACGATGAACGAGAACAAACACGGGGGACTCAACTGAACCGGAACAATCAGACAGAGGTGGAAATCAGTCAAGACAGGAGAAATAAAGAAATAAACAGAAGCTAAACTCTATAAAGACAGAAAACAAGAAGACTTAAAAAGAATGTAAACCTAAAGGAGTGAACCAAAACACAACTCTGACAGATGCATTCTTGTATTAAGCTTTTAGCAGCTTTCTTCCTGAAATAAATGCTCTTTTAACTGACAAAAATAACAATTAAGAGTACTTAGCCGTTGTGTTTCATGTTTGCTTTTGTTCCTGTAGTTGGGACCGATTTTTAAGAGCGATTTTTGACAGCTGCGTGTCACTCGTGTCAGATTTCTGACTGCTGCTGAATCCTAAACGTCAACTTTGACCTCTGACCTTCACCCTTTCAGATGGACAGCCTGGATGCTCAGGGGGAGGAAATCAGCGGCATGGCTCGGTGTCCGTACGACTCCAAACACGCTAATGTAGCTTTGTTTGCAGGTGAGAGAAACACCTCACTCTCAAGTTCCTGAGCTTGTCTCTGTTACCGCACATATTTTCTTTTGTCGTCTCAGTTCAAGGTGATTCTGAATGATTCAGTTCTGAGCAACGTGATTCCTCTCAGACAAAGATGATTTGTCTTGTTGCAATATATTGTTACTTTTCTTATATATTCTATAATTTAGTTCAGTTCGGTTTATGATTCAGTATAACTTAATTTGTTCCAGTTTTATTCAATTCTGAGTCTCTTCAGCTTAATATGGTTCACTTCAGTGCAACTTGATTCAGTTCAGTTCAATTTGATTCTGTTAGGTTAACTTTTATCCAGTCCTGTTCATTATGGATCATCTCATTTTATTATGACTCCACTCGCTTCAGTCTCATTGAGTTCAATATGGTTCAGTTTGGTTCTTTGTGATTCACTACAGTTCAAGATTATTTAGCTCAGTTTTGTTTCATACTGTTCAATATGATTCACTTAGGTTAAATACGGTTAGCTGCAGTTAAATATTATTCATTACAGTCCAATACAGTTCACTTCAGTGCAATGTGATTCACTTCATTTCATTATTATTCACTTCAGCCCAAAACTGTTCACTTCAGTCAAATGTGGTTTACTTCAGTTCAATATGATTCAATTTAGTTCAAGATGATTCAGTTCCATTCTGGGTCGTTCCGTTCAATATGTTTCACTTCAATTCAATACAGTTCACTTGAGTTAAATATAATTCACTTCGGTCCAAAAGTCACTTTCATGCAGCATGGTTCACTTCACTTCAATATGATTCACTTCACAACAGTATCGTTCAGTTCATTTCTGTGTGATTCAGTGATTGGTCTGTTTTTCAATAGATGGAAAGCTGTTCTCAGCTACGGTCACAGATTTCCTAGCGATCGATGCAGTGATATACCGAAGCCTGGGAGACAGTCCCACACTGAGGACGGTCAAACATGACTCCAAGTGGCTGAAGGGTGAGCATCATGCACAACTTGACCCGATGTCTCCTCCACTGTTACATCACTAATCCAATCAGTGTCTGAGAAACCTGACGCAACTCGGAAAGGTATCATCAGAGCCACTAGACACTGAAAGGAAGAGATGTCTAAATATCATCAGAGCATATCACACAACAAACCAGGATGCGAATGAGGAACTTTAAACAAAGTGGTTAACATGTTTCATCTCTAATGTTCTGATTTTAGTTGAGAAGTCGAATTGAGGGGTCTCTGCTCAACAAATTATTCCACTCTGCAAAAGTATTTGAACCCCGAGGATGCTTAGTTATACTGTTATCATGCTAATTACTTACCTGTCTAACTACAAGATACTGACTTAAGCAATAGCTGAGAACATGCTGTCGTGTTATTTACATCGCATGTTAATTCATGCAACCATCATGATAAATAATGTCGCCATACTGTTGATTGCATGCTAATTAATGAAAGTATCATGCTACCAAATTGTTAGGACATTTTAGCATCATGTTAGTAACTTGTTAGTTAATGCCAACATCCTGCTAAATGATAGATTATGCTTTTTTGGCATAATTGTACATTCCTGCATTTTCGTGCAATATATTTATTCTAGCACTTAATTTCATGCTTCGTCACATTTTACATGGGTAAACTGGCTGAAAGTCAAACTGTAAATTATCTCTTTTTTTCCCAGAGATTTTTTCTTGTTTTCGCTTTCCTTCCTTCAACCAGTTTAAGCCCTGCTTTTAACTCTTCTGTGTTGGCCAGAGCTTGTGCATCTAATCAAACCACGGTCGTGCGGATCAGATTCAGATTGAGTCAGGAAACTCTCAGAAAAACCCAGACCTAGTAGAGCTGGGAAGTTCGGATAATTTTACCGACTCGGATCTTTGAGTCCCGTTCAACAAAATGATGATAATGATGAGCATGTTACGCTCGGAGAACCCCAAGGATGCTGCGCATGCGCCACTGAACGAATCCCTTTCCTACACGATTCGTTCCTACGGAGTCACATTAAAGAGTCGTTCAAAAAGAACGAATCGTTCATGAACGACTCATCACTAAGGCCTAGTGATGAGTCTTGTTTTTGTTTTTAAAACACCCAACGATGCTAATCAGTTGCTTTCTCTTTTCTGATCTGTTTCTGCTTGTTTTCAGAGCCATATTTTGTTCAGGCGGTGGACTACGGAGAGTTCATCTACTTTTTCTTCCGGGAGATCGCGATGGAGTTCAACAGCATGGGAAAGGTAAGGAGAGTTGTTTCAAAGCATTAAAGCATGCAGATGAGTATCACTTTAGGGGGTTAGTACAGCATTTGATATGGGCCTCTGGCAGTGTGACTGCAGTAGCAAAGATAATTATTGACTGTAAAAGAGAAGCAGGCACTGAGGAAAGGAGTACAGGACCACTCACATCTTTTTTCAAATCACGTCTGACACGAGACCGGAAAAATCCTTACACAAACTAACGGTTCGGTTTCCCTTAGCGCTGCGCTGTTCACATCACTACATGATTAATTACCCAAATTAAATGTGTTATTTCTCAACATGATTGGTTTGTTAAGCAAAATTCCAATGATCCCAAATACGATTCTGCCTCTCAGTTTTTTTTTTTATTTTGGTTAACTTAAAACCAAATTTGGTGGCACAATCGTGGGTGCACCACACATTTTTGCCTTTCTCAAAGCCGGAATAATGTGGATGCAAGTCTGATGTGGAAAAAATGCAAAGTAATGTGGGTGAAAAGTGTCCCTTTTGGAAACTTTTGAGCACTATTTAAGGAATCATGAGTTGAAGTTGGCTATCCTTTGTCTTTCTTCTATCCCATATCTGCCAAAGAGAAGCAGACTGTCCCAAATGATCTCTTTGAGCTATGTGTGTCAAATGATAGTTGCCCTGGTTTGTATTTTGCATAATAATAATCAAATATCTCGCTTGTGAGCACTGGTTCATGACTTGACAGCCACAGACTGAAATGATGTAAGCGACAGGAAGCATCTGAGGATTGCACAGGAAGTGTCCAGGACCTGAAGGAAATAGGCGTATGAAGTATGCAAGGGGTTTATATGATCGTGGCCAGTGCAGACAAACTTGTGCTCTAAAAATAAAAGAGATTCAAAATACACTTGCGTAAGGAATAAATATCTGACAGAAACTGTGAGAGACGGACAGAAGGAGTCTGAAAATAGGTTCAAGCGGAGAGAGCACTTCCCTGCGTCTGATTGTTAGAACTCAAACACACTCAAGAAAAGCACGTAAGAGTATTGTTCCCCGATCAAAGGGTTTCTTTCAGATATATCTGGGTGTAATTACAGTGCGCAGAACCCTCGGTTTGTTTTAGCTGCTAGATTACAGTAATTACTGTACTTTGGTTGCACTCCAACTTCTTACAGGATAGGAAAGATCTTTGAGAAAATAGCTGCCCTGCAAAACTGATTTGCTTCCTTTTTCCTGATGTTGACAGAGCTGGCTTTCTTGTGCAACAACAATTTAAAAATTTGTCAGAAAGAAATTAATTTTCTTATGAAGAGAGAGCAGTTTTTGCAATATACATTGTCGTAAATGTGAAGTATTTAAGTTGTGTGTTCTAACTTCCAGAGATAACAGTTTGACCATTTTTAATTATGTGATCAATTTGTTTAGTCCAAAGCATCTATCCTACTACTGTAGAGCGAATTTACATCCAACTGATACCAATCTAAGCAGATCGTAGCTCCTGATGATGAGCACTAATGTAAGAAACTAATGCAACACTTTGGTTGATAACAGAAAAACTTTCTTTTGTCAGAAAGCAAACGATTTCCATTTCAATCAATTCCACTCATTTTTTTTTTTGTTCTCCAATATATCCTGCCACACGTCCTGGCACAAAAGTACTCAGCATCTTTTACAAATTCTGCACAGATAAAACTTACAGACTCCATCGGACTAGGTCTATAGCATCTTCGGAAGGATATTGGCATATGTGTTCAAATGTTTTAGGTTTTCTTAAAAACAAATCAAGAAGAAAACAGGCATTGTCATGCTTCCACCATGACTCAAAAAGCGCATGGAAGACTGAATCCGTAAACCTCTCTCGCTCAGGTGGTGTTCCCTCGAGTGGCGCGCATCTGTAAGAACGATCGCGGCGGCTCGCAACGAGTGTTGGAGAAGCAGTGGACGTCGTTCTTGAAGACACGGCTCAACTGTTCCATTCCAGGAGATTCTCATTTCTACTTCAACATCCTGCAGGCTGTTACCACGGTGATGAAGATTGGTGGACGGGACGTTGTCTTGGCAACTTTCTCCACACCGTACAATAGGTGAACTTATGCACGTGCCCCTCCACACCTGTTATTGGTTGGTTTAGATGTTCAAAATCAAAATTGGATGCCTCAGTTAATGTAATTTAAGAGTTTTATTCTTTGAGAAATGTTATTTAATGGCTTTGTGATTTGTCATGTTAATTCCTCATGATCTCCAATTGATCGGCTTGGTTCCACAAGTTTGGTGATCAGGTGGTTTGTTTTATTTATATCTTTGATAAGTCTGCTGGTTTTCTGAATATCTGTAATTGGTTGACATGGCTCCACAAGTTCGGTGATTGGTTAATTTGGTTTGTCAAGATGTCTGATTGATCAGCTGAGTTTCTCAATGTGTGTAATTGGTCAGCATGGTTCCACAAGGTCTGACTAGTTATTTTTGTTTTTCACTAACTTTGATTGGTCAGCGTTGTTCCTACACCCATCATTTATCAGATTAGTATTTCAAGGCCTGTGATTGGGCGACTTGGTTCCATAAGATCTGTGAATTATCTGTGAATTTCGAAGTCAGTGGTTAGTTTGCTTGGTTAATCAAGATCTCAGATTGGATTGGATTAAATACTTGATGTATTTAAATTGTTGGGTTGATTTTTCAAGATGTTTTATTGGATGCATTTGTTCTTGTTGTCATTTTTTGGCATTTGTGACTTCTTGAGTTCCCTTAGTTCCTCAAATTCTGTAATTGGTCAGCTTTTTTCCTGGAGGTCTGCTATAGGTTTGTTTACTTCCTCAAGTTCTGTGATTGGCCGGCTCAGCTCCTCAAGATTTTTGATTGGTCTGTTTGGTTCCTCAAGGTCGGTGATTGACCAGTTCAGTTTCCAAGGTCTGTGATAGGTTCGTTTTGTTCCTCAAGGTCTGTGATTGGCCAGCTCAGTTTCTCAAGGTCTGTGATAGGTCTGTTTGGTTACTCAAGATCTGTGACTGGTTGCACTGGTTCTTTAAGTGTTTGGTCAGCTTGGTTTCTCAAAGTTAATAAAGGAACATTATTATTATGATTTACTGTCAAGAAATGATATAATAATGCTTTTGTGTTTCAGTATCCCGGGCTCAGCAGTATGTGTATATGACATGGCTGAGATCTCCCAATCCTTCAGCGGACGATTCAAAGAACAGAAATCTCCTGATGCAACTTGGACACCCGTGCCCGAGGATAGGGTTCCCAACCCAAGGTACAAATCAACCATATTCAAATGTACCGTGTAAAAGAATGTTAGGCAAGGATTGATTTCACATTGATGAGCGTTAAGACTATAGTAATAAACAAAGGGAAAAAGACAAAAATCTTCTTTTATTTTCCTTCATCCTCCATGTAGATTGTACACTAGTAAGAAGTACAGAGGCTCCTCGTTAATCACTTGCACCACCGGCCTCGATCTGTCCCTCAGCGCACGAGTAATTAGAGCAGAACGTGGAGAGAATAGAGTTGTTGTTGAAAGAGAAGGCAAGGCCTTTATGAATGGTTGTGAAGAAGAGATAACCATAGGCTAACGACAATGACATTATAATATGAGTTAAATCTGCTTGTGTTTGTGTGCGCATACATTGAGATGGTCTTGTTTATTTACCATATGGGATTGTGTTTGTGTCAGCGTTCAGCCTGATTTACATTCAATTCATTACATCTGTGTATGTATGAGCGAGAGAGATGAGGTCGAGTGTTAATGAGAGTGTGCAAGCCAAATGAGATCTAATGAAATTCTGTTCCTCAGAGAGGGAGAGAGCGAGGGAGAGTGATACAGCGGGAACACCTGATGATAAATCTACTGATTTCATCAAACCACCTGCAGTTTAAAGACTCATTCATAAATCAGCTGCTTTAATAAAGCAACACATTTATTGATAACTTTCTGTCCTTAGCTGTGCCTTACAAATCAGCAACTCTAAATAATGGATTGAATATTGACTTTTATTATGGAAATTTTTGATGTTCTTCCATAAACAAAGACATTATTCCTAATTCCTGATCCTTAATTTAGAGCAGTGGTTCCCAACCTTTTTCCCTGCACACCCTTGTACATATACGAACCTTTGTGCAAATATAAATTAATCCATTTATTACATTTATATTGAATCACATTTATTAAAATTACGTGAAATGAAATTGTAATAAATACACAGGCGTTTACTTTTAAATTTTTGCTTTTTGTCATCCGTGTATGAACATACCCTTCAGGTGTAACACTGAATGTTATAATAAACTCGAATAAGAACATTGCAATAGATGTGCATTTACGTTCAAGAAAGTACAGCTTTTTCATATCTACTGTCGTGCTGCTTTAATCCAGAACACATCTGGCAGCTGCTCCAACTGTGTGTAGTTTTGACTTTGCATAAATTCTAAAACTGTGTCTCGCAGTTCTAGAAAGCGCACAAGCTCTTTGCCGCATGATAGCCAGCGCGCCTCCGCGTGCAGCATTTGGTGCGCTTCATCCTCACACGGCATAAATAATCTCTGGTTGGTATGACGAGCTTTACTGAAGTTTACGACTTTTACAACTGTTGCCAGAGTGTCGCTGAGGACTCTGTACAGTGTTTTACTGGCGAGTGTTTGCGATGGATCACATAGTAGAAGATTACGCGAGCGAGCGCGAGTAGGGTTTGTTCCGAGAGTAAACAATAGCGTTTGCACACACGCACAACGTTTTTGGGTCAAAATAGTTTTTTGCTTGCTCAAAATACGTTTTTCTACACAAGAAGAACATTCCATTCAGAAAACGCAGCTCACACGCGTGCAAATAAACTTTTTACGCTTTAAAATTTTTTTTGAATTGTGACGCTATGTAACCTTATATTTTTCTTCCTCAACACTTACGGGGAGGTCATCAATGCACCACACAAGATGCACTTTCTGTCTCCCACTTGCTGTGTCCTTCAACAGTGTTGTCTGTGTGTTCTGGCCCTCAGGCCGGGAGCCTGTGCCTCCTCTTTGCAGAAGTTTAGATCCTCCAGCGAGTTTCCGGATGAGTCTCTGACTTTCATCAAGGCTCACCCTCTCATGGATCAGGCTGTGCCTGCCCTCAATCACCGCCCCTGCTTCCTCAAGACCATGGTGAGGTGAGTGGACCTGGGGTCAGACGACATGAGACTGTTTCTCAGGGGTCAGTTTCATATTTAAAGCGACTCAGTTGAGATGAGTCATTTAACCTTTGTGGGGTATTCCCATTTTAAAAGCAATTAAAAATCTAAAATCTCAAATTCAAACAATATAGAGAACATATGTTGAATTATTGCAACCAGCCCCTACTAGAAAAGAATATACACTTTTTAACAACATTTACTTTTTAATAAGATTTTATTTCTTAAAATTTGAAACGGGTCAATTTGACCCGAAGGCCACGCAAGGGTTAAAGAAGTTCATTGAGTTGCACTGATTGATTTGGTTGAAATCTACTGACTCAAATGATTCGCTTAAACAAGTCAGAAGTAGGAAGTTGACTCCATCAAGTGCGCTCTATTAAGATGAAACAATTGCATTGCAAATTTATTGAAGCCAGTCAATTGATTAATATCTTCATCTTCACTTTGTTTTGCTGTTTTTTGACCATGATATGGGCAAAATTTATAGAGGATTTTTGTTGACAATTCAACTCAGGACATGGTAAATATTAACACTCGAGAAAAGATTTGTGTGAAGAAGAATTATTTATGGAAGCAGTTCCCTGTTCTGGAACCAAAAGAATTCACTGCTGAGCGTTTGAGTTTAACGACGAGGTGGATTATTTTGTGGTGCAAGTCTCAGGAGCATCATCTGCTTTCTGACTGATAACTTTCTCATTACTGCCTCTTTTATTTCCCCCAGTAAAGCTGATTTATTGAAAAGAGATCTGCTGAGGAAGCGTCTGTGACTGTTCCTCTTTTATAGTGCTTCAAACACTCCGGAGATTAAATAAATGAGTTGAGTTCGTTTGTCGTCTTGTTTCCATCTTGCCAGTTTTAATTACCCTGAAAATGTTTTCGCCTAGTGATGAGGAAATGAAACGTTCATTTGATTAAGATGAGATGAGCTGGCTAATTGAAACAGTGGTCACAGATTAAACTGTAATTTCTGCAGCGAGTCTCTGAGACCTGTGGAAATCCCACAGCAATCTCACATTCATAGCTCTAAAAAGAGCGTTTCATGAGATTGAAGAAAGATTTATCTCCTTCTAGACACACTTTCAGTCACAGGATCCAAAATGAAGCATTTTTTTTTGGTGCTAATAGCTTTGAATCGACCTAAAGATGAGAAGATTTCCTCTATTTGTGTCATAAAGCTTCAGAGGAATTTGAAAGCGTTTGGCCCAGAACTTTCAGTTTGTTAAAGGAACATATTTCAAACATTGCTTGCTCTCCCTAGGATGCCATAATTCATTTATACTTGCTTCAAAGAGAAAGCATCAATGTACAATTGCAAGTGGATGTAGGTGAAGCCAATGTGAAAATAAAGCTGCAAAGCAGTAGGTGGGGCTACTGCTCTAGAGGTTTAAGTTTTATTTGGTTCAATATTTGGAGATTCTAGATGAAATTATTGGTCTGTGAGAAAATGTCCCAATGTAGGTAAGGCCCATGTTTTGGAGATTGTGGCTGTGGCCAGTGTTCTGTTGATTGTAGATGGGGCCAATGTTCTGGAGATTGTAGCTGGGGTCAGTGTTCTGTAGATTGTAGGTAAGGCCCATGTTCTGAAGATTGTGGCTGGGGCCAGTGTTCTGGTTATTGTTGATGGGGCCAGTGTTCTAGAGATTGTAGATGGGGCCAGTGTTCTGGAGATTGTAGGTAAGGCCCAAATTCTGGATATTGTGGCTGGGGCCAATGTTCTGGAGAGTGTAGGTAAGGACCATGTTCTGGAGATTGTGGCTCAGGCCAGTGTTTTGTAGAGTGTAGTTAAGGCCCATGTTCTGGAGATTTTGGCTGGGGCCAGTGTTCTGTAGATTGTAGGTAAGGCCCATGTTTTGGAGGTTGTGGCTGGGGCCAGTATTCTGGTGATTGTAGATGGGGCCAATGTTCTGGAGATTGTGGATGGGGCCAATGTTCTGGAGATTGTAGGTAATGCCCATGTTCTGGAGATTGTGGAAGGGGTGAGTGTTCTGGAGAGTGTAGGTATGGCCCATTTTCTGGAGATTGTGGCTGGGGCCACTGTGCTGTAGATTGTAGGTAAAGCCCATGTTCTGGAGATTGTGGCTGGGGCCAGTGTGCTGTAGATTGTTGGTAAGGCCCATGTTCTGGAGATTGTGGCTGGGGCCAGTGTGCTGTAGATTGTTGGTAAGGCCCATGTTCTGGAGATTGTGGCTGGGGCCAATGTGCTGTAGAGTGTAGGTAAGGCCCATGTTCTGGAGATTGTGGCTGGGGCCAGTGTTCTGGAGATTGTGTATGGGTATGGGGCCAGTTTACTGCAGACTGTGGGTGGTTAGTGTGTCTTGTCCCCTCTCCCTTTGGCCTTTAAATCAGACCCTGTTGCTAGGAAACATATGCAAATAGTTCCTAATCAATCCAGTCAGATTCTTTCAAGGGTGCCTTTTATAGTTTGGTAATGCTAACCTACAAATTTCTCCCAAGACGGGTCATAAATTCCAGAGGGGGTGGTTAGGATCGTGAAGATTTTACCAAAACACACTGAAATTCTTGCAAATGTCCTGAATACAAAGCATTTGTAAGCATACTTGATATGAGGTCTTTGTGTACTTTCAGCTACTTGTTCTTCATATTGTGGGTGGGCCAGTGTTCTGAAGGTTTCAGGAGTATTTTTAACCCAGTGCGTATTTAACCCAACGTTACCTTACTGTCTTGTTCAGGTATCGTCTGACCCGAATTGCGGTAGATAACTCTGCCGGTCCTCATCAGAATCAAACTGTGGTGTTCCTGGGCTCAGAGCGAGGGATCATTCTGAAGTTTCTGGCACGGATCGGTAGCACTGGGCTGAAGGAGAGTGTGTTCCTGGAGGAAATGAACGTCTACAATCACCAGAAGTCAGTTTCTAGCTGTCTTTCATATTGAATGTAGCATTTGTTTATAGTTATGCATTCATCCCTATTCTTTGTCCGCCGATGTCAGTTTTATTCTCAGACCTTGTGTGTCAACAGGTGCAGCAGTGAAGGAATGGAGGATAGGCGGATTGTCAGCATGCAGATCGACCCTCACACCCGCTCTCTGTTCGTGGCCTTCAGCTCCTGCGTCGTCAAAGTCCCGCTCGCCCGCTGTCATGTGCACTCTCATTGCAAGAAGTACGCAATCACGAATGCTTGTGGAAACACAGGAAACAGAGGACATAAAACTATAATTAGATGAAATGAAAGCTCATGTAATCTCTTACAGGTCCTGTATAGCCTCCAGGGATCCATACTGTGGTTGGTCTCCTGAGGGCACCTGTAAAGAAATCACTACAGACACAAAGTAAGGGTTTTGTTTGTTGATTATTGTTTAGCTCAGAGACCTAGATTGATCAAAATATCAGAAAACTCTGTTAGGAACTCAATTAAAAATGAGAACGTAGACAAAACAAAGTTTGCTGTATAAATAATAGATCTCCAGGACATGTTTATTTTCCTTTGGTATATTTCCGCCCATATATAGCAATGCAAAGCAGCTCATGAATATTAATGTCTCTGGTGAAATCTGTTCTGTTTTTAATTGATTTAATGTGAAAGGCAGCTAGAGTTATGTCTTTCTTACAAAGAAATAATTACATTTCACTCTAGTTAAGAGGAAGTAAAAAAAATATCATATCTGTGTTGTATCCACAAGTGTGTGTTCTCATTCTAGTTCGTGATATCTCTTGCAAGTTTCACAATGTTTACCTTCTAGTGACTGGATGACAGGCAGATTTTACACTTCACTGGTGCTAGGTTGAGTGGTGAAGAACTTCCTGTTTTACATCATGTTCTCTGCCTTCATTGATGAAAACAATCTTGGAATCTTAGAAAACATGAACATTTAATGTGTATCAGTAGTTAAAAAAGCACTTTAACAAGTACTTAGTGTACAATGACGGCAATGACTGCAGAATGTCCAGGGAGCTATACGAGTGCAAAGTCCAGACATTTCTTACAGATACCAACACACTTCATTTTTGTACACACACCCCTTTTATAAACAGGACTACAGCTTTATTTACTTCCATTCTTCAGTGCTTCTTTTAGATGTGCTTCTCTGCCTTTATCTGGTTGGTAGACGTGAGATGTTTTCTTAATAAATCGTCTCGTCTTGACTCGAACTAAACAAACCAAAGAGAGAACCCAGTAGTCCGGCTGTGGACGGAAAGGTAAAAAAGCTTTTTCCTTCTCACTGAGAGTGCAGCGGTTTAACAGCGCTCTATAATTAAACTGCAGAGAGCGATGAAGTCATTATGGGACTGTGGTCTGAGCTTCTGGAAAACAGCACTTGACCTCAGAGAGCCTCCATACTTTCATCCACTAATGAATTCGCTCCATTAAAAGCAGATTTCTCTCAAAGCCCACTCCTACTTGGGGTCGAGTCTGTCATTAATCCTTGGAACGCAAGTGACTCCTCTCACACTCCTCATCTCGTGTGTGAAGCTACAGAATTGTAACGATCCAGCATGAGCTGGGATCTGGTAACGTTGTTTCAGAGTGAGCAACCTTGCTCCAGTAAACACAAATGCAGAGGAGGAAGACAACGAGGAGGACATGAGTCCTTACAAGAATGAAACAAAACAGACCTCAGAACAACTCCTTCGGGTGCTGAACTGTGTTTGTTCTCTTACCTGAGGAAAACCAAGAGCACAAGCTGTGGGGCACTCAATTTTTTGTGCCATTAACCAGTTCACCATGAGACAAAATGAAATATTTAGAAAATATGTAATAAATAAGGTCTCGAAGCGTTCTCGTAAATCTCCTCAGGAAGCATGACTTGAGGGACATCGTCTCTGCCCTCAAAACCTCTCGAGTTGCTTTGGTAAGATATGACAGAATGTAAATAGAGAAAGACAATAATCAGCTGCCAGGTTCTTTGAGGAACCAACGGTAGCAATGCAGGCTCCTCAATAAAGCACCACACACGCCAGGTTAACTTAATATAATGAACCATACTGTAAAACAATAACACGTTATTTTACAGTATGGTTCATTATATTAAGTTAAACTGCATTAGTTATGCTACAGTTTTAATTATTCATAGTAATATAGGTTTATTGCATCATTTATATTTAATTGAGTATTGGTATCACCACATTGGATTGAACTGCATTATTTTGTATCTATATATAGTCGTCATAAGATAAAGTTCATACAACATACTGTAGCGGCTGGTTGAACCTCCGTTCTCGAGATTGGTGCAGTGACGTCACGAGGGCGGGACACTGCACGCATATCATTATGAGGGCTTCCTAAACTAATCGTCTAAGAGATTGCAGTTGCACTAAGTCGGGTTCTTACAATTCTCAATGTTCGTTATGCCAATTGTGTTTGCGATTACATGCTGTTGGCGCGATGATCCACAATAAAGGCTATAAACTATATCTCAATTGTCAGCGTCTTCGTAAAAACTTTTCCAACTTCCAAAAGCATTACAATACCTTTAACAAAAACAGAAACAAGGTGAAAGTTTTGCGATGACAGGATGCTTCACCACGGGTCTCTAGAATATAATATATAGAATAGAATAGAATCTATCGATATAAGACTTCTAAAAGACGATGTACGATCAATATATATATATACTTACTTATACCTTTAATAAACTATTCGTTGTACAATTTATCTCTAAAGACATATATCAAAAAGTATAATTTAACCTACCCCTTGCGCAACCCAAACCCCATGCGGCGGTCTCGTCGTGCATAAGCGTCACGCACTCACCCACGTCACTTTCAGAAAACCAGTACAACTGTTTACAGCATATGAAAATAAAAAAATAACCTCGCGCCAAAAATAAACAAGTTTTGGGAAGTTATATTTGAAAAAAGAATAATTTGAAACTAAATACTTTATTAATCGGCTACACGCACATCTATTTGCAGGACAGAATATTTCAATTGAAATCTCATTGTTTTAATCACTTCATTATTAATGCACAAATTAACCAGTAAATTACAATGCTTTACTGATGAGTTAGAAAGGGCTACACAGCATAATCAACTCATCATTAATGATTTATTAGTTCATGGTTGTCGTTTATAAAATATTTTTAAGTGGTGATACATTATTATTACTTTAGGGGACACATTTTCTTTAACTCATAATTATTTAAATATCAATTACAGTTCACCATGAACATTTTTGAGTTCAGTTTAATCATTAATGAGGGCGTCACGGTGGCGCAGTGGGTATCACGGTCGTCTCACAGCAAGAAGGTTGCTGGTTCGAGTCTCGGCTGGATCAGTTGGTATCTCTGTGTGGAGTTCTCATGTTCTCCTCGTGATCGCGTGGGTTTACTCCGGGTGCTCCGGTTTCCTCCACAAGAACAAAGACAAGCGGAATAAGAGAATTGAGTAAAGACGATTGTTCATAGTGTTTGAGTGAGAATGAGTGTGTGTGGATGTTTCCCAGCGATGGGTTGCAGCTGGAAGGGCATCCGCCGCATAAAACATATGCCAGAAGAGTTGGTGGTTCATTCCACTGTGGAGACCCTGAAAGGGAAGAAAATGGATGGATGGATGGCGATTCTTTAATCCTTCATCACTTCTCCGTGAAGGAGAAGGAGCCTCGTTGAAGGAGTGATGAGAACGTGATCTAGAGACTAGAGTGCTGGACTGTGAAGCGGAGAAGCTGAAGTGTGAGGCTCTGTCTGTGTGCAGATGGGTGCTGGAGCAGGACGTGGAGCAGGGGAACACAGATGGACTGGGAGACTGCCAAAGTAAGTACTGCTTGCATACTGATGCTTACCACTTCTCTGAATAGCGTTCCTCTCCGATGTTTTTTTAAAGGGAAATCTGATAGAAGTACCTCTTAAGTCCAGAAATCTTTTGGATTTCTCCACTAGCCACACACACACAGCCTTCTTCATTTTATTGGGGTGAAACAAGCAGCACCAATAGCACACCTGTCATTTATTACCTCCATCTGAATCCGAAACAACTAATTGAGTTCATAGTTTAAAAAAAAAATGAAAAAATCTGGTAAATATATTTGCATTTATGTGGACAATATGGTTATATTCTTTACATATTACTATAAGTATGTCATATCAGGAGAGTTTTAATGACAATGATTATTGAGTATTTAACCAGTTTAAACAATGTATTTAATTAATGCAATCATTTTGACGTTCATTTGTTACGTTTATTTGTGCACTCCTGTGCACTTGCTGTGAATTAAAAAAGTAAAGGAAAAAAACATTTATTTGACAGCACAAATTTTATTTATTCTTCATTACACGAGAGTGTTTGTGTTTTGGGGAAAAACTTTCCAACCAATGAACTTCTTTCTCTCTTTTTTTACCCTCCGCTAGATACGTTCATTGCTCTGAATGGTGAGTACTTACTCATTTTTTAATTTTCTTGTGTTTTTTCTTTGTGCAGTTAGTTTTTTATTTATTTATAATATTATAGATTTTTCTACATTTAAAACTGAATGTTATATTTTGTTAATTTATATTTTTGCAACCATTTTTAAGCAACATGCAAGTAGTTTTTCTATATTTTTATTTGTCTTTTATATGTATTTCATTTTAATTAATTTTACTATTTATTCATGTTATTTTTTTTTATAATATCTTTAGTGTGTGTTAGTGTATTTTTCCATTTTTTAAATATATTTTACCCCAAAATTGATTGCTTGATTATTTTAGATTACTTATTTATCAACTCTGCTTTTTAATATCGATTTCTTTTCTTCTCATTATTTACCAAACTATTTTATTGATTTGATTTTACATTTCTCCAATCTATATGTTTATATATTTATTTAATAATACTGTATGTACTTCTTTGTAAAACAATTACAAAAGATGTATAATGTGCATCTGCGTTGATTTATTATTTAATTTACATTTTTGTTGATCATGTTTAATAGTCATTTGTTAATTCTTGCTCATCAGCATTAATTCTTAGTACATTCATTTACATCTATTTTTAAATCTGACATTAATCACTGCTTAAGTATATATTTTTTATGTTTATTGACCATTTGAAGGCATTGTTATTTTTCCCGGTTAAATTTATCTCTTATTCTGCTCGTTTATTTTCATGACTTTTGTGCGTTTGATGTTTTCCTCGGGTTTTCTCCCAGACCTTCAGCACACGAGTGATTTTACCCAGAATGCACCACGCGGTCAGTTTGTTAGCGGTTGTGATCGTCTGCAGAGATACAGTAGTGTTTGATGTGTTTGTGTAGCTCTACAGTAGAGAGTTAGAAACTCTATAAGGGTTGTGGGACAGGTGCTTGCTTGTGTGTGTGTAGATGGTGAAAGCAGGAGTGTGTTTGCAGGGAATGAACCCTCGTGATGTGATGCGTGCAGAAATCATTCATGAATTAAAAGAGCACAAACACTCTAATGTGTGTGTTCTGAGCTTCATTAGCATCCAGAATCTCTCCTCTTCCTCCTCTCTCCCTGTCCCCCTCTCTCTCTCTCCCTCTCTTCCCTTGCTCTCTCTTTCTCTCCTCTTCTCTCTTTCTCTCTCCTCTCCTCCTCTCCTCTCTCCTCCCTCCTTCCTTTCCTCTCTCCCTCTCTCCTCTCTCCTCTCTTCCCTTGCTCTCTCTCTTTCTCTCCTCTCTCTCTTTCTCTCTCCTCTCTCTCTCTCCCTCCCTCCTTCCTTTCCCTCTCTCTCCCTCTCTCTCTCTCCCTCTCTTCCCTTGCTCTATCTCTCTCTCCTCTCTCTCTTTCTCTCTCCTCTCTCTCTCTCCCTCCTTCCTTCCTTTCCTCTCTCCTCTCTCTCTCTCCCTCTCTTCCCTTTCTCCCTATCTCTCTCTCTCCTCTCTCTCTTTCTCTCTCCTCTCTCTCTCTCTCTCAAAAAAAAAGCTCTCATTTGCTTTCTCCCCTTTCTCTCTCTCTCCCTCTCTCTCTACCTCTCTCTTTCCCCTCTCTCTCTCCTCCTCTCTCCCTCCCTCCTTTCCTCTCTCTTTCTCGCTCTTTCTCTCTCTCCTTTGCTTTCCATCTCTCTCTTTCTCCCTCTCCCTCTCTCTCTCTCTCCCTCCCTCCCTCCTTTCCTCTCTCTCCCCCTCCCTCTCTCTCCCTCTCTCTTTTCCCTCTCCCCACCCCTCTCTCTCTCTGTTTGTATGTGTGTTCATGTGTGTGTGTGTTCATGTGTGTGTGTGTGTGTGTGTGTGTCTGTCCATCAGGCCACCTCCCCACTCTGTCCCCTCCAGGAGTCAGTGTTCCTCTGGGTCGGGGCAGGATGTTTGAGCCCCGTGAGGAGCAGAGAGAGCTCTTCGAGTCTTCAGAGTCGCCACAAGAGAGCCACGGTAAGCCTTGGAGCGAACCAACCAATCACGTCTGCTTTAAACTGCTTCCAGCATAAAGTCTGACACAACCTCTGAAATAATTAAAACATAGCACATAACATCTCACAAAAACCTTGATTAATTCTGTTTTAAACAATGTTTGAAAACATAAAAATCTGCTGAAAGACTTTGGCATTGCTTATTAAATGGTGTGAACAAAATACAACAGTCAAATTTTATGCTTTAGTGAGCAGAGCACCAAAACATGATTTTGACCAATCAGCTGAAGCCCTCAAAGATGGGAAAGGTGCTATTTGAATACTGCCAGTCACAGGTGTAACTTGCAAAAGGCATGTCAAAGATCTGTGTTTGTGTTCTGCTGTGTTTGTGTCACATGATCTAGTATTCAGTTTGTTAAGAAATCAGGAAAATATTTATTTTTCTGCTGAATAACAAAGATATTTAAACTACAACAACGATTAATACACAGACAGGTCTCGGGGGGAGGCTCTTTCAACAACAAAAAAAAACTGTAGTTTTAAATAAATCACAAAACAACTACTACGCTTTTACCAAGTCAATAAAATATCACAAAAAAATCACAATATCAGAAAATAAATGTTTTTTAAGTTCACAGAGTTTACACGGGATATAAAGGATTATTCTTAATAAAGATGTCAAAAATGAAAAAAAATAAAATAAATATTTTCACTGTTCTGTACTCATCCCTAAACGCGTCTTCATGTTGCAGCTGATGCTAGCTCCAAATTTTCAGAGTTAGGGAACAAAAAGCACTATTTTATGGAGCTAGAGATCTGCCAAAACAAGCTGTATCTGAATTGTGTTGATTTTAATTATTGACAATTGTAATTTAATAAACCTGAAAATTATATGCCATGAAAAATATTTCTTCGAATATGAAGTTCTTAGTTTGAATTTGAATTTTGTAACTTGAATATAGAACTTCTGAAATTTATAACCACTGATTTTTTAAAGGCATAATCATTTATCGATGTTTTTTCAAACTTCACATTTTTAACAGATATTCAGTTTGTAAAAATTCAGCTTTCAAAAAAATTCAAAACATCAAAATCAATATTTAAAAATTCAAACCGCAAAATTCAGGTTGTGAAATTCTGATCTAACAGAAAGTAGGTCAGATGTCATCACCAGGGAAGAGTAGACGATCACAGAACAGTCGATGCAGCATTTTGGCTAATCTGCAATTTTTCTAGAAAAGTGTATGGCTCATCCGTGTAACCACATAACTAGCACGATTAGCAAGCTTCTAGCATTTTACTTGCATGATCAACAAATCACTACAATGTTCCTATTGCTTCATCGATTTTTCTGTGATTCTGTGATCATCTACTTTTCCCTGGCGATGACCCATGACCTACTCTCTGTTAGATCTGGGTTTCACAACCTGAATTTTGCGTTTTAATTTTGGAATATTGAATTTGATGTTTTGAAATCTTTCTTCTTGAAAACTTCAAGCTGTATTTTTACAAACTGAATATCTGTAAAAAAAAATCTGAAATTCAAATTCTAAATATTTTTTCATTACTTATAATATTCAGGTTGATTGTCAATAATTCAAAACAACACAACTCAAATTCAGATCGTTTCGGTGGATCTCTTGCTCCATACTCTTGCATACTCCCCGGAGCGCTCTACTACAGAGAGTGACATTAAAAACCGTTTCAATTCTTGACTGCAGGGAGTAAACACCTCGGGCTTCAATGCCAGATTAAGGGGTCGAAAACACACAGCGTGAAATTAGCCTCGGTGCATGCAGACTATTAAACCCAAGCTGCCACCATAATACAGCGAAAGATCTAGTTCTGCTTAAAAATCCCTTTGAATAGTGCTGTCCTCTAGCTGAGGAACTCTGATCATTACCGGAGCCAATCAAAGAGTAAAAGCAGCATCAGTCTGTCGCTGGAAGCAGTTCACACGCCGAGTCATAAACGCTTCTTCTCAAAGTTTAAGTCGTGTTTGCTTTTCTGTGGAATATGGTTTTCTCTCAGTGTTCGGGTGGAATATGATTTCCACATCAGGAAACAAGATCCTGGTGTTTGCTTTCGAACGCATGGCTTGTGTATTTGCTGATTATTTAGCTTTTTTCTGATTTTGTGGGTGAGGTTCGTGGCTGTATGTTTCTTTTTTGCTTCGCGTAAGGCGTTATTGATTTCTTTGTGTCTTTAGTTGCTGTACTTGGTAAGTCACGTCATTCATTCAGGCTCATTTAAATGCACTGTGAACGACAGCAGCTCATGAGTTTCTTACACTATTTTTCCGAAGAACTGCTTTGCTGCTGGTGGAGTATTATTATTATTATTTTATTATACTGTTATAGGGTTACTAGGGAACGGGGCATTTCCCGGAGGGCCGTCTGTGGCTACAGAGGAACACAGCAAATAATTAGACTTGTAACTCCTAAATTTAATTTAATATAAGCAGAGCATAGAAAATTATATATGTCTAGTTTCCAGCACTTGCATTTGGTACTCATAGAGAGGTTGAGCTGGTGTCTTCACAGTGTATGTGTACGCCCAGAATATTACCCCTCCCCCTCCATATGCTCCCATTAATTCTTCAGGATGTCCACGGTTCGTTCCAAGGCTGAAGCTCCAAACCAGCATCTGATTTAGTGCTCTACCTCCTTTTGCCTCCCTCTCTCTCCTACGCACAGTTCAGGTGCTTTATTGCAGATGCTAAATCGATGTAGGTGCATCCATTGCTCTGAACCGGTGGCTCCCTCTTCATCTTGATCGCTCGGCGTGTGTTTAATTTATAGGTCAATCAAACGCAAGCAAACACACACGGGAGCAGTGAGCTCAGAGAGCGGGGTTCAGAAACAACACATCGATAGTGTTGCCAGACTGATTTTTTGTTAAATCCAGCCCAGCTTATACTACGAATGGACTCTGGGGAAAAACAGCTTGCTGTTTGAACTGGTTTGTTTAAATGGGATCGAGGGTTTAGCACAATTATTAACATCTGGACGGCCTCAAGCACTGCATACACATAATCCGTCTCTGTGGAGACAGAAGGAAGCTCTCTGGCTTGAAAATATAAGATCACTGGCAGTTTTCTGGCAGTTGTGGTCCGGTGGTAAGGAGATCAGCTTGTGATCTGAAGGTCGCAGGTTCGATTCCCAGATCCACAGAGTTGAAGGTTGGTGTGAGTGATGAAACACTTGCTCTCCATCTTCAACAACCACAGCTGTGGAGCCCTCGAGCGAGCTCCAGTTCCCCGACTGCTTTCCGGGCCCCGCAGCCATGGCTCCCACTGCTCCGGGTGAGTGCTCACGGTGTGTTTGTTCACTGCTGTGTGTGTGTGTACACTGGGATGGGTTACATGCAGAGCACACACTCCGGATATGGCTCACTCCATATCTGACCAACTGCTCACTTTCACTGACATCCTAAAGGTTCACTTTATTTGTAAAAAACAGGTACTTATCTTTAATCAGTTACAAAATTACTCCAATAAGATTGTTGCTGCAAAAGTACATGCTATTTGGATATCTATCAACCTCTCAGTGTTCTTCCCAAACACCATTAAACAGCTCCAGCTCGTTCAGAACGCAGCGGCTCCAATTCAAGCCAAAACTAGAACGTCAGAAAACTTTTCTCCAGTTCTTGAGTCTCTACATTGGCTGCAGTCTCCTTCAGAATAGATTTTAAAGTTCTGCTGCTCGTATATAAGTTCAAACAGAACTCAGCAGCTAAACACCTAACAGAGAAGATCAGAGAATACACACCAAACAGAGAGCTGAGATCCTCAGATCAGATAAATGAGATCTCCCCCGGGTTAATTCCACTCAGAGTGAATCCTCCTTTAGTTCTCCTGCGGCCCTCAGGGGAACCAGCTCCAGAGGAGATCAGGGGTGCCAACACTTTAGTCACGTTTAAATCCAGGATAATGTCACAGAGGCTAACCTCGTCACTCCCTCCTCTAACCAGCAGAGGGCACCCTCGTTGCACTAACTCCTGCTCCTCCACCTGCACCACACTACATTTCCCAGACACCCCAGGGGCATCGTGATTACACACCCAGCTGAAGAACATTACACCCCAGGTCCGCCTTGATTACCCTTCCAGCTGAAGCACATTACCACCAGTATATAACCAGACTGTTCCTCACCAACCTGTGCGAAGTCTTGTTTGTCTCTGTGCTGCAACTCTGAGCGTTTACCCTGTCTATAAGTCTGCCTGTTGTGACCGTGCCTGTTTTCCGATTACGATCTTTGCTGCCTGCCCTGACTACCCGCCTGTTCCTTGACTACGTTGTTAATAAAAGCCTGCAAATGGATCCCAACCCGAGTGTCGTTATGTTACAGATAAAGACTCTCCTGTTTAGTTGAGCTTTTGTCAACTGAGCGCCAACATCCAACAATTATTTTATCTCTGCACTTCACCATCTTAATCTGTTTTAATAAATGTTTTAAGTTTTTAATCACTATGATTTTATATGACTTTTGTACGGATTATTTTATTAAATGTACTTTCTTTTTATTCTTTGTTTCCAATGTAAAGCACTTTGAATTACCCTGTGCATGAAATGTGCAACACAAATAAACTTGCCTTGCCTAAAGGAGCAGTTTCATCCCATGCAAAGAGTTGAAACAGCTATTGTAAAGCTCTCTGTGGTCTCCTCTCAATACTGCTGCTGTCACATCCCACAATGCTGTTTGCCCACATTAAGTTCCATGGCTCCATGTTGGAAATAACCCCCAATTGCTTTGGATTTGTGCTTCAAAGCACATCGACGGTCACAAAGCAATAAAGGGGTTTAGCGTTAATGAATCCTGAAAAATGTATAGTAACATTTAGAATTTACACAAGTGGCTTTTGCTCACTTAAGGTCTCCCTCAAAACAATCCCAAAATTTAAAAAACGCCCTTCTCAAAGATGCTTAGAAGAAAATGTACAAATATCACATTTTTAGAGGATTTTCTCTTTCATTATTTACAGTTTTGCTTTTCATTTGTTTGCAGCCTAAATTACGTGCTATTAAAACCTACAAATAAATTGTATGAATTGCGCAGCTTATGTCATTTTTACAGCTGCCTCAAATCAAAAGCAAACGATATTTAATAGATTTGGCTCCTATTTTATTGTTTTTTAGATTTTCCAAGAATCACTTGAACATAGTTAACGTAGTTATGTCGATGCATCAAGATTTAATGACTTCTTTGTGCGTTTATAAGTGAAAAGTTTTGTGGCAAAGAAAGGTGAAATGAAAAATCAGTATTTTTACGTAATAATGTGTTATTTACACAGCTTCAGTGCTTTGCAAGTCGCTTGAATATCCGCTTCACGCAGGAGGCTAGGAGGTGGGTTTGCTGCCCACTGTAACTATTAAATACTGTGTTCTGGAGCATTCACACTCATGAACAGATGTTCACAAAAACACATCAGAGAGAGAACACATGACTGCCATACCGTTTTTAGAGATACGGTTTAGTTTTGAGCATGTACTTCATTTTTCTCATTATCTAACTAATGGTGGTTCATCACTTTGGTGTAGAGATCATTGATGCATTTGTGCTGGGTCGGCCTCTCATGGCAGGCCACACACTGAGATAATAGTAGGATACTGAACATAATGGTAGTTTATTTCTTGAGAATGACAGTTAGCGCCACTCTAAGTTCCATTCAATGTCCACTCCTGAGGTTATCATTCACAGCCACTTCTTTTATCTCAAGCAGCACATGAAAATTTTACTTGTAACAAACATGAAGAGGTACACTTTTAAGGACCTGCAGAAATCTTTGTGGTAATCATAACAGTTTTTATATTCCATTCATGTTGAAAATGTATATACCTCTACTTTAGCCAGCCTCCAGCGGCTAATACGCCACTTTTATCTGTATTCAGCCAGCAATGCGAAACACCTATCTGTAACCTGTGAGAAAGGGTGGGTCTTTTGATCTGTGTGTGAGAGATCCTGTTGAGAGAGGACGCCAGGGTTTTTTTTGGGTGATTATCGTGAAAGATGGATTAACCCCTTTCTCTCCTTAGGAATGATCAGTGAGATCTTTTACTCCAATTTATATCCGTGAATGGCAATGTTAGTGCTCTGCTGTCATTAACCTCAGCCTCTTGCTCTCTATCTCGGCTCCTGCCCTCTCTTTGTTTGTCTTAGGTGTTATTCGGGAGTCATTTCAGAGAGACCGGGATCGCATGGTTCCGGTGACGCTCTTGGCCATCGCTGTTGTCTTTGCCTTCTTGAGTGGCGCAGTGTTCTCTGGTATCCTGGTTTACTGTGTGTGCCGCAGAGACCTCCAGATCCCTGTCCGCAAAGAACACGAGACGCTGCCGTCAAGGTCTGCTCAAAAACATTTGATTCAAATGACAGCGCATCAAAGATTAAAATAGTACCTAGTGATCAGTAAGGTAAAATAGTGCTTCACAATCAGTTGAGGGGGGTCACGGTGGCGCAGTGGGTAGCACGATCTTCTCACAGCAAGAAGGTCGCTGGTTTGAGCCTCGACTGGGTCACTTGGTATCACTGTGTGGAGTTCTCATGTTCTCCTCGTGATCGCGTGGGTTTACTCCGGGTGCTCCGGTTTCCTCCACAAGAACAAAGACAAGCGGAATAAGAGAATTGGGTAAAAACGATTGTTCATAGTGTTTGAGTGAGAATGAGTGTGTGTGGATGTTTCCCAGCGATGGGTTGCAGCTGGAAGGGCATCTGCCACATAAAACATATTCCAGAAGAGTTGGTGGTTCATTCCGCTGTGGAGACCCCGAAAGGGAAAAAGCCGACAAGATAATGGATGAATGGATGGATGGACAATCAGTTAAAAAAATAACCCCCACTGATAAGTTAAGATCACTGTCTAATGATCAGTTGAGGAAAATAGTGCTTAAAGGTCAGTTGGACAAAATAGTACCCTAGGTATATTGGGAAGACAACTGGCCAAAAATACGATGGGTAAAAATACTCCCTGAATATAAGTTTGAATAATGCAAAACAGCGAATAGAATACAATACGCCCTTTATTGGTCACTACACTCTGTGACCAAGCCGTTCGTCCAAGATATAGACGTCACATTACTGGGGGACATGTGCAAAATAGTGCCTAGTGTTGCACGGCAGTATCAGTTACAGTGCTGTGTTCTTGTGATGATTTTTTTTTCTGACCTTTCTTACAGACGAGGCTCCATGAACAGTGTGACCAAGCTGACAGGATTGTTCGAGACCCAGCCCAAAGATGTCCGTCTGACACCGCTAATGCACGGTGGCTCAAAGATGCTGATACGCGCTGACCTGGATATAGCGGCACTGCCTACTCCTGAATCCACGCCTATGCAGCCGAGGCGAAAGTCCAGTCGACAATGGGAACGGAACCAGAACAGGATCAACATGGGTGATCTCCCACTTCGGGCCTCACCAGGGCAAATCCCCAGCGTGGTAGTTCTTCCCTTGCCCCAAAATCAGGATTTCGTAGATCTTCCAGAAGACAATCCCAAGCTTCGTCCCCAAGGGTTCTGCCTAGATGAGGATGATGAGCTGGAGCCACCAAAAGTGCCCCAGAGGGAAGCTTCTCTTAACACCTTGGTTCCTCAGATGGGTAAGAGGTTAGAGATTCACTATGCTCGGGGATTCAAACATCTCAATTCTAACTCCTCCAACTCCTCTCCGCTGACTCGGAGCTTTCGCATGGAATCCACTCCACCCCCAGCACCATTGAGAACTGATTCCATCGGGACCCCAAACTCATCCAATTCCTCCATGACCATGCTAGGTTTGGGCTCGCTAAGGTTCAAGCCCGAGGTTCCTCCGAAACCGTCCATGCATTCACGAATCCACACGTAACCAGTGAACACTAGAAGATACCAGATGTGCAACTCAATTTTGTTGTTGGTCTTTGTATGTTCTTTGAAGTCAAGCTCACGCTAAAGAGAACTTAATATATTGTTCTGATGGTTTGAGATCTCCCAAAAGCTCATCAGCGAAGAGTAGACTATTCATGCTGGAATCGACAAGATGCTTAGGGATGAATTTTGGTGACACTGGGAATGTGTGAAAATCTGTCGAGATATCAGAACCTTCCTTGACGCCCCCGGCACTGTCATTTGAAACCCCTGGAAAGAAAGAGAACAATTTAGTGGATCTGTTTATGAAACTCCAGTGCTTCAATCGTTGATTCATTTAAGTCTCTGAACTACTATATTGTGCCAAGAACACCAAACTAGTGTGGCACAGGAAGACCTCTGATTAGCTCCAAATGATAAACGTGCTGTTCTTCGCTTGCAAAAAGTATATCCACTGCTTCACAAGGTTAAGGTTGAACATCTTGATTCATACACAACGCTGTTCTGCTCCTGTGGTAGGCATCACTGGTCACCTCGATGCCTCAAAGGAAGAGATGGTAGAGCTTCTTTACATTTATGGAGGCACAAGACTAAACTTTAACCCAAACTGAGCTGTCTGCTTGGAGGTTACGCGATGCAACCCAACTGCTAAGCACGAGCTCTAACATTCACGGAGATACTGGAACTTGCTGAGTCAGTCTCGACCATGAGGTTTTCCAAAAAACATCTACTCACTTGTGCATCAACAGGACACCAGTGGACACCAGAGAGGGCCAGATGAAACCTGATGTTTTTCATTTAATATAAGCTCAGGCTGCACGGGAGCTTACTTTCATCTGCTGACTTTGCGGTTCAGCCAAAGGTGCATCGTTCCGCGACAAGTTTATCGAATTTTGTTTACAATGGACAACTGTGAAAGCTCTTTGCTCGTTTGCGGACAGAGCAAAAGAGTTCAATATGTCTACTGAAGCTGATGTGTTTATAACGTTTAACTGTTAAAGGGATGGTGACTCAAACAAACAAAATCTGTCAGTTGTTCTCCCTCCCATGAAGTCTTTGGTATATTTGGACAATTTTAATTAATTACTCGGATGGGTTAACTTTTCTCCGCTACTCTTTTTACAAACCTAACGTAAACAGCGTTTAGGCTGAGCCAAAGACTCGGGCGGATGAGCAAAATTAGGGACACGAATAAATGACAGATTTTGTATTTGTGCTTGAAGCATCCCTTTAATACAAATAGCAGGTTGTATTTATTTTAATGAAGTGCTACAATGTCTCTCTCCATTAGGCTGGTGAGACACGGACAATGATTTTAATTTGAACTAATCAAGTGTGTAATTATTTAAAGTCGTTAAACTGGAGCCAGCTCACCTGTCCACTAACTCTCCCTGAGGTAAGAAGACCGTAAAAGGACTCGCAGATCTTCATCTCCCATTTTAGTTTTTAATTATTACTCTCATCTCAATAATTCCAAGTCTTCAATCTTAAAAACGTTATCTAATTTTTGTGAGTTTTTAGAGTTCCTCCCACCCAAGCACAAACACAAACCTCTCAGATACCGATTAACCTTAAAGCACACAGATTCGAAATTTCACAATTCACAATCTTTTCTCAATCTGAGAAGTTTTCATTTACCTTTAAACGAATCAAATCCTCATTTTTCATCTACAATTTGATCCTTCACCCTAATGTTTCAAACGTTAAAGAGACGCTCCTTCCCAAAGAAGAGAATCTGGTAATTCCAAACACTGTTGGCACACTTTGAGATATTCTTGATCCCAACCGTGAGACAGGGAACTTAGAATTGTATTTATCAAAGTCTCAGGAAGATAATAAAACATAGTCTATGTACTCCATTTCCGATTAGAGGCCAAATGTGAACTAAGGGCAGAAAATAAATTCACAAGTTCAGTCGTGCATGGTCAGCTGTATGACACGGAGCTAATAGGTTAAGATGTACTTGGGTTATCTCGGGGCTAGAGTATTCCTTTAACATCATTTTTAGCTTAAAAAATGTTTTCAGCTTCAAACATTATATATTAGTTTTTTTTATCTGTGTCTTAGTTGTAACGTTTAAATGCTTTGCCATTCGTTTTTTTTTGTTGCCTTTGAAATATTCAGGTTAATATTTTTGTCCATCACATAATATTTTCGTTTGTTTGGAATAAAAAAAAAGAAAGGATTTCAAGTCAAACTCAACTTTGCATTTTTTTTTATCTTTGTTGTTATTTTTTTTATCTTTAAATTACAGTCTTTATTCAGTGATATTTAATTTTTAGTGCTTCATCTTCATTGTTAATTCCAGATCTTCGTTCCTATCTATCTGCAATCTTTGTTTAATTTTAATGGGTAAAGCCTGATGGTTTATACTTTCAGTAACCCAGTGTTCTTTTTGTCCCTCGATCACACTTAAGCACACACATTATACACACACGCACGCGGGCACGCACACACACTCACACGCGCACACACAGGTGTTGAGAGTAAAGCAGAAACACATGGTTTAACGTTATAAAAAGCATTTGCATGGTTTAAAGCTCCATTTTTGCCCCAGATCAGAATCAGCTACGTCACATCCTTCACACAAGCACCCGCACCAGCCTGTTCTTCTCCTCCACCTGTATATTTGTGCCTTACACACCCGAGTAGTGAAGCGTTTGTTTGCTGTTTGTTGTATTTTCATTGCGTGAATCAATTTTTTAAAAAGGCACAAAAAATCTTTGTAATCGATGAATGTAGCTGTTGTCTACCTTTTTAACACACGTAATCTGTGATGGTGCCAACGACGCGTGGAGTCGGCCTTTGTCCTGCTGGAAGAGTGTGTTTGCTTCAATTAATAAAACCGTTGTCTTTATGATTTCTTTTCTCTGATGTTGTACACTGTTTGTGTACCTGTGGTTCTGGCAATAAGAGGTAAACACACGCGAGAGAATCCGCTGACACGCTTTCTAAGGTAATCCCAGTTTCTAGACAGTGAATACAGGCTGGCTCCTGTGTAGAAATGCACTTAACATTAGTGAACAGTTCTCAATGTTTATGACAGATTTGCTTTAATATAATTTTTTTTTTGCTCTATGGTGCCGTGCTGTAGTTTGGGCGATTGTTATTTAACGGTTTCTAAAACACATTTATTCTAATGTCAGGAGTCTCTGCTTCGTAATTGTGATGTTGAATTCACACCTTCTTGTTTTGTCAGATTACTTTGGATGCTTTTACACTATTAACAACATTTTTTATAAAATTATTTGCCATGCTGCTCCCCTAGTGGTTGTTGTGTCGATATACGTGGCTGAAGTTCTGCATGTCAAATGTTGTTATCCTCTTGTTTCACCGAGTATTATTTTAACGTTCTTAGCTGCTCCAAAACTGTGTTTGTTTTACTTCTGCACTCCTTTACGTCTCTGGAATCTGTTGCAGCGGTATACTGAAGAGCTCTTTTTACAAGATAGTTTTTACAGTCTATTCCTTAAAGAGATGGTGTCGAAAAAACACCTTCTGACATCAGGAATATGGATGTTGACATCAACGCTGATGTCAACATGGTATCATAACTAGCTTGAAGGCATTAATATATTTGACTCATTTAAAGTAAGTAACATTTTGCATCAGGTTTTTTTAACCCTGTTCTAAAGTATGGTGACGATCATACTAAGAAGATGTTAATTTTTCTGTTGTACCAAACTGTGCAAGACTGCAGCCCTTCAGGAACCAAAATACATTCTCTGTAAATTGTGTTGTGGTTAACAGAATTTTTTTAGCATCTGTGACAAAATCTAGAATGACTCTTTTTAATGGATCTACATCTACCACAAGGGGGCACATTTAAAATAGTTTAAATACATTTTAAAAGGACAGTTCACCTAAATTAAAAGACACTCATCATTTTATCTCCCTGTTTGCTTGAGTTTTTTTCCTTCTGCCAAGCCCTGAAAACCTGTTTTAAAGTATTTATAGTATTTTACTCTATTATTGACATCAGTGGCTGCTGATTTGTTAAACATCTCTCTGTATGTTCAGCAGAAGAAATTAACTCAAGAAAATCTGGAACCTCTAGATTTTGGAGGAAATTATGAGTCGATTTATAGTTTTGGTCTGAACTGAGACTCTCCAAGCTGAGAGGTTGTTGTGTGTTGTCTGAATATTATGGGACGTATTGACGGAGATTCCCGTGCCTTGGCTCCGTCTCTTTCCAGATTTTGGAAGAGGAGTTTTATAACTCTTGTATGATTACGGTTTTTGTCACCGTCTCTTTTTCCCATGTCTGATTCACAGCTAAATGTGCGTTGTAAAGAAATTCTCATGAATAAATGGGAAAAAAAACAATAAAAAACAGATTCTTGTCAGAAAATTGGGCTGTTTTCTTTCGTCTTCAAACCAGTCAACCCACCCCTGACACCCAAGTCAGTCGACCTACCCCTGACACCCAAGTCGGACGGCGTACCCCTGACACCCAAGCAAGTCGACATTCCTCTGACACCCAAGTCAGGTGACCTACCCCTGACACTCAAGTCGGACGGCGTACCCCTCACACCCACGCCAGTCAACATTCCTCTGACACCCAAGTCAGTCGACCTACCCCTGACACTCAAGTCGGACGGCGTACCCCTCACACCCACGCCAGTCAACATTCCTCTGACACCCAAGTCAGTCGACCTACCCCTGACACTCAAGTCAGTCGACCTACCCCTGACACCCAAGTCAGTCGACCTACCCCTGACACCTAAGTCAGTCGACCTACCCCTGACACCCAAGTCGGACGGCGTACCCCTCACACCCACGCCAGTCAACATTCCTCTGACACCCAAGTCAGTCGACCTACCCCTGACACTCAAGTCAGTCGACCTACCCCTGACACTCAAGTCAGTCGAACTACCCCTGACACCCAAAGTCAGTCGACCTACCCCTGACACCCAAAGCCAGTCGACCTACCCCTGACACCCAAAGCCAGTCGACCTTCCTCTGACACCCAAGTGAGTCGACCTACCCCTGACACCTAAGTCGGACAACAAACCCCTGATACCCAAATCAGTCGACCTACCCCTGACACTCAAGTCGGAAGGCGTACCCCTCACACCCACGCCAGTCAACATTCCTCTGACACCCAAGTCAGTCGACCTACCCCTGACACTCAAGTCAGTCGACCTACCCCTGACACTCAAGTCAGTCGAACTACCCCTGACACTCAAGTCAGTCGAACTACCCCTGACACCCAAAGCCAGTCGACCTTCCTCTGACACCCAAGTCAGTCGACCTACCCCTGACACCCAAAGCCAGTCGACCTTCCTCTGACACCCAAGTGAGTCGACCTACCCCTGACACCTAAGTCGGACAACAAACCCCTGATACCCAAATCAGTCGACCTACCCCTGACACTCAAGTCGGACGGCGTACCCCTCACACCCACGCCAGTCAACATTCCTCTGACACCCAAGTCAGTCGACCTACCCCTGACACTCAAGTCAGTCGACCTACCCCTGACACTCAAGTCGGACGGCGTACCCCTCACACCCACGCCAGTCAACATTCCTCTGACACCCAAGTCAGTCGACCTACCCCTGACACTCAAGTCGGACGGCGTACCCCTCACACCCACGCCAGTCAACATTCCTCTGACACCCAAGTCAGTCGACCTACCCCTGACACTCAAGTCAGTCGACCTACCCCTGACACCCAAGTCAGTCGAACTACCCCTGACACCTAAGTCAGTCGACCTACCCCTGACACCCAAAGCCAGTCGACCTACCCCTGACACCCAAAGCCAGTCGACCTTCCTCTGACACCCAAGTGAGTCGACCTACCCCTGACACCTAAGTCGGACAACAAACCCCTGATACCCAAATCAGTCGACCTACCCCTGACACTCAAGTCGGAAGGCGTACCCCTCACACCCACGCCAGTCAACATTCCTCTGACACCCAAGTCAGTCGACCTACCCCTGACACTCAAGTCAGTCGACCTACCCCTGACACTCAAGTCAGTCGAACTACCCCTGACACCCAAAGCCAGTCGACCTTCCTCTGACACCCAAGTCAGTCGACCTACCCCTGACACCCAAAGCCAGTCGACCTTCCTCTGACACCCAAGTGAGTCGACCTACCCCTGACACCTAAGTCGGACAACAAACCCCTGATACCCAAATCAGTCGACCTACCCCTGACACTCAAGTCGGAAGGCGTACCCCTCACACCCACGCCAGTCAACATTCCTCTGACACCCAAGTCAGTCGACCTACCCCTGACACTCAAGTCAGTCGACCTACCCCTGACACTCAAGTCAGTCGAACTACCCCTGACACTCAAGTCAGTCGAACTACCCCTGACACCCAAAGCCAGTCGACCTTCCTCTGACACCCAAGTCAGTCGACCTACCCCTGACACCCAAAGCCAGTCGACCTTCCTCTGACACCCAAGTGAGTCGACCTACCCCTGACACCTAAGTCGGACAACAAACCCCTGATACCCAAATCAGTCGACCTACCCCTGACACTCAAGTCGGAAGGCGTACCCCTCACACCCACGCCAGTCAACATTCCTCTGACACCCAAGTCAGTCGACCTACCCCTGACACTCAAGTCAGTCGACCTACCCCTGACACTCAAGTCAGTCGAACTACCCCTGACACCCAAAGCCAGTCGACCTTCCTCTGACACCCAAGTCAGTCGACCTACCCCTGACACCCAAAGCCAGTCGACCTTCCTCTGACACTCAAGTGAGTCGACCTACCCCTGACACCTAAGTCGGACAACAAACCCCTGATACCCAAATCAGTCGACCTACCCCTGACACTCAAGTCGGAAGGCGTACCCCTCACACCCACGCCAGTCAACATTCCTCTGACACCCAAGTCAGTCGACCTACCCCTGACACTCAAGTCAGTCGACCTACCCCTGACACTCAAGTCAGTCGAACTACCCCTGACACTCAAGTCAGTCGAACTACCCCTGACACCCAAAGCCAGTCGACCTTCCTCTGACACCCAAGTCAGTCGACCTACCCCTGACACCCAAAGCCAGTCGACCTTCCTCTGACACCCAAGTGAGTCGACCTACCCCTGACACCTAAGTCGGACAACAAACCCCTGATACCCAAATCAGTCGACCTACCCCTGACACTCAAGTCGGAAGGCGTACCCCTCACACCCACGCCAGTCAACATTCCTCTGACACCCAAGTCAGTCGACCTACCCCTGACACTCAAGTCGGAAGGCGTACCCCTCACACCCACGCCAGTCAACATTCCTCTGACACCCAAGTCAGTCGACCTACCCCTGACACTCAAGTCAGTCGACCTACCCCTGACACTCAAGTCAGTCGAACTACCCCTGACACCCAAAGCCAGTCGACCTTCCTCTGACACCCAAGTCAGTCGACCTACCCCTGACACTCAAGTCAGTCGACCTACCCCTGACACTCAAGTCAGTCGACCTACCCCTGACACCCAAAGCCAGTCGACCTTCCTCTGACACCCAAATCAGTCGACCTACCCCTGACACTCAAGTCGGAAGGCGTACCCCTGACACCCACGCCAGTCAACATTCCTCTGACACCCAAGTCAGTCGACCTACCCCTGACACTCAAGTCAGTCGACCTACCCCTGACACTCAAGTCAGTCGAACTACCCCTGACACTCAAGTCAGTCGAACTACCCCTGACACCCAAAGCCAGTCGACCTTCCTCTGACACCCAAGTCAGTCGACCTACCCCTGACACCCAAAGCCAGTCGACCTTCCTCTGATACCCAAGTGAGTCGACCTACCCCTGACACCTAAGTCGGACAACAAACCCCTGATACCCAAATCAGTCGACCTACCCCTGACACTCAAGTCGGAAGGCGTACCCCTGACACCCACGCCAGTCAACATTCCTCTGACACCCAAGTCAGTCGACCTACCCCTGACACTCAAGTCGGAAGGCGTACCCCTCACACCCACGCCAGTCAACATTCCTCTGACACCCAAGTCAGTCGACCTACCCCTGACACTCAAGTCAGTCGACCTACCCCTGACACTCAAGTCAGTCGAACTACCCCTGACACCCAAAGCCAGTCAACCTTCCTCTGACACCCAAGTAAGACGACCTACCCCTGACACTCAAGTCGGACGGCGTACCTCTGCATTTACTGAACACATTTGAGCATTTAGCTTTGACGCTGAAACCTGATCATACTTATTCTTTAAAGTTCATAGCTAATTTTTCCTGATTGATTTTCATGTTCAAGGAAACAGAATCTACAATGTCATCAGTTAACATTCATGCAGTTGGCAGCCATTTTAGAGTATCCACTTACAAATCCAAATCCACTTTGCAAAGGAAGGAAACTTGTTTAAATCAGTAGCTTTTCATGGGGATAAACCAACAACATTAGCAGTGACTGTTGAGCTACAGTTAAAGCTGGGATCCAAAATCAGTCAGCTCTTAATAAAAGCCTTTATCATTGTCTGTAAAAAATGCGGGGCCAAGTTTGGTGTTTGATGGGCACATCTGGCAATCATAAGGCGATTGTATGCCATCCAACGTTGGTTTGTTTCTGTCAGAAATGTTAGTGTTTTAATGCGGCCTGACACCTGATTTCAATTTAAATTAATATTTATTAACTTCTCTAAGATTTGGTGCACTCTTTGTAACACACTTCGAACAAAACCAGTAGTGTGCCCCAGACACAAGATCCCATTGTCACTCAGAAGACCCGATTAAAACCTAATTTGTTACAGCTAAACACTTAAACAGGATGCGATCTCTCTGGATAGAAGAGTGGTTGATTAAAAGAGAAATACTGTGAACAAAAAAAGTACGTTGATGTCAGGTTTACGATACCAACATGTTGTCAGTCTCTCCATGAGGGTTAGCTAGAGAGGAGCTTATTGTTCTCTGTCTCTCGCTGTGAATAAACATGAGGATAAGAATCGCTCTGGAGCCTCCAGACATCGTTTTTTAGATGTGAGATGATGACGAATCGAATGTTTTGACTCCAGTTGTCCTGATTTTCCATCTCAACATGCCTCCTTTGTGTTTTACATGTCTTTAATGTCTGTGCCTTTCACTTGTGGTCTTCTCGTTCATTGCCCCTATTTTTCCCCGAAATGCTCATTTAAATTGAAATCTGTGCACTTCGTTGAAAGTTAAGTTTTTATCATTTCGCATTAACAGTTTGATTAAAGTGTGAGAAAAGAAAGTGAGAATCTTGAGAAGATTTAGTGTAAACACAAAAATGAGAATCGTCAGACTTTAAGACACTAAAAGAAACTGTCTGGCGAAGGAAGAAATTGATGGAAAATCATTTTAAAAAGTAAAATAAAACTAATTGGAAGGCAAGGCAAGTTTATTTGTGTAGCACATTTTGTACACAGGGTAATTCAAAGTGCTTTACATTGGAAACAAATAATAAAAAGAAAGTACATTTAATAAAATCAAGCATTAAAAAGTCTTATAAAATCATAGTGATTAAAACTGAAAATGTAAAAACATTGATTAAAACAAAGATTAAAATGTGAAGTGCAGAGGTAAAATAGTTGTTCCTGTTCCCCAGATGGAAGATTTAAAAATATGTCAAAATTCACATTACAATTTTGATACAAAAATGGGGGTGCAGCATGATTTTATAAATTTTTAAAGATTAATTAATGTAAAAGTTGTGTTTTTAGTTTGTTCGCCAGTCGAGTTATCCTTTGCCAGGCAGATTGTGTTTGAAAAATACAGGCTTTGTGAATTTAGCACATATATCACTACATTTAATCTCAATGTTTTTCCAGTTGCGCTTTCATTGGTATAATGAATCTTTCATACGTTTTAAGCTTTGCATTTTAACCCTTTTATAGTATGTCTCACAAATGATCAAGTTCATTCATCATCCCCCACTGCAAAGATGAACTCCCCAAATGTCAATGTCTGCTTGATGGACATCGAATCAAACCTGCAGCAGCGCTCAGGTGGTCGCTGTCTCTCCCTTTCTCTTTATCCACGCTCACTTTGTGTCCGTGTGTGCTATGAAGTAGATTTTCCACATGAGTTTCACGGCGGGATGCTGGATCTGGGGAACAGGATTAGAGGGTGTGTAATTATGCCTGCTCTGGGGTGTGTGCATGAGAGCGAGAGGGGGATGCTTTGGGGTGTGGATGTGAGTGAGAGAGGGCGGTTGTGTGTGTGAGAGGCACAGCTCGTCTTTGAAGTATTCATGAATCTACTCTCTAATTTTAGATGCCGTCTCTTTTGAAACCTTCAGGAAGCTCAAACTCACTCTTCTGCAGCATTGCGTCAGTCCGCCCCTCTTCTTCAGGGAGATTTCTTGCAAAAATACAACACTTTCATCTTTCATAGTTTATACCCATACCTTTTTACTCAAATGAAGGTAGAAAAGGCAAAGCTGAACTGGGTCTTGCTGGTCCCTCGGGAGTCTGTACTGGTGGAGAGCACTGGGAGCGGGTTGAGGAGGGGTCAGCAGTGATTAACGAGTCACCTGTGCATCACACTGCTCGGGTCTCACAGAGGAGAGGAGAGGAGAAGAACGAAAGGAGAAGAGAGGTGTTGCTGTCGACTGTTAAATGCCGCTAAAAGTGTTAAATGCAGCAGAAAGATGGTGCATTGGTGGAGTTGGTTGTTCTGTAACTGGAAGGTTGGTTGTTCGATCCCGCTAGGGCCATTCTGCCGTTGTGACCCTGGGTGAGCCACTTCACCCACATAGCCCAGTATGGATGTGAGTGTCTGGTTGGGTGTGTTTGGTGGATGTGAGTGTCTGGTGGGGTGTGTTTGGTGGATGAGAGTGACTGGTGGGGTGTGTTTGTTGGATGTGAGTGACTGGTGAAGTGTGTTTGGTGGATGTGAGTGGCTAGTGGAGGGTGTTTGGTGGATGAGAGTGACTGGTGGAGGGTGTTTGGTAAATGTGTTTGACTGGTGGGGGGTGTTTGGTGGATGTGTGTAACAGGTGGGGTGTGTTTTGTGGATGTGTGTGACTGGTGGGGTGTGTTTGGTGGATGAGAATGACTGGTGTGTTTGGTGGATGTGTGTGACTGGTGGGGTGTGTTTGGTGGATGAGAGTGACTGGTGGGGTGTGTTTGGTGGATGAGAGTGACTGGTGGGGTGTGTTTGGTGGATGAGAGTGACTGGTGGGGTGTGTTTGGTGGATGTGTGTAACAGGTGGGGTGTGTTTTGTGGATGTGTGTGACTGGTGGGGTGTGTTTGGTGGATGAGAATGACTGGTGTGTTTGGTGGATGTGTGTGACTGGTGGGGTGTGTTTGGTGGATGAGAGTGACTGGTGAGGTGTGTTTGGTGGATGAGAGTGACTGGTGGGGTGTGTTTGGTGGATGAGAGTGACTGGTGGAGGTGTTTGGTGGATGTGTGTGACTGGTGAGGTGTGTTTGGTGGATGAGAGTGACTGGTGGGGTGTGTTTGGTGGATGAGAGTGACTGGTGGAGTGTGTTTGGTGGATGTGTGTGACTGGTGGGGTGTGTTTGGTGGATGAGAGTGACTGGTGGGGTGTGTTTGGTGGATGAGAGTGACTGGTGGGGTGTGTTTGGTGGATGAGAGTGACTGGTGGGGTGTGTTTGGTGGATGAGAGTGACTGGTGGAGTGTGTTTGGTGGATGAGAGTGACTGGTGGGGTGTGTTTGGTGGATGAGAGTGACTGGTGGGGTGTGTTTGGTGGATGAGAGTGACTGGTGGAGTGTGTTTGGTGGATGAGAGTGACTGGTGGGGTGTGTTTGGTGGATGTGTGTGACTGGTGAGGTGTGTTTGGTGGATGAGAGTGACTGGTGGGGTGTGTTTGGTGGATGAGAGTGACTGGTGGAGTGTGTTTGGTGGATGTGTGTGACTGGTGGGGTGTGTTTGGTGGATGAGAGTGACTGGTGGGGTGTGTTGGTGGATGAGAGTGACGGGTGGAGTGTGTTTGGTGGATGTGAGTGACTGGTGGGGTGTGTTTGGTGGATGAGAGTGACTGGTGGGGTGTGTTTGGTGGATGAGAGTGACTGGTGGAGTGTGTTTGGTGGATGTGTGTGACTGGTGGGGTGTGTTTGGTGGATGAGAGTGACTGGTGGGGTGTGTTTGGTGGATGAGAGTGACTGGTGGGGTGCTTTTGGTGGATGAGAGTGACTGGTGGTGGTGTTTGGTGGTGGGCAGGAGATCGTAGGTGCAGAATGGCAGCCACATTCTGTCAGAGTTCCGCAGGGCGTGCAGGAGCCATCAATGAGCCATGTTCAAGGTGTCTGCGTCTTGCTTGCAGTGTGTTTCTGCAATCCTTTAGACACATTTGAACCTAGTTTAGCCTCAGGTTTGGGGGTTAGTTTTTTGATCAAACATGGTAATAACATGTTTCTGTCATGGTTTAAGTCATGCCAGATTCAGCCAAAACTTGATCATGCTTGAGCCATTATTAATTTTTTTAGCTGTCTCCGCATTTTGCTTGCAGTGTGTTTCTCTGATCTCTGAGACAAAGGTGTGATATATGAGCCTGTTTTTCCCATGCTTCTGCCATACTTTCAATTATGTCAAAGTTGACTGAAATGGAAATACTTGAGCCATATTTAGTGTTTTTGGAATGATTGAAGGAAGTTCAGCCATGTTTAGGACATGAGCCAAGTGTGAGACATCCTTGACTATACATTGACCACGCTCGAGCCATCAGTATGTACTTGAGCTATATTGTTTTGACTATATTGGTTCTTATATCTGAGCAATTATTTGCATAAGTGAAAATAAAACCCGTGTTTTGATTGTGCAATGCAGTTCATTAAAAATACTTTAAAATAAATGAACCCGCTCTGGGAAGCACAAAAATATCACTCAATTATACAGAGTGAAAAAAAAACAGCACTGAATTAATTCGTTGCAGATCGAGCCGTGAATGTAGATCTCACAGCGTTTAAGAGTGCAAATATATTCACTTCTGCTCGTTAAGCTCTCGAGCTGCGATACAGCACACGAAACCTGCGAGGAGTCAAGGAGAGGATGCTGAAGAGGGGAGTATATTCAGCACATTAAACTGACAAAATATACAGAGATTACACAGAGAATGTAGAAAGAAAACGGATGAAATACACACAAATCACAGACAGAATATAATGAGAGAATAAACAGCGGCTCATAAATAATCAAACATCAGAAGCATCTGGCGGAAAGACCCAGATACATAAAACAACATGTAATGAACACATAGCGACACGCACTGCAAGTAGAGTCAACACAAAGCACCTTTTACTTAGTCATCTTTACACTTAAGCATTCCACAGATGCTTTTATCATAAAAAATTGCAACAGAGAAAAGACAATTTGTCATCAAGGCTAATTAATGTAGTTCACAAAGAGTTCACCACACCTGATCACAGAACAAAGAAAGCTGCAGGGGTGAGCCAAGGAAGGGAGATGATGAAGAGGGAAGGAACGTTGGCATGATTTGGTTTCTGGATCATCTGCAGAGGTCTAAGAACATTTGACGGATTCCTGATGGAAGATCTTTGCAGTAGTTCAGTCAAGAACCTGATCCAGGAGTACTCTAGCTTCAGACGAGCTAAGACAGGAGTCACTAATTCTGGTCCTGGAGGACTACTTCCCTGTAAACGTTTGATTCAATCATCATGAAACACACCAGTGGCACTAGATAAAGTTGGTCTGAAGCTAGAGTATAGCACGCTGGAACAGGGTTGAAACTAAAATCTGTGGGGCGTAACAGTCCAGAACCAGAGTGGGTGACCCCTGAGTCAAGAGAACCTAAATTAGTGAAACAGGTGTGTTTCATGATGATTGTATCAAAAATGTTCAGTGCTCCAGAGCTCCAAGGACTGGGTTTAGTGATCCCTGCTTCAGATCATTGAACCAGGCTATGTAAGCGGCAAGAAATCTCCCTGTTCGCTTATGTCCAACAGTTTAAACAAACAAACCAAAAAAAAAACTGAAAAAATCTAGTAAAAATTTTTCTTATTGTCTTTTTTGTGTCTTTATTTCCAGGGTTAAACTTTCCTTTGTGTATAACTTTACTTGTAGAGTTGCACCGATGCAGTTATCGATTGTTTAACTTGAGTGCAATATGTTTGTACTCTTTCCACTCTTGTTATTTATAAATGTTTTGTTTGCGTTGGATTATTTATTAGACAGGCTAAAGATAGCTGTGTTCTGGTTGGAGTGCCCCCTTTGCATTTTTGCCTTGTTTCCCAAGAGACTGGTTTAAATCTTTCGGCTCACTCAGAGCATCCATCAGGTGAGAGGAGATGGAGAAGCTTCTGCTCAACCTTCAGGAAAAGGTGGAGTGGTTGAAGGAAATCCGTGCACTCCCTGCTTCCCTTCCAGACTGTCACACACATGCATACATGCTCCAACACACACACACACACACACGCACACACACACACACACACACGCATGTACACACTCCTTGTTTGCCTTTCCATTGTTCCCACAGACTTGCTCCTTTTAGAAGATCCAGAAACACCCTCTGATATATTCAATCACAGAGGTTTGACCATCTGTATTGTTGAGTGCATCCTGTTAAAACGGTGTTAAATAATTTTTTTAACGACAGTCAAAAGTGTTCCAGTTTCTCTGTCCAAACCTTTCAGAAGTCTCCTCTGGTGGATACACAAACATGTATAAGAGCTCTTTAGTCTCTGAGCTGCTTTATGAGTTAAGGTTTTGGGTGAGCTATATCGGAACACACTGTATTGTATCGCTATGTTTTGAATCATTTAGTTACAGTTTGAGGTGAAGCTGAGTGGAAAGGATCATCCTCATCAGGGACCAGAGAAACTCTGCCTTGTAATTATACCAGCATCGGTCTGTATGAGTCTCATCCATCACAGTGGCTTCATCTCTTGCCAGAAGCCAACAGATACACAAACTTTCCCTGAGAGCGTGTCCTTCTTGCATTTATCAGGAATGAATATCACTGCTGCCCCCTGCTGCTGAACACACTCAAGAACATTCACTGTAAATGTACTGAATGTGCTGCTGTCGAGTGTAAATAAAATTACTAGCTCATGTTCTAAATACACTTCCGTACCACAATTGTAGAATTGAATGTGCTCGTCATGTAATTTATTTATTTATTTTGCTATTTTTTTGTTGCTAAATTTAATGTTGACAAATCATGTTTCCCAAAAAATGTTTTGTTAGCTCTTTCTCTTGTTATTTACTGTTCCCTGTTTGTTAATTTTCAACAAGGTTAACTAGCCTCTCGTTAGCTCTTCACTTAATATCACCAGTATTCCTCTGATTATCTGCTTATCTCTTGGTCCTCTGGTTCCTTGTCTCCTTGTTCTCTGTCTCCATTGTCCTCTGGTTCCTTGTCTCCTTATTCTCTGTCTCCATTGTCCTCTGGTTCCTTGGCTCTTGGTTGAGGTAATTAGCATTACAACTGAAGGAGCTCCTCATATTTTTGTTCTCTGGTTCCTTGTCTCCTTGTTCTCTGTCTCCATTGTCTTCTGGTTCCTTGTCTCATTGTTCTCTGTCTCCATTGTCCTCTGGTTCCTTGTCTCCTTATTCTCTGTCTCCATTGTCCTCTGGTTCCTTGGCTCTTGGTTGAGGTAATCGGCATTACAACTGAAGGAGTTCCTCATCTTTTTGTTCTCTGGTTTCTTGTCTCTTTGTTCTCTGTCTCCATTGTCTTCTGGTTCCTTGTCTCCTTGTTCTCTGTCTCCATTGTCCTCTGGTTCCTTGTCTCCTTGTTCTCTGTCTCCATTGTCTTCTGGTTCCTTGTCTCCTTGTTCTCTGTCTCCATTGTCCTCTGGTTCCTTGTCTCCTTGTTCTCTTTCTCCATTGTCCTCTGGTTCCTTGTCTCCTTGTTCTCTGTCTCCATTGTCCTCTGGTTCCTTGGCTCTTGGTTGAGGTAATCAGCATTACAACTGAAGGAGCTCTTCATCTTTTTGTCCTCTGGTTCCTTGTCTCCTTGTTCTCGATCTCCATTGTCCTCTGGTTCCTTGGCTCTTGGTTGAGGTAATATGCACCACAACTGAAGGAGCTCCTTATCTTTTTGTCCTCTGGTTCCTTGTCTCTTCTTTCTATGTTTCCTTGTCATCCAATGGTCTTTGTCTCCTCATTTGACCCCTCCACTCGTTGTCCTTTAGTTTCTTGCCTTCTCATTCTCTTTCTACTGTTCTCTTATCATTATATTTCTATCATTTTACTTCTCGTCAACTGAAACCCACTATGAGTCATCTAATCCTATGATTCCTTTAGTTACTTCAATCTTGTTTTAAAAATCGTATTAAACTTCATGAATTTGCAGTAATGTTCAGACTGACCTTGCGTTCCAGATGTTTGATGTTCTGATGAGAGCAATAATCATTAATTATTGATGCTGGAGCAGAGGTGCATCTTTAATGAGAGTGACCTACATTCACAGCGTCTGTCAGAGCAGAAACATCTTTATCCTGCGTTCATAATTCATGCTCTGTCTGTCTGAGTTATTCTCGTTGTCACTGAGCTTCAGATGCAAAACGCAAATAAGTCTCAAAATCATCTGACAACATGAGTTATGAACTGAGACAGGTCACGCAGAGGTTTATTCAGGACAGAAGACTACTGCTGAAATCTGTGCAACTGCTAGGAAAAGGAAGTGGTATTCAAGTCTTTAGTGGTTAAAGCTTATGTTTATAACACTTTTACAGATTGTTAAATATACCAGGACTCAAATGTTTATGAGGGCTGATGTTAAACTGTTGGCACAACAAGCACCATTATCATCGTATGTCAGATGATTGGTCATGAGTTCTTCACTGGTGTGAACTCTATACTTCTTCTGGGATGCACCAGATTGTGAATATCTTCTAAGCTTTTTAGTGAATGAAGAGTTTTTCCATCATTGCACAAATACCATCATTGTGCAATCCGTGAATTGTTTTAGTAAACGGGAACGAATAACCATAAATACAGGAAAATGTCTTATTGAATATATGGTTTTTATATTTTGTTCCAATGAAATCATGTTAATATGAGTGTGTTGAGTATTTAAACACACAACTTGTGGTAAACAGGTTGATGTTGTTTTCTGTGGCGATTACAGAGTGCCATTTTACTGAATGATCAACTTTCAGGAAAACAGATTTTAAAATTATTGATTTATTATTTGTTCTCCAGAATCACAAAAAAGTGCTATAGTACTGTATTGGTTTACAGGTTTACCATATGTTTTCTGGTGCTGAGGATTCTACAAATATTCTTTTTGTATGTATTGGATGAATACAGTTTAAAAAGCCCCCTCTGTACTATTATTTGTTTTGGAAACTTAGGACATAACTGATTATACATAAAACGTCCTACTATAACATGGGAAGTTGTTTAGCTAAACATGATTTGTGTTACATTTGCAACACACCAGCATTAGCCAAACGTTACGCACTTAGTCACGTGAGCGAGTTTTCGAAACTGAACTACATTTCCCAGAATGGCCTGCGCGCTCGAGTTCCTGACTCACAGCGTAGATTCTCATCCCTCAAACCTCGCCAAACCTTGTGTGTCTTGACTGTCTCTCACAATGAGAGAGAAATGCATCAGAATTAATATTGAGACGGAATAAAGGCCGTTTCTGAGGTAAGCTGATGCGCTGAAGGGCGTCCTGATGTTCGACCACTGTCATGCTAATGCTACCGCTAACAACATAGGCAGGTTCAATCAAATGTCGTCAAATGTGCGTTTATAGTGGTGTTTGTAACTCAATATAAATAGACTGCCAACAATTCGGGCTTTTTGGTCTGTTTGGTGGTTCGTTGTTGAATGTTGTCATTTAAGCTGTCAGTTTGGCATTAGCAAGGCTAGCCGAGAGAGTAGAACTCTTGACAGGGCACTTCAAGAGACAAAAACTTTTTGAGAAAACATTTATTTTAATAATGATTAGTTGTGATCTTGGTGGTAGATAAGAGTGCATTTTTGAAAGATTAACATACATAACGTGTGTTAAAAGGGCGCGTAAGTTCTGAGGTCACGTGAATTGCTGACAACTCACTAAATCAACAGAAACTTACATCCGTTTGCCTTTATTTATTTGTTTGCATGACTAAATAAACAAGTGTGAATCCCATGTCATGAACTAAAACTGAAGTTTGTTTAGTTCTCCAGAAAAAAGTGGTCTAGTGAGATACAAGTAGATACTAGTTTAGGATTCTATTCTAACGGAATTATTTAGTCTATTTTATTAATATAAAAACGATGCATATCGCCCGAATAAACAAGAGTCATTCAAAATATATATATCAAAGTTTGACATGGAAAGGTTTAAGGCTCCTCTGTACAGTTTTCTTTAATGCACGCTATTGGTTTTATGACGATTAGCAGTCTTTTATCTATTAATTCATGTAATATTACTTTCTTTCTTAAGTGACCATGCCCCTGCAATGTACAAACGAACAAAAACAGCTTAAATCCGCCTAAAACATACGAGAGACATTGACACTTGAAAAAGCAATGTTCCTCTTTCTCTTCCATTCAGCGATGACAGAAAAAGGTCTTGGACACAAACACCAAAAATAATTTACAGCTTAAAGTGCTTGTTATCTTTATTTGCCAGGGTTTTGTCTCCCGAGAATCATGAACCTGCATCAGGTGCTGACGGGAGCCGTGAACCCTGGAGAAAACTCCTTCTCCGTGGGGAGAGTTCAGGACCAGCCCTTCACGGTGAGTTTGAGAAGATCTTATAATGCATGTGAGAAGGTTGGCCAACAGTTCAGCTGCAACCTAAATGAAATGCAGATGAATGAAGACCTTCAGGCTTGTTTGTAGATCTTTATGTCAAAGCTTGATTGACTTCTCATAGAAGTTCTCAAACCCTCCACAAGGAAGCCGTTATCCTTGCAGGACATTTATTAAAAAGGACATCAGGTGCTATTTTTGCTGCCTCACATCCATTCATTTTTGTAGGGAAAAAATAATATTTTTAAGTAATGCCGCTTAAAAATTAGGTATAATAGACATGACGTGAGCAAGATTTAGTTTTTGATTGTGCAAACAATCCAGATATGCTCATAGTATGAAAAAGTAAAATATTAAAAGTATATAGAAACATGTATGGAGTTGTAAATTCTTTAGGTTATGCAAGAATTCAGAGCACTCAGTTCTCATGCACCAGTTTCTGGTTCTTGAAGAGTTCTGGTGAAAATCTGTGACTCTTGTTAAAAACTCCTGATGATTATTTACTGATATTTTAGAACACCAGCATTATTGAGTTGTGTTTTGTTGTGTGTATGTGGGACAGGCCTACGCTTCGGGCTGCGACATTGTGATTCTGGGAAGTGACTTTGAGCGAATTCAGATCATTCCAGGAGCAAAGCATGGCAACATTCAGGTGGAGTGTGTGGACTGCTCTCCCCAGGGTGGACAGGTGAGAGACTACACAGAAACCTGACCAGCTTCATGCAATCACTCTGAAACGCAACGTGCCTTTGCAATTCAATCCATCTTGTTTTAACACGCAAGGTTTCCACACAGCGTGCTGCATTAAAAAGCAAAAAAGTAATGCATTAAAACTAATAAAGCACAGTCAGTAGCCCAACATTTCTCATAATAACAATACACATAGATTAATGAAATAAACACAGAGGACCACACAGCTCACAAAGGGAAAAAATGGTTCGTAAGACTTGAAACGGTCAACATTGTGAGTTTATGACATGTAGATGTGTGCGCTTGTATTGTATCAGCAACATATTTGGAGGCAAGCTCATTTTTTTATTTGAAATACCCTAATATGACGAGATAAATGTGCGAAACACATTCAAGCTTCTTTAATGATAAAAAGGTTTAAGTTAAGATGTAACTGATTGAACTACTGGCCATATTTTCTTTGTCTATCTTAAAGTTGCTATAAATGCTGACACAGAGGCTGGTAACTTTTGCTTTTTCTTGCTTATGGAGCAACCCAATCGCAATAAGCCAACCCTTGTAACCAAACCAAATGTCCTCGGTTTTTCCCTTTTTTCAAGGTTAAAAAATTGTTGTCATGTCGACAGGCAAGTGATGGCCCAACTTGATTCCTGCCATTATTTTTAATGTGGAGGTACATGTGGCATTTGCTCAAATTTACTGTGTATTTTTTAAAAACATGGACATGCGGCGAAGCGTTTGGGCCCAAAAAAATCAATTTGTTTGGGACAGCACAAGAAAAATAAGACAGATGAACTAAAGTTGATGAAAAAGGCACCTTCCTGATTGGTAAGACCTAAACCAGTTCAACACCGACTCATCATAAATCTTCAGTGGCAGTAATTAAAGAGGTTGTTAAAACCTTTTTTTTTTATAGTGTAGACGTCCCGCTTTGTACAGACTAAAAACATTCAAATTCTATACATTGAATACATTCAAATTCTTTGTAATCTAAAAATATAAATTCTGTTTGATTCCCTCTCATGCAATTCAGCTGTCAATTAGTTTTGTTTTGTAAATGGCATCTAAATGCCAGACACTAGGATGTCGGTATATTTAATTAAAACAGCATTATTAAATACGGTTTGTGCATGTCGTTCAGATTGCAGCGTCGTATGGAAACACAATCTGCGTGTTTGAGCCGGTGCCTCTCGGCCCACGAGGAAAAGCACACAAGGTGAGGTTCCCCTAAAAACACTGTCTAATGCTCTGAATCCTCCGGACGGAGCGAGGCAGTGTTCTCATCCGCTTTGTGTTTGCTGTGCTGAGCAGAAGCTGAGCTATCAGTGGAAGAAGACTGGTCAGTTCCTCCTGGAAACACCTGCACATATCCTGAGCTGGCACCCGCAAGGTAGCAATGATACACAAACCCTGAGCAGTCCTCTTTGCTCTCCTCTGGGCTTGTTTATTTTGTGTTTGTGTATGTTTTCTCTTCAGGCGTGTGTCTCCTGATCGGCTCGTCCTCTCTGCAGCTTTGGTGTGGTGAAGGACAGAGTTTACGGCTCTCTGAAGAGGGATCCGTGGATTCACAGAGCTGCTGGAGATGTGTGTGGCAGTGCAAGTCAGTGGCTCCATCTGCTTTTATATGTTGATTCAATATCCTGGCAGTTCAGTGAGATTCTTTTCGTAATGTTGAGGGCAGAGCTGAGTGTGGTTATTTTGGGGGTTTTATTTTTAATTTTTTTCTAAAAAAAAAAACACGAGCCCTCATCTACTGTGTAGTATTAGGTATTGTATTATGTCCAGTTGACCAGTGCATCCCTACACAAGATAAATGCTGCCATATTAATAAAGTAAATTAGGTTTCTCTAAGTTTCTGAGGCTACAGGTCTTAATGCCCAATTCATTTTTTTTTAATGAAATCCAATGTTTTTGTGATCTTATTCTTATTACACACAATTTGCGAATGTATCCATTCTGTGTATGAACTCAATCCAGCTCGCATTGAGGCACGCTTGCACAGAAAATGGGGTTTTGATTAAAACAAAAGAAAACATGGACGGGAAATCGATTCGAGTTGGATGTGGCTATATGTCAGTTTGTTTCCATTAAAACTGCCGTCATTTCAAGTAAATAATACTAAGAAGTCAAAGAAATTAAATGTCCAGAAACGCAACATCTGCCCACATACAAAGAGGTAAAAGTCTGGCCGTTCAAATTGAGCCTGCTTAAAATAAAATCTGATATGTGTCTCATTCAGGACCGCAAATGAAAGCAACCTTGATCGCTTTGTTGTCCGATACAGGTCACACAAAAAAAGGCTCCTGTTTCCAGATTGCATCCTATTGTTATTGTGAAAAATAACTTGCTGGTTCTTGATCAACTGAAGCACAACCTTTGAAAGGGGTCAGGAGAAGCATTTCTTTTACTTAGTTTTATTTTTTATTTCCACTTTGTGTTTGACTGATTTGATAGGTTATTTTACCAAAACTATGCTTCATGGTTTTGCCATGCTACATTTTAGAGGAAGTCTTCTGAGTTGCGGATGATTCAGTGTTTCAGAGTGTGAGTCAGTAGATCACTCTGTGTGTTTCAGGTCTGCGGCTCCAGTTCACTTCATCAAGTTTTCCCCTGATGGAGAGTTCTTTGCGACCGCAGGAAAGGTTTGTGTTTGAGAACTCCAAACAGGTTTAAACCCCTGGTTATTTTATGATTGTAATATTGTAAATGCTGGTTTTAGGAAGGTTAACACGTGTCACATGTTGAATTTTTAAGTGGTGTTCGCAATCCAGAAATTGATGTTTAGGAGAATTCGGGGCGGATGCTTCATTTGTTTTATTGTTTTTTTTGTTGTTAATTTTAACCTGATCCCATTTCAAGTTCATTTAAATGGTTATTAGAAAGATATATAAAAAAGAGATTTGTGATTTGCTTGAAGGATTTCAGTTTGTGTTTGTTTTTCAGAGTGACTGTCTAGTGAAGGTGTGGTACAGCAGTAATAAGTGGCAGTCAGATGTTTCAAAGCTCTTCAAACCGTTGAACCTGGACGCATCAGCACAGGTGGACTTCTCCTTCATCTACCTGACTCATCCTCGATCCGTCACCTGCTTCACCTGGAGGAAGATCAGCACACACCTGCCCAAGTGAGCATGTAGACCAGTGTTTCTCAATTATTTTCTGTCGTGCCGTGTCGTGTTAAGTACACCTCTGCATAACACAGTATCCTTATTAATGTATAAGAGAAAAAAGAAAGAAATATGGACCAACTTACAACAAAGAATAGCTTTATTAACTGTAGCAGAAAATATTTAAGGTGCATCTGAAATGTAAAAAAAACATAAAATCCTTAATAAAACTATAAACATTGTTTGACTGATCATGATTGCTGGCAATATTTGGCAAGTTTTTGCTGAAAAAACTTATCAGCGTGATTGGAGTGTAATGTCTTTAAGTGACTCCTTAATTTATTTGGCTTCATGGTGTCCGCTACCAACGTTTTTAGACTCAGTAAGCACACCTGTCTCTCCTCATCTCCCACCGTAGTCACAGTGAAGCCAAGCGCTACATACGCATCATATTTCCTCATCTTAGCTTTCGGGAGACTTTCGTTTGTCTCTTTATCTCCTTCTCTCTCCGTCTGTCTTCTACACTTCGTGTCTAAACTTCATACTCTGCCAAGGAGAGCACCACTGCCCCCTAATGTAGTGGAGTGCTATTGCACTTTATTCTAGAACAGTAAAAAAAAAAAAATTATAAACATTTTCCCTGAGGTCCATCATGCCCCCCTTGACGGAGCCTCACGCCCCCCCTCAGGGGGGTGCGCCCCACTATTTGAGAACGCACTGGTGGAGACCATCAAATGGGTTGGTCCAACAAGGACCTAGTGTATCAGTGCTTTGAGCGTCTGAATTTTTCAGCTTTTGCTCTCGCTGTTGGTAGTAACCCCCCAATGTCAGATTTTCAGCTCAGAGTCAAAGTCTTCGACATCTTTGAACGAAGTTTCCACAACAGCTGAAATCGTAGCCAGGCATTGAAATACTTTTTTGATTGAGATAATCATTTTGCATTGAAATAATCATTAGTGCATTAGCAGACATAAGCAAAACTGCTCAAGTATAAAGCTATACAAATATAGCAATTTATGGAATTGAGTCTCTCTTTCTTTCTCTGGCAGAGGAGCAGTGTGTAACGTGCTGTTGACCTGCTGCAGAGACAGTGTGTGTCGCCTCTGGGCTGAAACGCTGCTGCCCAGCGACTGCCTGCTGTCAGGACTCAAACACACTCACACACAGACACACTCCGGCAATGACGTGAAGAGGACCACAAACAACAACATGAAGAAAAACAAAACGAAGAACAGGGAGCAGAGCCCTCTGCAGGTATGAGAGAGCATATGAGAGTGAGACGAGTTAGATTATTTTGATTCAGTTCCAGGCCAGTCAGTTTCAATATGATTCAGCGATTCACCAAATATTTTGTTCAATGTTAGTCAGTTAAGATGAGTTAACGTTTAGTCATATAAGATGTATGTTGAAATGATTCAATCTCGCTCTGTTTGATTTAGTTCAGCTGAACTAAGAAGCAAAACATTCGATTTTTGTACAGTGTAGTTTAATTCTACTTAATTCGAGCAAAAATACATTGTGTGATGCATGTATAAGTGATATTATTTTTTTCGTAATGGCATTTGAAAGTAATTCTCTTCATGGATGTCTTCAGAGCTCATGGAGGGATGAGGTGCGCAGTGTGTCTCAGCTCTCATACACACGTCTGCCTCAGCAACAGAACAAGCACTTCTGTCACCGCGCCCAGACGCTCCACGCCAACGCTCTGTGCCACTTCCATATTGCCGCCAGCATCAACCCAGCCACAGGTTCGATGCAGTTTCTCTCTCTCTCTCTCTCTCTCTCTCTCTTAACTATTGGAAGAGGACAGTAAAGCTGCTTGACTTAAAACGTACATGGAGCAAAGATTAAATGTGTTTCATTACTGAAGTAATTTCTTTAGCTGTATATGATGTTAATGCATGATGTTTTTCTGCAGACATTCCTCTGCTACCCTCTATTTCATCCTTGAACAGCGCCGGAGGAGATGATGAAGACGAAGAGACTGGTGCTTCTTTCACTGTTCACTGGCTCAACAATAAAGAGCTTCATCTGACACTCAGCGCTGAGCTCTTCCTGCAGCAGAACACCGTTCAGACAGGTTGGTTGTCTTATTGGTGATAATGCTGACTGTCTGTTTCCTAGACGGTAGTCATGGTCATTGTCCTGATGCGGATGTTTTATGTCCCCACACAGATGATGAAGAGATGTTGATTTTAACATCATTGGTGCGGATGCACTACTTGTGCTGCCTCTGATTGTTTGTTTTTACCATCACAGATAATGATAGTTATGAGCAATGCTACATAAGTGGTCCTGATGCAGATTGATGTTTCTTTTTCTATCACTGACGCTGATGGGATGCAGATTGCTACATCAGTGGTCCTGATGCTTACTTAGATGCTTCTTTTATTATCACATATGATTGGAATTCCAATTATTGCACCAGTGGTCCTGATGCTGAGTGATGTTTTTTTCCTATAACTGATGCTGATGGGATGCAGATCGTTTCATCAGTCACAGATGTTGATGGAGATGCAGTTTCTCATGTTAGCGGTCCTGATGCTGAATCAGATTGTACATTTTTCTATCAGATGTTGAAGGAGATGCAGTTTCTAATGTTAGCGGTCCTGATGCTGACTCAGATTGTGCATTTTTCTATCAGATGTTGATGGAGATGCAGTTTCTCGTGTAAGCGGTCCGGTGCTGACTCAGATTGTATATTTTTCTATCACAGATGTTGATGGGGATGCAGTTTTTCATTTTAGCGATCCTGATGCTGAATCAGATTGTACATTTTTCTATCAGATGTTGATGGAGATGGAGTTTCTCATGTTAGCGGTCCTGATGCTGAATCAGATTGTACGTCTTTCTATCACAGATGTTGATGGAGTTTCTCATGTCAGCGGTCCTGAGGCTGACTCAGATTGTACATTTGTCTATCACAGATGTTGATGGAGATACAGTTTCTCATGTTAGTGGTCCTGATGGTGAATCAGATTGTACATTTGTCTATCACAGATGTTGACGGAGATGCAGTTTCTCATGTTAGCGGTCCTGAGGCTGACTCAGATTGTACATTTTTGTCACAGATGTTGATGGAGATGCAGATTCTGGTCCTGATGTTGATTCTGGTACAGATGTGGACGCTCTCAGCTCTGCTCCTCCCTCTCCTCCTTCACCTGGTGCCACTGCAGCAGCTCTACAGCATCACCTGGACCGACTCCTGTCCGAATGGAACACTGCAGCAGACGTTCTTTTCAGCATCCACCCCATGGACGGCTCTCTGCTGGTCTGGCATGTGGAGTACCTGGATGAGTACATGCCTGGAATGTTCCGGCAGGCACAGGTAAAGAGTCTGACATGTTTGAAATGCCAACGCAACCTCAGAAGATTTGAAATTCTGCTCTCTGTGTTCTCAGGTCTCGTTCGTCTCCAGGATTCCTGTGGCCTTCCCGAGTGGGGACGCAGTGTCTCTAAGCGGTGGTGTTGTTCTTTATGCCTGTAACTCAAACTTGGAGCTGGCTCTTCAGCAGAACACCAGCCGTTCCACTCTAGCTGCACCCGGCTCAAACCTCACCCGTTCCTCATCTCCTCCCCGCTTCAGCATTTGCTCACCACGGGTTCTGATGCTTTCCAAACACACAGACGGCTCTCTTAATCAGTGGGCGCTCAGTTTCGGGCAGGAGTCAGCGTTTGCCAGCCTGCTCAGCGTCTCACACAGGTATGCAAGGTCACTAACTCTCTGCTGCTGTAGATGATGGAGGTCAGGTTAAAGAGTCCTTCTGTCTCCCATTATGCAGGTCTCGCTACTGTGGGCATCGGTTTCATCTGAATGATCTGGCGTGCCACCCTGCACTGCCTCTGCTCCTCACGACCTCACACCACAACCAGAGGAGAGAAGAAGATCCGGCGCTCACGCACACTGCAGTACGAAACAGCTTTCTTCTTTATTTTCTGATACCACATTAGCTACAAAAAGCATTTTGCCTCTAAAGATAAGCCACATGGAGGGACTTGATTTAGAGTCATCAGATATTCTTCCCCAAAACACCAGAACCAAAAAAAAAACATGAAAGCGCCTTTTTAGACATTTTGAGCCACACTAATAATCGAATACGCCACAAAATTAATATCAGCCTACGCTTCTCAGACACAAGAGCCTATTTCCCAGCTCATTTAGCAGGCTAGGAGTTATTCTCAAATTGAATTGATAATGAATGGTGTTCATTCACTTTTCATGTGTTACTGTTGTTCCCTTATCAATAACATGCTTCAAGTCATATTCAATCAATCAATTAAATAATCAATCAATCAAGTTTTTATGTAGCGATTTTCTTTCTTTTTTTCTTATTTTTTTTCAATGTAGCTTCACAAAGTCCTCGTGAGGATCAGGTAGAGTAAACAGGAGTTCCTCTGTGAGGCCCCTGGGAGCCTCGCTGACTGAGGCAGGTGCTAATCACCTCCCCAACATAAAGAACATACAAACTCAAGATCCATCGACGAACGGTTCGCCGGACAGCACCTGAAAAAACAAAACAAATAAAGGGAAAATAGAAACTAACAAACGAAAAACAATGGATATAAAAAATGTGACACTGACAACAAACTGGTGATAAATGATGAGAGATAAATGATGAGGAGAGCTTAGAGAGGAACATTGAACCACATAGTTTTTTTTCAACAGTTTCTATGTTTGTAGCGCTCAGGCAGCAGATTCGTTTGAACAAATCCCAGGAGCAAATTATTCGAATGCTAGATTAAATCAGTTTTTAATTTAGTTCTGATCTCTGTGAGCGTAGCTGAGCTCCGGACAACATCCGGGAGTTTGTTCCAGAGCTTCGGGGCTCTACATGAGAACGCTCTTCCTCCTCTGGTGGATCTACTCATCTTCAGAACGATCAGTAGAGCTCCTTCTTGTGATGGAAGAGAGGGAGCTGGAATATATCGTGAGAGGAGACTGCTCAGGTAGAGCGGAGCCGAGCCGTTCAGAGCCTTAAAGACAAGGAGCCGTATCTTATAGTTGATGCGAAATTGTACAGGAAGCCATTGAAGAGAGCACAGAACCGGTGTAATGTGATCATATTTCTTTGTTCTTGTGAGAACTCTAGCTGCTGCGTTCTGGACTAACTGTAATTTTTGTAGCATGGTGACCGAACAGCCGGCTAACAGAGAGTTACAAGAATCCATTCTGGATCTACGATAGACAGCATGTTCCGTATTTTAGCAATGTTCATGAGGTGAAAGAAGGCAGTCTTAGTAACAGAAGAGATCTGGTTATTAAATGTCAGTTCACTATCTTTAATAACACCAAGATTTTTAACTGTAGTAGAAAATTGAACAGTGTGTCCCCCCAGCTCCATATTTAAAGCTGAGAGATTCTGTTATTGCTTTTTAGAGCCAATAAGTAATATTTCTGTATAATCAGGATTTAGCATTAGGAAATTTTCATTTATCCAATTATTGACATCAGCGACACATGAGGTTTAAGATCATATTTAATTTTGAAATTCAGCTTGGTCCATGAATGATCATGACTGTTTTTTTTTTGTCATTTGCTATGTGGTAATCATGTCTTGACTGTATAGTACATCCATTAACTAACATAACCATAATTTATTTATTTCATAATAAATAATCAATTATTCAGTCATAATGTACAGTTCACATTATTATTAAATTCTAATTGTATTTACATATATTTTGTTTTATATACAACTCCATTCATTACTTGGTATTAGTAAAGCCTCAAATTTAAGTGTATGTCTCTAAATGGAACCACAAATAAATGTTCAGTAACAGCAATAATCAGAATTCAGTGGACTTTCCTTGAATTGAATTTTACTTTCTGCTGTTTTAATTCTATTCCAGCTGTTGTTGTTGCTGTTGAATTCCAATTCCGTTTCCATCTTTGACCTGGAATTGTTGAGTTCATTTCTAAATCGACCCCAACCTTGTCTAGTAGAAATATTCAGGGATGGATCCTAAATGGATAACAAATTTTCACCATGATATTCATCTTGAGAGTGGTAAATTTTTGCTACAGACACCGGTTTGACTCTTCACACTTGACTAATTGTTTTTGTATTACATTTATAAATGTAACATTAATGTTGAGAGAAGAGCTTGGAAAGAGATCGTTTCACAGGTGCAGCTTTAGACGGCTAATCTAAGTAAAATATTAATTTGAATAGGCATGAGGCATCAAGTGTTACAAGAGGCAAAACTTATGATATTTTTTGGACTAACAGGTCAAGAAATAGTCATAAAAGCCAATTTTTTTTATTAATCACTAGATAAAAATAAGCACAGGCTCAATATTGGTTTTAAGGTTTTGTTCTGTTTAGAAAATGGTATAAAACATCAACATTAAAAAAAACTAAAACATTGCTTTTGCAGCTCAGTGGAGACTGGTAAAGATGTTGTTTGGCATGACTTTAACTCTCTCACTCACATTGTAATCTATTGTTCCATCCTGTACCAGAGTGTAAACAAGCATATGTGTGTTTCAGAGTGTGGTGTACAGCGAGCTCATTCTCTGGTGCGTGTCCCCCATCGGCCCTCTCTCTCTCTCCGGTGGTGTCTCTGAGCTGACGAGGGTGAACTCTCTCCAACCTTCTGCTTTTGCTAACGTAGCCTGGCTGCCGGCAATCATTCCCAGCTACTGCCTCGGTGAATACGAGTCTTGCATTGCTGCGTGAAGTTTAGTGAAATGGTTTTTTTTTTGTTTCTTCACCCTTGTTGGAATAAATGCTTGCGTGATCACAGAAAAGACTGCTGTAGAGCGGATTTCTAAGCCAATTGATTTCACGCGTGCATCGGTGAATTATACATGTTTCAGAATTCTGTATCTTCAAAATTCCCCTTCTGAGACACCCTTCTGAGTCTTCTGGGGAATCCATGCTGAAGAGAGCGTCCATTTATACTTCCAGGCAGAGTTTCCCAGGAAGCACTGCGATGGTCAAATCTGGCTGTGTCTGGTTGTGTGGGGTGTCTCCATTTCTGTTTTTTCTTCTGGCCATGAAACTGAAAAAGATCTGAGTACCAGCATGGCTATTTTAAACATAAATACAGCTTACAACAGAAACAGAAAATACACAGTTTAATACTATAAAATAATTATTATATGGAATAACTATAACACAGTTAATACATGGAATGGGGGTGTTTATAATCAAATGAACCCAACACTCTCTTGGTCTCTTTTCTTGCTCTCTCTCTCCCCCTCTCTCTCTCCCTCACTTTATCCTCTTTAATTTATTCTCCCGACTTCTGTTCTCAACTTCTCCCTCACTCTCCATCTCCCCTTACCCAATCCCTCTCTCTCTCCTAAGTTTAACCCTCCTTCTCACTCTCTACTACATAAATATATTTTTTCTTTCCTCTACCTCTCTCATGCTTTGGCTCTCTCTGTCTCTATACCACTATTCCCCCCATCTCCCTCTCTTTATGTTTGCGTCTTTCCCTTACTCTCCCTCCCTTTCTATCTCTCTTCATCTCTCTCTCTCTCACTCTCCAGGAGCATACGGAGGAGGCTCACCCAGCGCTTGTTTCCTAGCCAGTGATGGAAGCTCTCTCAGGCTCTATCAGGCTGTGATCCAGGCCAAAACCCTGCTGAGTCAAACATGCAACCCGAAGCTTAATGTAAGGAGACAGCCATCACCTAGGAATACTGAATACCACAAAATTTACCATAATTGTAACTTTCCAGATAACTACAGCTGCACTGTGGCTAACTGAGTGTTTGTTTGACCCAGAAACCCTCTCCAGAAGAGTTCAACATCATCAGCCAGCAGTCGACGGCCAGCCCCGGGGCCATCCTCCAGCTTCAGGCCATCACTGAGTTTGTACGCACCCTGCCTCCCGGCGTGTTGGCGCTTGAGAGATCAGTAAGGGAGACAGGTGTGCTCAGAGCTGTGTTTGTGTGCAGCAAGCGAAGGAGACGCAGCTGCTGCATGTGTTCGAGGAGGAACTGATCCTGGGAGAGCGTAGCAGAGCGGGTCCCTCTCAGGATTCAGGTTCCAGTCTTCTTTGATTTGATGTAGATTTGTAGATGCAACTTTAATCTAAACTTACATTTTTTTTTCTATAAATTTTTTTACACATCATGTACCAAACACACTTTTATTTATTAATACTACCTCTTATCGTTAAAACACTTTTATTTTTATGTTATATTGTATTGTATTTTGTACTTTATTTTATCTTAATTACGTTCTCTTTTCTCATATCTATACCTATTTTCTTTTCTTATACCTATATTTTATATTTAATTTCTCTATCTATTTTGTTATGTTCTACGCTCTTAATTTAATTGGTAACTCAATGTTACAGGTTGGACAGTCGTACAGTACATTTCACTGCATGTCGTACTCCGTATATGTCTGTGTATGTGACAAATAAAATCTGAATATAGAGATGCTTATTTAGTTTAGAGTTCAAGTGTGCAGAAGTCAGTCCTCAATGCAACCAAACCATAATATTTTCTTTTAAATGTTCTTTCACGTCAACACAGAATGCACAGTGCACACGTTCTTTATTTTACTAATAACTATCTTTCATTCCACAATTTTTAACTCATACAATTCAATCAGAGAAACTAAGAAATGGTTGTAATTTTTTCACTATAATTGCAGCGAGCCAGTAACAGTTGAAGTCGTGACTTGTCATCCGTTGTGTGTAGGTCTCGTAGAAGTCAGTGAATCTCTGTTCTCTGCCGGGTTCTTCCTGGTGGCTGTTGAGCGGACCCAGAATTGTCGGTCTCTGCTGCACATGTGGCACCTTGAGCTCACAGCTGTTCCTCTCAAAGGCACAGGTGTGTACTGAATATATTTTAAAAGACAGCTTTCTATAATTTTGCATTTGATGTAGACTTTAGGGCTTTTAAAAGTGAGAACAGATATATTTTACAGGTAAAAACCATCTGTGGATCATCTAATTCCATGCGATTAAACCACATTAAGTTTTATAAATCCAAGCTAAGAAAAGTGCTGTTTTTGTGTTTTAGGTCAAACTGAAGTTAGGCGTGAAAAGGACCCTGCATCACCAATGGATGAGTCCCAGTTCAGCTTCGATCCGGGGTACACAGCTCCATCCAAGCAGAGGGAGCCAAACGGGGAAACTGGCTGTCGTTTGAGTCTGAAGAGCGAGAAGGTGTTTGGTGAAGAGCTAGAACTTCCATCTGGTGTGGAGATCACGGACGTCACTCCAGCTGCAGGTTCGGTTCTCCTCGCATCAGATAACGTGACTCCAACAGCAGCAAAGATTGTTCTCAGTGAGCTGAGGGAACATCTAGCGCTATTCTGAAGAAGTTTTGTTTTCCCTAACCAAGCATTAAACCACCAAATAATCTAAAATGTAAGCTCCACCTGTATAGATTGGCCCCGGAAGACAAAAACGGTCTCATTGGGTAGAAAACCCTGATGACTTATGAAGCGTTCGTTCATTGTATACCTTGCGTAAAAAAAAAGAAATTAAAAGCATTGCTGATTTCCTGGAAAAGCAAATTCAACCATCTACATGTTAAGTTCTGTAACCCAAAAGGTTTGTAAGGCGCCATTTTGCCCCTGCTCTCTGCTGGATAAACAGGGCGAGAACAAAGAAATGCACACGAAGGTGCTGACCGCGTAGTGATGTTAAAAATTTGGATAAAACCAATAAAACCTTTTAAATCTGACTCCATTAAAATGAATAATTTATGGTCACGTTATTTTCTCTTTCTCTCGTTGTATTAGTTTCTTCAGTAATTTATATTACTTTATGAGGACATAATGATTCTTAAAATATGCCTCTTATCATTATTTGTTCATATCTTAAGGTTCTGAATACTGTCACTTTCCAAAGGTCTCAATTTTCATAAGCCTTCGACGATCAAGAGGCGTCTCAGAAGTGTATAATAATCGTTCAAGGGATTCACAAATAGGCAGTCGCTTATTGGGACTTCTCTCACTCGGCACCCAGACCCAGCCTCTGCTCCACGTATCGTCATTAAAATGTCTCAAGCTGTGAGGTCACTCTCGGCTCTGTTCCAAAAGGACAGCTCGTTTCAAGACATCTCAGACACATCTGCTCAATCTCTGAGCTCTGGCCGATACGCATCTGAAAAGCTGGCCGTCACTGCATTCAAAGTGACTGTCGGTACGAACAAAGCACGTACGCACTGCTTCCCCGGTGCTAGGGTTCTTGATTTAGCCGCACGTTTACCTGCAATCCTGAAGCCTGATGGCAACATCAAGGCTGTGGTCCTTGCCTTTAAGGCACTGAATGGCTTGGCTCCGGCCTACCTGAGCAGTCTCCTCTCACGATATATTCCAGCTCGCTCTCTCCGATCAAAAGAAGCAGCTCTACTGATCGTTCTGAAGATGAGGAGATCCACCAGAGGAGGAAGAGCGTTCTCATGTAGAGCCCCGAAGCTCTGGAACAAACTCCCGGATGTTGTCCGGAGCTCAGCTACGCTCACAGATTTCAAAACTAAATTAAAAACATATCTGTTTAAACTGGCATTCCAATAATTATCTCTTGGTATTTGTCTAAACAGATATGGTGCCTGAGCACCATATAAATACAAACTGTTTGAAAAAAACAATGTGGTTCAATGTTCCTCTCTAACCTATCCTCATTATTTATCTCTCCTCCTGCAGCTGATGCTGATCACTTGTTTGTTGTCTATGTTACAGTTTACTAACCGTTTTCTCCATTTCTTAGTTCCTGTTTTGTCTTTGTTTGTTTTGTTTGTTTTTTGTTTTTCAGGTCCTGTCCGGCAAACCGTTCATCGATGGATTTTTAGTTTGTATGTTCTTTATGCTGGGGAGGTGATTAGCACCTGCCTCAGTCAGCGGGAGTCCCCTCTCAGAGGGAACTCCTGTCTGCTCTGCCTGATCCTCATGGGGACTTTGTGAAGCTGCTTTGAAAGCAATTGCTAAAGAAGCGCTATATAAAAAACTGATTGATTGAAAGCAAATGGCCAGGCCTCCTCACACGAACGATCACACAAAGGCATAATTCAGTTCCTTACAATTTAAGGGTTTACTTTTTAGAAAACATGGAAATAAATACTTTCCCCTGTACTTTCTTTCATGTATGTGTTATAACTTTAAGTTTAAGTATGATCTTTCACAAAACACTGCTAAGTAAATTTGGATAATTCACAACAATTTGGCAGAAGACCTTTTTTGTCATTTTTTTTTATATATGACAAAATGAACTCAAAAATTCTAAATGTAACTGATTTGTTGCTCAGAATTTAACATTTGTAGCAGTTGTGGTCCGGGATAAGGAGATCAACTTGTGATCTGAAGGTCGCAGGTTTAATCCCCAGATCCACCGAGTTGAAGGTGGAGTGAGCGATGAAACTCTTGCTCTCCATCTTCAACAACCACAGCTGTGGAGCCCTCGAGCGAGCACCGGTTCCCCGACTGCTCCCCGGGGCCACAGTCATGGCTCCCACTGCTCCGGGTGAGTGCTCACGGTGTGTTTGTTCACTGCTGTGTGTGTGTGTGTAAGCTGGATGGGTTAAATGCAGAGCACAAATTCCAGATATGGGTCACTCGATAGCTGACCAACTGCTCACTTTCACTTTCACTTGAGTGAGGGGTTAAATTATGATCGAGTCCAGTAGAGGGCAGTAACGGTAGAACACATGGATGCACGCAACCAAGATAGAACAGAGGAAATGTTATTTGTTACTCTGTAGCAAATTGGTAAGCAATTTAACATGGCAAGATGTTTATAAAAATCATCCGAGCCTCCGTATTCGTTTTGCGGCTAATACATGTTCTTGAAGATAGATTTCGAATGAGAAAATATTTCTCTGATTCTAATTTTAAAGAAAGTAGAGAAAAACATGTTCTACTCTTGATCTGGAAGAATTTAATATAAAAACACACACACTCCGTGTCGAGAATACCATGAGTCTAAAGTACATTTGGTATGTGTTTGTTTTTCAGTAAAAATAAGTGCAGAACCTGATTTCAGTTGTTAATGGCATTTCAATCAATCAATTAAAATGTTTTTATATAGAGCTTTTTCAGCAGTTGCTTCAAAGTAGATTCACAAAGGCCTAGTGTGGATTAACTTAGGAGTTAAATAGGAATTCCTATTGGATAATTCTATTGGATGGAGATAGAACTACCATATAATGTCACCTTAGGGATTGTAAAGTAAAGTTTATTAGTATGAGGAAATTGTTGATTAAGCTGACTAGTCATTTTACTTTCTGTAAAAGCCTAGTTGAAATGGGCTTTGGAGAAAAACAAAGTGACCAAGACACTTATTTTTTATTGATGTGGGAAAAAACAGAGTAAATCACCCACACACACAAGCAAGCAGAGAAAAGAGCTCTCCTGTGAAGAGCCTCTCCGTGAGGACCCTGGGAGCCTCGCTGACGGGGCTGGTGCTAATCACCTCCCCAGCCTAAATTTTTTTAGAATTTAAGATCCATCTCGGAACAATTTTTGACTGACAATTTTTGTTGCATTTCATTTGAGATAAATGAAAAATGCTTCTCTTTTATACACAATAACCAGACAGTTGATTGGGTGCTACTGTGAGCATTACATTTATTGCTGAATTCTGGTTCAATCGGGTAAAAGCCTCTTTCTAATATTTGCGTGCAGGTCAGCTGAGCTCTTGGTCTCTCCATCCTGCTGGTCGAGCACCGTATCTGCTCGTCACAGCCTGCTCTGATGGTACAGTGCGATTCTGGGCTTGCTCCAGCCCAACCCAACGAGAGTCTGAACAGGGTTTAGAGCTTACGCCAGAACTGGATCCAGAGATCAAAGAACCAACAGAGATGGATAACGACTCTTCCTCCTCTCTCTCCTTCCGGTGGCACGAGTGGAGTCTGCAGGTGGAGGAAGGCGAGTGCGGCTGCAGTGCTCTGAATCTCTGCGCTCGCTCAACTGGAGTCAGTCTTTGCAATTCAAGCCGAATTGCTGTCGCTCACCAATCAAACAGGAACCTTAACGAGCAAAAACACTGGTGCAGTTGCACTAAACAAACATATGGTGGAGACAGAGAGCAAAGAGTTGATGGTTACAATGTCACACGGACAGATGATGGTGCAGAAATTTTGTGCAGGACAGACATGGAACATCTACAAGAGGGTACAGTTGACCAGAGTGAGTGGCCACATGAGGGCGCTAGTGATCAAAGGCAAAAATTTCAACGTAGATCTGTGGAGACGCAACACAGAAGCACTGACAGCGGAACACTGAGTAGCACAAATCTAGCACTTGGAAAGCAACCAAATCAGTGTACGGAACATCCACGTGGCAGTGCTAAAGAGCAAACAATGCATGTTAGCATATTCCAGTGCGAATCCACCGGCGGCGCAGAGTGGATCCTGGAGCAGACCTTGACCATAAATGATGACAATTCTCTCAGCGAGGTGATGCTAACACCTAGTGCTAAAAAGCTAGTGCACCTGGACTGGGTTTCTTGCGAGGACGGCTCTCACATGCTAACGGTTGGCTTTGGTTCCAAACTCTATATGTTCGGCAATGCTTCCAGAAAAACTCCAGATTTAGGTTTATCAGAGCGCGTGAGGGAGAGTAGCAGCCCCCGTTTGGTTCCGCTCAGGGTGCTTGATTTAGTGTCGACCGTCGAGGGCTCTCCTCCACTTCCTGTCTCTCTCTCTTGGGCGAGAGATGGCGTCTTAGTGGTGGGGATGGACTGCGAGATGCATGTGTACTCGCAGTGGAAGCCAGAGTTTTTTCCGAATGATTGTGCAGATCTAGCGGGAGAGGAGGATGACTGTGGGTTGTTCGAGGCGGCACATCGCTCATTCCCTACGCTCCCGCAATATCACCCCGTTCAGCTGCTGGGGCTCATGGATCTAGGGAAGGTCCGGCGCGCTAAAGCTATCCTCTCTCATCTAGTCCAGTGCATTAACAAAGAGGCTCCAAAGCATCGGTCGCTGAGCATGAGCTCTAGCAAGAGCACGAGTGTGGAGTGCACTGAGATGGACAGCATCCCCCCGCTGCCCTTGCATGCTCTGCTTGCTGCGGATCAGGACTCGATGGCTGGTGAGGGACCGAAGGAGGAGTCGGATGCATATGGCGAGCTCTTTCCCTCCATAGGGCGCTCGCCGGAGGATCGGTGGGCTCCTGAAGAGCGGGGTGAGTCTGATCAGGACTGTTTGGGTGACGATTTCTGGAGTATTTTTATAGTTTGGGAGTTCCTTCAAACACGTAAAATACTGGAAAATGTTTCATTTTCATTTTTACAACTTTTATTTTCTTTACATGCATTTTTTATTTCAATTAATTATGATTTTTATAAAGTATAATTTTGGTTATTGATATGTAATTTCAGTTATTCATTATTGAACATACATTTACTTTGTTGTAATGTTTTTCATTTAAATTATTTTTTCTCGTTTAGTTTTATTAGAATAAATGGAATGTTTTGTTGCTGTTTTCTTGCTGTTTTATGTCGATTAATTTAATTGGACGTTTTTAATTTTTAAGTGTTTTGTTTGGTTTTGATCAATTTGATGTATTTAATCTGTTTTGTATTTAATTAATATTTTATTTCATTCAAACTACCATTATAAGTTACTTTTTATTGTAGTTTTTGTTGATTTCACATAATTTGCATTTTGCTGTTAATTAAATGTATTTGTATTTTATTTAAAGTTATTTAAAAAATGTCACATAATGTTTTATTTTATTGAAATACCAACCCAATCCTTTTCTTTCCTTTTTTAAATTTGTTTTATTTAAGTAAATGTTGCCTGTGTTTTATTGTTACTATTTCGTTTTTAAGTCATTAGATATTTTCTTTTGTTCATAATCATTTGTCTTGTATGTCTAATGATTTAGTTTGCTTTTACTTTCTTTGTCTGTTGTGTCTTTAGTAAATGTTCAGTTTTTTTATTTAAATGATCATATTTTGCTTTATATTATTACAATGTTCTTGCTTTTATACATTTAGGTTTTTTTAACAATGCATTTTTTTTCTTTTGTTCAAATACCTTTAAACTGTGTGTTTTGTTTGTGTTTAGGGGATGCGGTGGGCGCTCCGTGGGACCAGGATTTGGAGTCCGCAGCTCCACTGTCAGACCTCTCTCGGTTTGGTCCAGGAAGTTTCGGGAAAGAGCACTCCTCCGTTCTCTCTACACATCTTCTGCATGCGTGTCTGCCGGGGCTGAGCCGTATCGAGCAGATGGAGCTGAAGGCTCTTGCTGACACCATCGCCAGTACCGGAGCCGGATCAGAGCACGGTAAGAGTCTGCCTAGATTTTATATAACATGGATGGAGTGTTCGGGACGTCACCCGTAGATTTCCTACAAAGTCATAAGGAGCTCAAAATGGGCGGAGCCAGAACTCGAAGACACGTCCACGGGGACGGGACATGGCTGTAGTGAAGGCGTCTAATTGGCTGAAGGCTTAAATTTTAACAAACAAATTAAAAATCAGCCAGGGCTCGAGTTTATTCGGTGCCAAAGTTGGTCAGTTTCAACATGAATGAGCACTTGCTCTGTTTTGGAATCAATCTCAAGTGGCCGCTCGAGGAACTGCAGTTCAGTCACATCCTATCGAGATTCAAGAGGGACAGCAGGAGGTTTCTTCTTGATACCAAGTAGTTAAGGGTTAGCAATTAAACCTCAGACCATACAGAACTCTTTGTGGTGAATCCTGCAAAGAATAAAACCATTTTTGTCTTCTGTATTTACTTTCTTGTAAAAGATCTTACATTTTCCTTTAAAAAGTACTTTAATTATTGAAATGGCTAAAATTGAAAAACTATGCAAATTTTGATGCTTGTTACTGAACCCCTCTTTCACTTTTAGCCGAATGATAGCGGTGTTTGTGTTAAACCTGTGCTTATTCCCTCACAGGAGCTGAGTCTCTGGACGAGTGTGGGCTGAAGTTTCTTCTGGCTGTTCGGCTTCACTCATTCCTCCTGACGTCTCTTCCCCCGGCTCATCGCGCTCAGCTGCTGTGCAAAGGTGCCACTTTTGCTAGTTCTCCTTCTGCCAAATGCATGTCATTTCTGTTTACTTCATTGCAGGAAAGATTTGCTAGGAAATCTGGCGGTTGTGTTCTGAACCATTTACATCCTAGACAGTCTGGATGGTTCGGCTCAAATCAAACCAATTTCAGTCACTTCTCATTCCATTAATGTGTCGATTCACTTCATACGACAATACCTGTGCGCAGGGCTCTCCTCCTGTCACTTCTGCTGGGCGTTCCACTCTGAGGCCGAGGAGGAGCTGCTTCAGAGGACCCAGAGGAACCATTCCAGCTGGAGTGAACTCCGAGCTCTGGGGGTCGGCTGGTGGATCCGGAGCTCCGAGAGGCTCAGGAGGTGTATGGAGAAGGTATGAACAACCACTGCTTTCAACCGCAATCACAAAGCTCTTTCTGAAAACTGCCTGTCCCTCAGAGCTACCTGTGACTGTAGGAACTGACCTGAGAGCTGATAGTTGCTAGACAAATGTTAGACAGCGTTAGCAGCTATTGGGCATTCATTCACTCTGCTTTTAATGCTGTGATTTGTTTTATGGTGTTCAATTAATCCTTTAATCTTTTACACCATCAACCTTTTTATTTGTTATTCTCAGGTTGGGTTAAGTAAGTCGAATCTGCCCTAAATTCTAAACTTTAAATGCTTTTGGTCAGAAGACTCCTTTGTGGTTAGTTCTTTTTCTTTAGCTTTTACATAAAAAAATCTTTCATCAAAGATTAAAAATCATTTTTAAATCAAAAACTCAATAGTCAGTAATTGCATTCAATTACATATCTTTTAATTAATATTTTTTTAAATATATTACAAAACTAAATAATCATCCTAAAGTAAAATAGTACTCATCCATCGTGGATAAAAATTGTTTGGTTTCTCAAAGCAAAAGTCTTTTAATCGTCTTAAGTTTGTCCTCGCTCTGTCGCACATCATCAGCTGTCCTCTGGCTCCGGAGACGACCGCCGTCTTCTCTCCTCTCTGTCTGCTCAGTGCATGTGTTCATCTTTATACCCGTTATGACGCATTCCAAGCTCGATCGTTCATTGGCTCATCTTTCATGCATTCTCGGCATGTCCAGCTCGTGTCCAAATCATGTCATGTTCATGATAACACGCACTACCTCTTTTGTCCACCAGGCAGGCTCACAGATGTCCAGAGCTAACTTTTAACCTACTTATTTCACCTTTCACCTAGATCTGCTCTTTGCACGCAGAATGCAGCTCAAGAATACCTCTCTTGCAAGACAACTCCAGCACATCCTCATTTAGTACCATAACTCATGTAATGTCTTTAAATTAGGCATGAGAATGAAGTTATGAAAGGAAGGAGAATTGCAAATTCTTGAAGTTATACAAAAAATTACGTGCTGTTTGGGTTAAACCTGAGCCAGGGAATTCTGTCAAAACATCCTGAAAGCACTAAACCTAAGTCAAAATATCCAGCATTCAAATTTCAATGTTGAGGCTGAAGTGTGAGTCTGTGTTCCTCAGGTAGCCAAAGCAGCCTATCAGAGAAACAACGACCCGCTGGATGCTGCGCTCTTCTATCTAGCCATGAAAAAGAAAGCTGTGGTGTGGGGACTCTTCAGGTAACACATGCTTTCTCTCACAAAACAGGGCTTTGTATTAATTTGAGTGGAAACCTTTGAGTTGCTGCTTGGCTGAGCCTTGCGTTGGAAGAGGGAAGGACAGAACATGCCATCAACAATAGACTTAATGATGAACATTCTAATGTGCGTTTTGAAAATGGCTTTTAGATAACCATCAAAAAAGTATAAAAATTACATCTTTTAGTTTGTAATATGATGTATGTGTCATGATTAGTCTACAGATGCCTGTGATTATTTAGAATTTATGTTTAATAATTTGACAGTCCTATTTGTTTTCTATTTAATTGACTTTTGGTGTAATGGAGTGTCATGCTCTGGGCAACTTTGATCTATGTGGCTCTAAAAAAAAGTGTTTGGTGAAAATACAGCATCGGATTTTCTGATCGCCATAAGTTTGTTCTTGCTAGAGAAAATAAGTGTCAATAAAAAGCAAGGCTACTCCGCTCAAAACACATGGAAATAGCAACAGACAAAACAAATGATAATTTTTTTCAGATTCAAAATCAGTACTACAAGTTCTAGGATCCATGAAACCGATCTATCCGGCAGTCGTTGAAATAATTATGAAAACAATTAACTTACCGAGGAATAAATATAACGTAGTATTCTGCTGAGGGAATAACAGGAAACGAGAGAGCGGACGATGTGGCAAAACGAACAAACCTGCTGTGAACATCTTATTCCACGAACAGAGCTAAAACTGGAAATAAACCATCAAGTACTCAGTCATTGGCAGCAAGAATGGAACCAACAAATTCCATGAAATCTATCCAGAGTTCAGAGTAAATCAAACAATTTTAGGAACCAGAAGAGATCAAATATTATTAACCAGATGTCGAATTGGGCGCTTAAGATTAACTCATCGTTTTCTTCAAAAGTGAGCCAAAGTCTTTTTGTAGACACTGCAAATGTATTTTATCTGTTAAACACATCTTGATAGAACGTCCAATTTATAACTCCACGAGGAGAAGGAGCCTGACTGGAAAAGATCTGAAAGAACTCCACGCTAACCCAAAAGAGCTAAAAAAAGTTTTTACTGAGGACAGACTTGAGCTGGGAATTGTAACTTAGTAAATTGTAAAGTTGTATTGTAAAGTTATTAATGAATTGTAAAGTTATTAATGATCATATGTGCTTTTAAATTGAAATATTAACAACATTTTAAAACTGGGATAGCCATGAAATGGCCATATTGCCGTCAGGGCTTTTAAAAGAAAAGAAAAGAAGAAAAAGAAAGAAAGTAAGAAAGAATTAAAAAAGTAACTTTTCAGATCTTTATCAGTGATCATAAATGCAATTTTAGTCCTTTCAAAATAACTCTATCTGACACTGCAGGTAGAATTGCTTTATGACTCCTCTCTTGTGTGAATGTCAGGTCCCAGCAGAACCAAAAGATGACTCAGTTCTTCAGTAATAACTTCGGCGATGATCGCTGGAGACGCGCTGCTCTGAAGAACGCATTCGCTCTGCTGGGTAAACAGCGTTTCATGCACTCTGCTGCCTTCTTTCTGCTGGCCGGATCCCTCAGAGATGCTGTTCAGGTAGAAGACAGATTTAATCATGCTCGTTCAGATCCTTTTTCCCTGTTCTTCACCTTCTCAATCCCTGTGTTTCAGGTGTGTGTGGAGAAGCTGCAGGATCTCCAGCTGGCTCTGGTGATCTCTCGACTGTACGAGTCTGAATTTGAGGGGAGTTCTTCTGGTTGCTTTAAACGGATCCTTCAGAGGCATGTTTTGGGTAAAGACCGTCAGATCCCCCCTCATCCCGACCCTTTCCTGCGCAGCATGGCATTCTGGGTGATGGAGGACTACAGCAGAGCCCTGGAAACGCTTTTACAACAGCCCAGACCTGACGGTGAGCCTCTCTCTGATTGGAATGAAAACCATACCTTAAACAATTGGCAACATATTTCATAATTGGTTTGTTGTGTCATGTGATGTAAAGGCAAGGCAAGGCAAGGCAAGTTTATTTGTATAGCACATTTCGTACACAGGGTAATTCAAAGTGCTTTAAATTGGAAATAAAGAGTAAGAAGAAAGTGCATACATTAAAATCAAGCATTAAAAAAAGTCATATAAATCAAACAGATTTAAAACACTGAAATTTAAAACATCGATTAAAACAAAGATTAAAATATGAAGTACAGAGGTAAAATAGTTGTTCGGACGTTGGTGCGCAGTCGACAAAATCGCAACTAAACAGGAGAGTCTTTATCCTGGATTTAAACGTGACTAAAGTGTTGACACCCCTGATCTCCTCTGGAAGCTGGTTCCATCTGAGGGTCGCAGGAGAACTAAAGGAGGATTCACCCTGAGTGGAATTAACCCGGGGGAGATCTAATTTATTAGATCTGTGGGATCTCAGCTCTCTGTTTGGTGTGTATTCACTGATCATGTCTGTTAGGTATTTAGGTGCTAAGTTATGTTTGGACTTATATACGAGCAGCAAAACCTTAAAATCTATTCTGAAGGAGACCGCAGCCAGTGTAGAGACTTAAGAACTGGAGAAATGTGTTCTGACTTTATAGTTTTGGTTAGAATTCGAGCCGCTGCATTCCGAACGAGCTGGAGATGTTTAATGGTCTTTTTGGGAAGACCGGTTAAGAGGCCGTTACAGTAGTCGAGCCTGCTGGAGATGAAAGCATGAATCAGTTTCTCTAAATCTCGTCTGGACACAAAGCATCTGATTCTTGTGATGTTTCTAAGATGTTAATAAGCGGATTTTGTCATTGATTTTACGTGGCTATTTAGACTAAGATCAGAGTCCAGAATCACTCCAAGATTCCTGAACTGATTTGTAGTTGTTAGGCCCTTTGCATTGATATACGTGTTAACCTTAACAACCTCGCTTTTGCTTCCGAATGCAATGACTTCAGTTTTGTCCTTGTTTAATTGAAGAAAGTTGTTTTCCATCCAGTTTTTAATCTCATCAAGACATTGGCAGATAGAGTTTATGGGGTTGTAGTCATTTGGGGAGATAGCTAGATAAATTTGTGTGTCATCAGCATAACTATGGTATGATATCTGGTTCCTTCTCATAATTTGGCCCAGTGGAAGCATGTACAGATTAAATAGTAAAGGAGCAAGGATTGAACCTTGAGGGACTCCACACGACACTGCAGTCCACTTCGACATGTAATTACCTATGTTTACATAGAAACCTCTTCCTTCTAAGTATGATCTGAACCATTTTATCTCAGTTCCTGAAAGACCAACATAGTTTTCTAGTCTATCGAGAAGGATTTTGTGATCAAATGTGTCGAAGGCAGCACTCAGATCAAGTAGAACCAGGACGGTCACTTTTCCTGAATCGGTGTTTAACCGGATGTCATTGACTATCTTCAGTAGAGCTGTCTCTGTGCTGTGATGAGCTCTGAAACCAGACTGACAACAATCCATGTATTCATTTTGGGTCAGGAATTCAATCAGTTGTTTTGCCACAATCTTTTCCATAATTTTACTAATAAAAGGGAGATTTGAGATGGGCCTGTAGTTGCTCAGTACAGTATTGTCTAAGTTTGTCTTTTTCAGTAGTGGCTTTACCACTGCGGTTTTAAGGGATTTGGGGAAAAAGCCGGAGCACAAGGAGGTGTTTATAATTTCTAAAAGGTCCTTTGCTAGACTCTTTAGAACCATTTTAAAAAAAAACTCTGTTGGTAGAGTGTCAAGACTGCATGTTGATGTTCTGAGGCTCTCGACCGTCTCTATTAATGTTTTGCTATCGAATAGATTAAAGGTGCACATTGAGAGTGGAGGCTGAGGGATGTCTATCCCCAGCCCTGCAGGGGGAGGCACTAATGCCTTTTCTGATGTTACTGATTTTATGAAGCAAATGAAGCAAACTCATTGCATTTATCCTCAGAAAGAAGCTCATTTGGAGTCTGGTTTGGTGGGTTGGTTAACCTCTCTACTGTTGCAAAGAGAGTTTGTGTATTGTTGAGGTTGTTATTAATTAAGTTTGAGAAATACTCTTGCCTAGCTGTGATTAATTCTGAATTAAAAGCACAAAGACTCTCTTTATAAAGGTCGTAGTGGATGACAAGTTTGGACTTTCTCCACCTTCTTTCAGCCTTCCTGCAAAGTCTTTTCATACTTTGAACTTTTGTTGAATTTCTCCAGGGTGTTTTTTGTCTCCCAGGTTTCTTCTTGACAGTTATAGGTGCGATGTCATCTATAACGGACTTGATTTTTAAAGTTAATGCATTAAGAAGGAAGTCGGCTGTGCCAGCTGTGATGGTTGGTGTTTGAGATATGGCATGCATAAACATCTCGCTGGTGTCATCATTTATGTGTCTTTTTCAAACAGAAATTGATTTTGCAATTTTGACGTGGGAGATTGCCGCATCAACAAAAACACAGAAGTGATCAGACAGAGCAACATCTTGCACAATGGTGGATAAAATATTTAAGCTCTTACTAATTACTAAGTCCAGTGTGTGACCGTGACAATGTGTGACACCCTGAACGTGTTAAGTCACGTCGAACGTGTTTAAAATATTGTTGAGTTCTTTGGCAGCATTATTATCGGGCTTGTCCATGTGAATATTAAAATCCCCAGCGATGATAAAAGAGTCAAACTCTGAAGAGATGGCTGAGAGCAGTTCAGTGAAATCATCAGTAAACCCTGTAGTGTATTTTGGAGGCCTGTATAAGGTGGTGAGAAGAACCCGTTTGGTGCTTTTTAAAGCTATACTCAAATATTCAAAAAATGTGTAATCCCCAAGATTGACCTGTTTGCATTAAAAAATGTTCTTGTACATACTTGCGATTCCGCCTCCTTTTTTATCAGAACGAGAGGCGCGTCTATATTCGAAGTTTCCTGGTGCAGCCTCGTTTAATATGGTTGCACTACAGCTATCATCTAGCCATGTTTCAGTTAGCAACATAAAATCTAAGTCGTGTGTTAAAATAAAATCATGTACGAGGTGTGCCTTGTTTCTAAGTGACCTAACATTTAGAAGTGCTATTTTTACCCTTTTTTCTGTGGGTTCAGATATGATGGTCTCTGGCTTACAGTTTATTTTAATCAGGTTTGGTCTGCTTGATTTCTGATTTCTAGCAGACCTTTTCTTCCACTTGTTTTGTCTATTTCTAGCAGGCCTTATCTGTATCGCTAATAAAGTAAGAGCTAAAGGGGCTGAGGACATCTGCCTGTTCTGAAAACATTCCCCAAGGTCGCCGTCTTGAGGCAGAATGTCCTGTTTATCTCACTGCTGGTTTGGTGGAGTAAGGGTGGGTTGGGAGTGATTTTGCCCCAACCGGTTTGATCGCAGAACTCTTTCTGCTATAGGAGGAAGAGGTGCCCGCCTTTTTTGGGGCGATGGTCGGGGGCTTGCCGTAAACGAGTGGGACAGCTTAGTTCATGCAGAGACTAGTTTTTCAAGCTGTGTTGGGAAACTGAGATGGGGGGGATCCTGAAGATGTGGACATTGTTGATGTGTCCTCCAGGGAGTTGTTCTGTTCACTCCGGTTGTTGTCCAGGGGGTTATCCTCGTCCTCATTCGGTGGTGGTGTAGTCTTTGAGATAGTGCGGCTATCCTCATTCAGTGGTTGCGTGGGCCCTGCGATGTCCTGGTGGCTTTGCATGTTATCAAAGTATTGATCCTCATCATGTCTAGCGGAGGTCAGATAATCCTCATTCGGTGGTGACGTCTGCAGAGTGGGCGACATAGGCCTTGATGGTGTGTTTCCACAGTTAATTTGATGGCTCTTGTGTCTTTCAGACTGATAGCGGAGGGAGAAAAGTATATTGTCCATGAGCATTCTTGCTCCAGATCTGTTCAGCTGCCTCCCATCTGATGTGATAAAATCTGGCTGATTCCAGAACACATTAAAATTATCAATATATTGGAAACTTCTTGATAAAGTGGCGTGTTCCAGCCATGTGTTGAGCCCAAGCAAACGAGAAAACATATTTGTGCCGTTTGCTGGAAGCGGACCACTTATGAAACACTGTATTTTGAGACTTTCAAGTGTGTCAAATAGTTCCATAAAGTCTTTCTTAAGCAGCTTTGATTGTCCTTTCTTTACATCATTTTTTCCCCACATGAATGATGAGTTGTTTTGTTTTGTGCTTGCTCAGAACATCTCTTATCGTTTTGTTGATATCTAACACAGTGGCATGAGGGAGACAGTATGTCGCCATAGTTTTGCTCCGTAGATTCTGGATTGTATAATCCCCAATAATCAGAGTCTTTGGCTCCACTGACACATGAGTTGGATGTTTGTTGTTTCTTGACCCCCTGTTTTTTAAAATGTGTGTGTGCTCTGATTGTTGACTGACAGGCTGAGATTGATCGGTATCCACAGTCATTAAAGTTTCAAATCTGTTTCGTAGCTGTATTTCCTGATGAATTGGTGTAGATGAGCCCAGTCCAAACAGAGAGCCTTTACGACTATTTCTTTGAAATTGCCAATTTTCAGCCTGATCAGGACCTTCTCCTCGCTGATCTGGGTTCAGAATAACATGCTGAGAAATTGTAATGAGCTCACCAGCTTGTTGTTGGTTCTTGTTCATGTCCGGTTCTTTAGAATCCACTGTCCTTTGAGAACAAAACGATTGTAGCCGTGTCTCCAAAACTTCAGTTCTGTGAAGAAGAGATTGAAAACGGGAAATGCTGTGTTCGCAACATTTTTCACATCGGTGGTGGATCAGAGGCATTTTTCACTCGTCTGTGTCTCCAGTTGTTTCTCTTTCCGTGGAATGCGAGCTGCTAATAGAATCCCGTTTATGTTTATCCAAACTTTTCCAGATTTTTCTTTCAGAGCAATTAGAAACAGCTTCGTCTAAATAGTATAGACATTTAAAAACAGAAAAAAAGTGAGAAAATAGAAAAGCTGATTATGTCCGAACAGCAGCAGAGCAGGAAGTCAAGACCAAAAAAAAAAAAAAAACCAACAACTTTTAGTTGGTTTCGCTCGTGCACTGACGGCGTCTAGAGTTTGGTACGTTATATAACCAAGGTTGAGCAAAAAAACTAAAACAAATTAAAAACAAAAAACAACGTAGAGGCAGACAGATCAGTGCGACCCAAATCGTCGGAGCATTTCACCTCAAATAAAAAAAAGTGTGTAAACTACAAAATATGCAAATGTGACATGGCATCAGCATTGAATTAGTACCTGCAACACAAACATGCTGGAGTGTTTGACCTGTTGATAGGGAGTTCCACAGCAGGAAACGTCAACACGCACTTTAGTTGGAACTTTTGTTCTATTTTTAAGCGAGGAACATAATGTTTCTGGTGCTGGTGTTTTCTCGTTATTCAGTTTGACAAGTTAGCGTTTGCTTGAAAACTCTCCAAGTCCAAGGAAACACCATCATGTCAAAATCACAAGCCTGAAGAAAAATGAAGTGGAGTTTTTGATGGTTGGAAATATTCAAATTGTTTCAATAGTAATGATCAATTAGAAATAAGTGCTGAAAATGCAAATGTCTCAGGAGGAAGATAAGCTAGCAATTTTAGGCCTTAAAAAGTTTTACATTCAAAGTTCTAGGTCTTCAGAAAAATAAGACCTGTGGGAAAAAAATGGAAGTCCATTTAAAGCTCATCTGAAATGTGTTTTGTGTTGTTGCTTGGGGTTGCCAGACATTGACAAAATGCTTCCAAATGATACAAAAACAATTATTAATGATGGTTAGGATTGCCATAGTCAGAGTAAATGTACATAAATGGTCAAACAAATAAGTCATGGTTAGGGTTGCCAGAGTCTTAGAAAACTTTGGTAAGTCCTCAAAAATATAAAAGTGATGTTTTAAGAAAATACTTGTGAGCACTCATACATGCTCAAAAAAAGTGATTGTTGCCAGATATTGACATAAGGCTCATGAATATTGAAAAGAGTCGCCAGAGATTGAGAAAACATGCATAAATGCTCAAAAGCATAAAAGTGATTGTTTGGGTTCCCAGAGATTTAGAAAATCTTCCCTAATGTAAAAATATAGGTTAAGTTAAATGCTTGAATATGGTGACGTATTGGTTAATGAGATTAAATTCTTATTTTTGATTGTTTGAGGGTAAAAGCTTGGTTCTGATTGGCTGATTGTTAACGAGGTTGATGGTCGGATCTGATTTGATGAAATTAAACATTAATATCTGGATTTTGTGTTTCAGGCTGTTCCTCGTCTCCCTGTAACCCTGACGTTTTCAGCTTCTACACCTTCCTCCGCACTCATCCTCTTCTGCTGCGCCGTCATCTGAAGAGCTCTAACAGTACACAGCGCGTGGCTCTGAACACAGAGGGCCGAGCGCAGGACTCCATCAGTTTGACTGAGCGACGGCTCTTTTTCACTGCAGCATATGCTCACCTACAGACCGGATGTCCCATGCTGGCCCTCGAGGTGCTCTCAAAGATGCCCAAACACGTGACCAAACCAAGACCTCGTGATGCGTCCCCCCTGAGCAATACAAACATGCCCCGCAGCTCCTCATCGCTGAGTGATCTGGAGCAGCGGGACTCTCTAGAATCCCCCATGTTCAACGGTCTGGGGTCGATGTCTTCTCTTTCATCTCTGAAAGAGGGCAGTCGATCTGAGTCTGTGCTGAGTTTCGACTGGAGCGCACCCTCACTGGTCCTTCAGGATGAGCCTCTGGAGCTCAGGTGGGATTCTGATGGAGAGCACGAGGAGGACGAGGAGGAGTCCGGTCTGGCCATGAAGAAGATTCAACCAGAGAAAGAAGAGAGCCTCCCTGAGGCTTCCACGGAAGGTGGGTCCCAGGCTTCCTTACCCTTCGCGAGTGAGTGTTGGATATCTCTGCAGTGAGTTATTTAGAAAGGAACAGCGTAATGTTTCTAGATTGTGTGTATGAAGCATCAGAAAACCTTTCAGCTCTGTGTGACTTCAGGCTGGGGCAGAGTTCGGTTCCTCTCGTACAGGGCAGGATGATCCGTACCACTAAAGGGGATAAAGTGTGGATGATTCAGGGGGCCAAGCACTCCAAGGGGGCCCCAAAAGGCTACTTACATATAACCATCAATGTGTTGAAGTAAAATATTCAAAATCAGTCTTTAATTTATTCATTATAATAACCACGTTCGATTAATAAGTGACTTTTTAAAATTTAATACAAGTCCCTCCATCACTGCTCATCACGGTCCAGCTTGTGCATTTTTCCATCAGATACGCAGGACCGGAGCCAAGTCAGGTTCTTTTTTTGCTGACTTTTCCACAACTGTCACCCCTAAAAATGATTTCTCCCTTATATATTATTTAAGATCAGTTTAAAGATGAACCCATGCTCTAGCGATTGATCTGAAGCACGATTCCGAGACTGACCGAGGTAAGTTAAGCACTGTTTATTAATAAAAAAGCTAAGCTTATCTTAAAATCTGCTCATTCATAGATCACAAGGACATTTTTCACAATAAAAAAGGTGTTTAGCATGTATTTATGATTTTTCATAATAGTTTAGAAGGACAAGATAATGTTTAATTTTCTACTTAATTATGTAAATCATGTTTAAGCTACTTTTGTATTATGTTTCAAACATAGTTGAGTTAAAATTCATAAGAACATTTACCTCAGCTAACGTCAAACAATTTCAATGATCATTAACTGATGGAATTACAGTTTTCCAGTAATTATCTCTACTGGAAAACTAAAGTTTTCCAGTAATTATCTCCTAAATGACTTTATTTGTAGAACCAAACTTTTCACGTAACATTTACCTCTTATTTGTTTACTTTTCTTTTGTTATTTTGCTGTTAAATAAAGTTGCATTTAATACAAGCTTAATATTTCTCACATGTCTAAGCACATTTAACCTGAAAATCCCTGGACCAATGTAAAGTAACGTTTTCTCCACGTTGTTAAACTGTGTGGGTAACTCTTTTAAAAACACTTGTGTGGTTAAATCTTATAAACTTTCCTGGTTGACATCAATAGATTAGATTATAATATTTTGAGGCATGAACGGATAGAATGAATCTGTACAATCTGGGCTTTGTGTTTGGCAGTTCCATGATGATGAGTGATTGGAGGAAATAAAAAAAATCAGGTAGTAAATGTGTTATTAGCTTAAGTTCATCTAAAGAGTTAGTACCAGCACTTTTTTTTTCTGTCTGATGCGAACAGTGGTGTGTTTTTTTTTTTTACATCCCCTCACCACAATAATATCATCTTTAAGAGTTAAATGTGATTATAGTTGAGGCTTTTGTAATTCTTGTAATGCCCTTAAGCCTTTTCCACTAATTTGGTGCAGAATCTTCAAGAAAAGCAAGTAAACAAACTTGATTCTTTGACTCATCTTCTGATAAGCAGATAAGGCCAATACCTACAATTTTGTCCCTATAAAAATAATTTATTTAAACTGATTTCTTTGTCAGGATTTTCGCTGGATTGTTCAGTAAGTTGAATCCTTTTAATAATATGTATTAAGTTCCAGTGCCTGAGAATGGTCCGACGCCAGCCTCTCCAAGTGAGGATGTGCTAGCGTGGCGGCTACGCTTCTCCTGCTGCCTGAAGATGCTAAGCGAGGAGCTTCTGACGCTGTGCAGCGGTCGCTCTCAGGATGCGAGGAGGCTGCGGCGGCAGGTCCGGCTCTGGATGAGCCATGAACTGGAGGCTCTGAAGAGTTGCTGTGGTTACCAGAGGAGTTTAGAGCTGATGAGGATCTTCCTCAGCTTCTGCAGCCTGCATGAGACTCATACAACGCTGGGAAAGCGAGGAGGATTGAGTTCTGTACGCATGGAGCTAATTCTGATGATGCAGGAACAGAAGGTAACCCACAGGACACAGGACATTTTCTGTTTTCTTTATGTTTTTCTGTACTTTGTGACCGTTTTGGATTTCTCTCTCTGTTATTCTGTTCTCAGGAGAGTACTCTTGCTCCACAGCCATCTCTGGATCCTCATCTCTCTGTTCCTCTGTTTCGTGCCTGGAGCTCCAGCAATGAGTCAGTGGAGGCCAATCCCATAATCCACCTGAGGGGCTTAAGCCAAGACCTTCTGCAGGCCATCAGTGCTTTGGAGGAGCCACCGCACCCAGATCACACCAGCAAACAGGTCAGGAGTTTAACAAATCAATACACAACTCATACAATCCCCTAAGATCTGGTCTCATAGAGGGTTCTTCTGTTTTAGATCTTGATGATCCACTCTCTGGCAGAGTCGCTGTCCTCCTGCATCTACCAGTGTCTTTGTGATGGACACACACTCGAGTAATTGTTTTCAGGATTTATTTAAATGCACTAAATCCTAATTAAAACCTTCAATACAGATCTGTGCATCCCAACAGCTCCCATCAGCCCTCGGGACAGAGCCTCCAGCCAGACTGGAACCCTGTGCAGTGGCCAGGTGTGTGTGTGCGTGTACATGCATATGCTTGTTAATGTGGGGGTCACTGATCTCTGCTCTGTGTTTGTGTGCAGGAGTGTGTGCCTCTCTCCTCAGCTCCTCCTCAGAGGACTCTCGCTTGTGCCTCTCGGTGCTGCTGTGTGAGGTGCTCTCTGCTGTCGTGCTCAGTTTGTTTGCGTACGGGTTGGCCACACACTCCTCACACACTCTCTTGCGTATTGCGGCCACACCACTGAGCGGAAAACTCTGGGCTTGTGTGTTTGGGGGTGCCGCACGCACTGTGGAGGGGCAAACACGCACTCTAACCTCAGGTACAGATGGATATGATTCAACCGGTTATAATGCCAGTCTGTTCCGTATGATTCAGCCAAGTGATTCAAGATGATTCAGTCAAGTTCTTTTTGACTCGGTGAAATTTATTTGTATTGGTACAGTTTATTGTGATTCAATCCAATACGTGTCAGACTCTTTTGAGTCAAATATGATTCATTTGTTTCGGTTTGGTTCTCTATGATTTTTCTGCGTAAAATACGATTAATTTTGATCAGTTTGGCTCACAAGGATTCTTCTGAGTCATCTACAATTAATATTTGTTCAGTAGAGTTTAGTCAAAAGCAATTAATTTTGTTCGGTAGGGTTCACGAAGGATTCTTCTGAGTCAAATGAGATTATTTTTGTTCAGTACCTTACTGAGCCCTATCGAACAAAATTAATTGTTTAGTAGGGTTCAGCAGGATTTTTTCAAACACAATTATTTTTGGTCAGTAGGGTTCGGCATGATTCTACTAGTCAAATATGGTTATTTTTGTCCAGAACGGCTTGACACGATGGATCTGCGCTCCTCACGCAGAGAGAACTCCAGTGAGATTCCTGACAGTCCCAAACCACCAACACCAGTCAAAAACCACTTCCTGCCTCCAGAGAGCAGCATCTGGGACCACGTTCTGTCGAAGGTCCGACTCATTTCTAATTATGTTGGCATGAGAGGCATCTTTTTGATTACTAATAGTGAGGGGGACTTCATATTTCTGTCAAATTAAGTTACACATTTCCCAAAAAACGTTTCCAATTAAATATACGCCTTGAGAGATGTGTAACATGTTTTGTGTCTTTTAAAGTCACTCCTCCCCCCAGCATCCAGCTCAGGGGAGTTTGATTCTGATGAAGAGCAGAGCAGTGATGATGAGGAGGAAGAGGATTTACACTCTCCTCTCACTCAACATTCAAACAGCAACTCCTACAGGTGAGCTCCCATGAGTCATGTGCGGATGCTGAGGGCTGTTTTGATTGGCTCTGATGTGCAGCTGTGCCGTTCTGTGATGTGATTGGCTGATTCTTCTCTAGCTGGTGTCTTATACGGTTGGCGTCGGTACAGATTGTACAGTTGAACCTCAGGAGCTTCTACCCAATGGCGGGACATGATCTCTTAGGTACCACAGCGTTATTGTATTTCTAAACTTTCATATGCATTCACATGTATTTTATAAAAATTCACTCTTTCACATAGAAGCCATCGTCTGTATTTTATCAGTGATGCATGGCGTGTGCATGGCGTTACAGAACTTACTGTTTTTAGGCCTATACAGTGTGCTTCAGGGTTCAGGGGGGGGGGGGTGTAGCTTAGTGGTAGAGCGCATGCCTGGGATCAATCCTTAGCATCTCCTCGAGTGACATCGTTGGTTTCCCCTTCTGTAAGTCGCTTTGGAAAAAAACGTCTGCCAAATGCATAAATGTAATGTGTGTGTGTGTGTGTGTGTGTGCGTGACAGACCTACCGGTATGCTCTCCGCTTGCACACTCAGCTCTGAAGACTCTCCAGCGATGGGAGCAGCTAATGCTAAAGCGAGTGGAGGTTTTCAGCGGTGCTCCTCCAAACTTCCTCCCTCAGTCTTTGCAGCGTCCGGAGGAGAACGTGTCTCCTGGCCCAGCACTGCTGCGGCACAAAGCTCTCCTAGAGCCCTCCAACACCCCCTTCAGGTGAGCATCCACACTGCAGCTATTACCGCTCTCTGACAGGACTCTCTCTCTCGCTCTCTCTCCTACCACACTGTCCTTCTGCCTCTGTCTGTCTATCTTTTTCTCTCTTTTCTCTCTCTCCACTTACCGCTCTCTTTTATCCCTCACTGTTTCTCACTTCTCTCTCCTTCCTCTCTCTAGCACATCACCTCTTGCTTCTCTCTACCTCTCTTTTTGTTTCTCTTTCTCTTTGGCTCTTTCTCTTATTCCTATCATCTCTGCTTTACTCTCTCTCCCTTCTCTCTCTCTCTCTCTCTCTCCGGGTCTTTCTCTTTTCTCTCTTTTCCCTCACCCCTCATTTTTCTCTCTCTGACACACAGACAGATTAGGATGCTAACAAGTCACTGCGAGTGTCTGGGGCAAATACTTTTGCGTAATACTCGGAATGTTCTAAAGTGTAGTTGTTTCATATGAAAAGTTAGTGTTCTTCTCCCAACCATTTTCAGTGGAAGTTAAAAAGCCATGGTAACCTTCTTTCTTTTTTTTTCTTTTTTTTTTTTACAAATTCAACTGATATTAGAAGAAAAACTGACTCTTTGTACTCCAAACTAATCTAGAAATAGATCTAAGGCTACAGGGAAATCTTTATATATATATACATATACACTTACCGCTCTCTTCTATCCCTCGCTGTTTCTCACTTTTCTCTCCTTCCTCTCTCTAGCACATCACCTCTTGCTTCTCTCTCCCTCTCTTTCAGTTTCTTTTTCTCTTTGGCTCTTTTTCTTCTCCGATCATCTCTGCTTTACTCTCTCTCCCTTCTCTCTCTCTCTCTCTTTGGGTCTTTCTCTTTTCCCTCAACCCTAATTTTTTTCTCTCTCTCTTTCGGTTTCAATCTCCCTTCCATCTATATGCCCTCTCTCTTTGTCGTCACACTCTCTTTTTCCCCATCTTCCTCCCTTTCTCTCTGTCTCTTTATTTGCTGTGTGTCTCTGTCGTAGTGTAGACTTAGAGCGCCTTGAGGCGTTGGGGAGTCAGCAATGAAGAGATGAAAAAATTTGCACATCTCCTTTTTTTTTTTTTATTGAAGAAACGCACCCATTCAGTGACTATACAAGCACGTTGAAAAAAAAATTATTAACATAAACAAAATCGATACAGAATGTGTATCCAAGAGTTTTGACAACTTTGCTTTGGCAGCAACAATCACAGCTCTACCATGAGCCCTCTTCACTCTCCAGAGGTCTTAGCCACACTGCCTTAAGTAGAGTTATTTCCCTCCAAAACCTAATTGGGCTAAACCATTAAAACCACCGAAGGGCAATATTAATCAAAAATAGCTGAAAAAGTAATTATACTTAACTTGAAATAAATGAACAATATCTATGTTAAATCATTCAACATAAATACTTTAAATTAATTCAAATTATAATGAAATAAAACACTTAAAGACAATTAAATGACTACCAAAACCAAATCAAACATAATGGTTTGATGCAAAAGCCTTTGTCATAAAAAGGATGTCATCATTGCCCTGCCCCCTTCGACGCACCCGGAAAAGCACCGAGCAACTCGCACCGGAGTAGATCCAGCGGCAGAAATAATGCAAACTCTGTAAGTCATTTTAAATAAAAGGTAAATTAAATACTTTTGTCATTTGTTTTGTTCGTCCCATTGTAAGGATTGCTCTCGCTGTAAAAGGGTTGCAATGTTCACAGATATGTGCACCTATCTGTGGATATATACAACCATCAACAATGCGATCGCTCTCCTTACAAACACAACCACATACACACGCATCTCTGTTTGGTGACGATTCTACTTTCATCGTCACAGTCTCTCATTCCTCACTCTCTTGTGTAGGTCAATAGTATGTCTAATTTTAATATGTATGTTTTGTCTAGTAGAAGTTGCCAAAACTACATTTAGTTCATGTAATTGTAGTTTCCACCAAACACGATCGCTCTTTCTTTTTTCTGTCTCTTTTTCTGCTTCAGGTCTGGCCGCTCTTCTGCTCGTCCGGTGAAGCACCTCTGGCAGTTTCTGGTGAAGCAGGAGCAGCTTCAGGAGACCTTCATTAGACACATATTTGCTAAAAACACGGAACATAATCAGGTTATTTTCTTCACTCGCTTAACGCTCCTCACACCTCCTTTCCCTGTTCATGTCAGTCCTGAATGTCTTTCACTTCTATGATATTTATATTGCATGCACCAATTTTTGAGTGGAAAACTAAACTTTGCAAGATGGGTTTTTCTTCTTTCTTAAGTTCACAAATTTCTCATAACTCATGGCTTGGAATTTCTTGCAAAAGAGTTTTACATGCATTTTACTGTTAGGGTAGACTATGCATTACACTGCTAAGCTGTGGATCTAATCATAGATGTGTATGTCTGCTGTGTTTGTCTGTCCTGCATGTTTGTGTGTAACTTAGGAGCCTGATGGTGTGCGGCCAGACAGCGCAAGCACACAGGTATCAGACTGTGAACCTCTTTCAGGTTCAGGCTCCGTTTTATTAACTCACATGTTGTCCTCATCTCTTTGTCTAAACCTCTCAGTATCTTCAAACGAGTGTTTTTCAGTGTCGCTAATCTTCATGTATAGGTCGAGACCGATCTGTGTTCTCCTGGAGGAAAAGCCCGAATCATCCACAAGGAGTCAGACATCATCACAGCGTTCGCCATCAATAAGGTGCTGTTATTTCTGCAGAACATCTTCTCAAGCTGTTCTCAACCCCTCCAAAACCCGAGACAGTTTTCTAATCCCCTTGTTAACATGATGCTATGATGATTTATCATTAAGCTAGCATAATCTTGAATGAATTGACATGATAGCTGGACGGCTTGCTTGTCAAGAAAATGATGTAATGAGAACTGGAATGACTTTAAAATAAATTTTGCTAGTACGAATTAACATGAAATTAACAGGATGCTACAATAAATGGCAGTAAGAGAACATAATGATATGCTAACAATGCAAAAGTCAAGCAAAGCTTCATGTTAAACACATGTTTATGCATGCATCACTGACATTATACTAGCATAAATGTAGTAACTAACATGAGGAGTAGAATAACTTTGTTGGTCCCTAGATTTATGCTAACAAGACACTATTATTAGGATGTAGCTAGCACGAGTAAATCAAGTATTTATTTTGCGACGCAGTCAATAAAACATTGCTACCAGGACTATGCCTGTGAGTGTCTGGGGGCAAATACTTTTGCATAACGCTCAGAATGTTCTAAAGTGGACATCATATGTTGTATCATATGAAAAGTTAGTGTTCTTCTCCCAGCCATTTTCAATGGCAGTTAAATACTCATGCTAACCTTTCTTTTTATTTCGTTTTAACAACTGTAACTGATATTAGAAGAAAAACTGACTCTTTGTACTCCAAACTACTCTAGAACTAGATCTAAGGTACAGGAAAGTTGTTGTTTTATTTGTGTATATATATATATATATATATATATATATATATATATATATATATATATATATATATATATATATATATATATATATATATATATATATATATATATATATATATATATACATGTGTGTATATATATATATATACATGTGTATATATACATTACCATATGTGTTTTCTGCTTGATGCTCTTCAAAATCTCTCTTACTTTAACTTATAAACAAAAAACAATTTCTTCTGCTTAAAATGATTTTTTTAAAGAAAAAACCTAAGTCAGGCTTTAGAACAATGTAATTTTAGCTAAGATAGTCGAATAGTAAAATCAGCCTCCTTGCTCCGCAGGCGAATCGTAACTGTCTGGTGATCGCCTCCACCCATGACATTCAGGAGCTGGACGTCTCCTCCATCCTTTCCACTCAGATCCTGACCTGGATCGATGAGGAGCAGGAGGCACAGCTCAAGGGGTGAGACGGGCCACATAGCAATCACTCTGTACACATTTACAAAAAAAGGCACCAAAACAGTCTGATCTGTTATTAGTTTTGTTTGAGGTCAGCTTCGAATCATATACCATCGGATTTCTCCAGAGTGTATCAAACTTCTTTCAAGGCGGTGTGTGTCTGTGCTCAGGACGGATGATTTCCTGGTGGTCCATGCTCGAGACGACTTTAGCACGCTTGGGGGCTCCACTCCGTACACTCACTGCAGCCCTGGTACACCCATCCACATGCCCTGGCTCAGAGGCCTTCAGACGGGGAGGGGAGCTTCAGTGGTACGGAGCACTGCTCTACGCACTGCTTCCACACTCTCCTCCTCCTCTTCTGAGTTTGTGTTTGCTTTCTCAGCTCATCAAGCGGAACATCACCAATGTGAGGAGGATGGCGTCACACCCCACTCTGCCCTATTGTATGTACACAAGAACACTTTTTAAAACCACCCCCGATATTAGCAATGTTTGGTAGGGATGCACCGAATAAGAGTTTTTCCACTGAAACAACACGTCCGAAACAGTGATGACTCAGTCACTGCCTGCGCATGTTTGTGGGAAGCAACGGCTCCAGCAAGACGTGAGTTCGCAGTGGAACAGCATTTATTACATGTTGCAAAGCCTCTTTGAGCAAAAGCGAGTCTTGGCTGCAAATAGCGCAGATCACGAGCTCCCCATGACATTCACTGAACACCTCTGAATAGAGAACATTCTCTCTCATTGCCCTCCTAGAGCAGCTAACTCCAGAGAGCAGCTCCTCTGATGCGTCTGTAGCGGACGCTATTCCTTTAATCGCAGCGCTAAAGCGTCTCTTAAACAAAGAGGTTGAGACAGAACACGGAGTGAAAGCAATGAAAAGTTGACTCTTAGAGTCTGTCAGCACACGTTTCTCAGAGATCTACTCGGATCCTCTGAACTTCATCACGACTACTTAAACCGCGTTATAAAGATCATTACGTGTATGCGGAAATAAAGCAGCGCGCACGAGAAACGATCCACAACGCGGAGAACCTGCAGAGAGACGGAGCGGGAGAAGACCTGGGGCCTGATGTATAAACGTTGCGTACGCACAAAATGGGCATAGAAAGATGCGTACGCATTTTTCCACGCACATATCGGGATTTATAAAAACTAACTTTGCGTAAATAAGTGCGCACCGTACGGATGCTCTTGACCGTGCGTACGCACTCTTTTAGAAGAGTATGTGTTTTGGCGACACCAACTGTCCCAAATAGCAATAGCTATTTAAAATGAAAAACTTCTAAATTATCCTATTACATCACCCAATAAATCAAATTGTATCAACCTGAATTATTGGTGGTATTAATATGCAGGGAGATCATACATATTCAAAATGGGCGGTCTTAACCTCCAAATATGGTTATTTCGGGAGGAGATTGGGGTAAGGAATACGCACGTGCACCTGCGCACAATATTCAGATCATTTTGATTTATAAGCGAACCTTGCGCAGGTTCTGGCGTACGTACGGTTTTATAAATCTGAAAACTTTTGTGCGTACGCAAATTCTGCGTACGCACACTTTAAGGATTACATCTACGCAAAGTTTTATACATGAGGCCCCTGCACTTTATTATTGAACGTACGCATGAGTGCTGTGAAGTTAAACATTTAAGTTTGAATTTTAGCTTTACAAATGTACAAATATTTTTTATAATTTGTAAATTGATTTATTCTTTGAAACTTTATTATGAATTTATGCAATTGCAATGCCTTGATTTTAGGTTAGTACACAGTCGTAGCCATAAAAAATAACAATAATAAAATTGGCAAAATTTCTTTCTGTGTTTCGGTTTTCGGACTTGGTTTTCTCTTTTTCGGTTTTCGGTTTCGGCCAAGAATTTTCATTTCGATGCATCCCTAGTATTTGGTATTAGTCTCTGGGATCTCTCCCTTGATATCATCATATGTGTTCTGTTCAGACCTGACGGGCGCTCAGGACGGCAGCGTGTGTATGTTCGAGTGGGGTCACTCTCAGCAGATCAGCTGCTTTAGGGGTGCTGGACACACCCGCGTCACACGCCTGCGCTTCAACCACCAGGGGAACAAGGTGAGTGCATCTGTCTCCAGAGGCATGTTTATTCCTTAAAGACTAGTTTTGTCCAAAACAATGTCCACACTATTATGCAAGGGGACAGAATGCCTTCGCCTATAACCTTTCATTGATACGCTGAAGCAAACCTGTATGTGTTTTTTTTTTCTTTAGTTCGGTATGGTGGATGCAGATGGGTCTCTCAGTCTCTGGCAGACCAACACCTCGGGTAACACGGCTACGGCTTTTCTGGTGTGTTTCTTGCTTTTATTCTTATGTCCTGTTATTATTTTCTTCAAATAAGTTCAAATAAGGGATGTTGTAAAAGGGATAAATCTATGAAAAAGTTTGATATGCTAGTACGTCTTAACTTGTAAGTTGGTAGCATAATGTTTGTACAACTTAGTTTGCATGATGCTAACGTGAAAAATTAAGGCATTAGCATGAATGTTTGTAGGCAACATGAATTGAACATTGTTACTAATATAATCGGCATTAATTCACATGGCATTAGCATGATGCGAGAATGAATTGGAATGCAAGAAACATGTCATCAGCATGTAACAAATATTAGAAATGTCATTAGAGTGTTGCTAGAAAGACTATGCCAGGTTTAAAGTATTTCCATCCATTTTTGGGGTCTCCAAAGCGGAATGAACCGCCAACTCTTCTGGCATATGTTTTATGCGGCGGATGCCCTTCCACCTGCAACCCATCGCTGGGAAACATCCACACACACTCATTCTCACTCAAACACTATGAACAATCGTTCTTACTCAATTCTCTTATTCCGCATGTCTTTGTTCTTGTGGGGGAAACCGGAGCACCCGGAGTAAACCCACACGATCACGAGGAGAACATGAGAACTCCACACAGAGATACCAACTGATCCAGCCGAGGCTCGAACCAGTGACCTTCTTGCTGTGAGACGACCGTGCTACCCATTGTGACGCCCTGGTTTAAACTATGTTTGTGTGCTAATATAATGAACATGAGAGTCATTATGGAATTGGTCCACAAGCATGTATATGATTCAGAGAAAGGATTCGTTTTGAAGTGAATCAAGTCATCGTAAACTCAATTCAGATCGGAAAGAAATCTTTAGGAGTCCCACTCAATTGAATCATTTACAACATAAACACGCAGTTTAGAACAGAATCCTAACGACTCAGACTGAGATCAGTGTAGGTTTCCTGCGGAAGTTAAGGAGTTGAATGATCTTGCCCGTTATAAGCAGGGGCTCTGGGTTTTTTGTTAACGGTGTTTCCTTTCCTCTTCCTCTTCAGACGCTTCAGTGTCACAATAAAACTGCCAACGACTTTGTGTTTGTGAACTCATCATCTGTGATCGCCACGGCCGGCTTCTCCTCTGACAACAGGTATTCACCAGAAAATACATTTAGAGAGCCTTATGAGAACATCAGAAACAATATGACATTATCAGAGTTAAAACCATGTGACAGGATAAATGAATATGAGTGAAACTGATGCAAGCGACATCTTTGAATGTTAGGAACGTGTGTTTGTGGGACACTCTGGTGAACCAGACCAACAGCCTGATTCAGGGTGAGTCTCCCTCGATCACTCTCTGACCTTTTTTTTCTCTGTTTTGTTTTTCTCACACTCTTTCTCTCTCACTTTTTAAAAAATGTTATTAAATTGTAATTTATTTTGATTCATTCTATTTACTGTACTCATTACTACGCACTCGTTTTTGTTTTGATTGTTTGTAACTCCTTTAGAAAATGTAATAAATGCATTTTGGTTTTTTTTTCTTTGATAAATTGTGTGTTTGATGCAAATACAAATGTTTTGCAAAACGTTTGTTGCTTTAGTTAATTGTTTTTTTTTATTATCCATTGTATTTATTATTTTTATATTATTTAAATGAATGTTTTTTTTTTATCTTGGTGTTGTTTGTTTTGGTGCTTCATTTTTTTTTTTTACACTTCTTTTACACGTTTTTATTGTATTCGAATTTTATTTACTGTGGTGTTATTTTGTTTTGCATTACTGTTTTTTTACTTTTACATGTATTCAAACTTAACTTCAGAGTTCTTATTAACGTAATAATGTAAAAAACTAAAATATATGAATCATCTTAATAATTTACACAGTAAATATTTAATATGCTATATCATAATATACAATTTTCATTTTAGTAGTTTTTTATGATGACTGTTGTAAGTTACTGGAAAAGCTTATTTTAAAATTCCTGAAATTGATATTGTGTAATGTGTAAAATAGAGAGTTCACGAGTTCGCTTACATAGAATTAGCCCAAAAAATGCAAGCGTATGTGGTGAGATTAAGATCAGCGTACCGGGCGAGCTGTCCGCGGGAGGGCCGAGAAAAGATCCGGGCCCCGAGAATGGAGACCTGGGTGGTGGGGGGAGTTTTGCGTTTCCTCGTGGAAGTGGAGTGCTTACGGTTTCATATCTGGGAGCGAGCAGAAGGATTGAAAATGTAGACTCCCGAAATTGCGTTCACGGAACTTCACGAAAGATTTGCAAACTTTAATGTTAAGATCACAACACAACTTCACAATTTTACGTAAAAGTACATAAAGCAACTCTCGCCATCATATATGGAACATTCACAGGAGATACATGACTTCCGGTGTTTAATTTCTCACATTCTTCATGGCTTCACAATGAGCAAAATGTTTAGATTATCTAAAATCTGGAATTCGGAATCATCGATGTCTTGATTGGAGAAGCTGATTTTGGTGGTGGAGAAACAATACTGGGAGGAGTATTAAAAGAAACAAGCTTGCACCCCTCTAAATAACTACTAACTAAATAACTATTTGTTTGAAGGAACATGAAATGAAGAGTATGGACGTTGTTTGGACTGAAGCTCTAAACAGGGGTTGCGAGGAGTTTTGCGTTTCCTTGTCGAAATGGAAGTGGAGTGGTTACAGTTTTATATCCGGGAGCGAGCAGAAGGGTTAACCTCCTGTAGATTGTTCGCTAGTTATTTGATCGCTCCTCCTGAAATCGAATGTGATCCAGCACTGAAGGAAGTTAAGGCTTCTCTCGCTGTTGGCTGTGTTAAAGTTGTGACCTGTTTGTGCCACAGGTTTCATGTGCCATGACTCCGGTGGTGCGACCGTGCTGGCTCTCTCCGGGGCGCATCAGCTGCTCCTCTCTGGCGGGCGGCGAGGCGGCGTGTGCGTGTTTGATCTAAGCGCGTGTGTGCAGCGTCGCAGCTTCCAGGCGCATGAGTCCGCCGTCAAAGCTCTGAGCGTGTGCTCGGACGAGAGCTGCTTCATCAGCGGATCCGCCGAGGGCAACATTAAGGTCTGAGTCGCAGCCACACACAGAAATCTTTCCAAGAGTTTGAGGACTAGTTTTTCTTTAGAATATATTTAAAGTTTCAAAGAAAGGAAAACATCTGACTCATTCTTTACTTTAATGATAATAATACCTTCAATTTATATTGCGCTTTTCAAGACACTCAAAGACACTTTTACAATGATCAGAGCATTATTCATTCACTCCACATTCACTCTCTGGTGGTGATAAGCTACCATGGTAGCCCTCAGCTGCCCTGGTGACAGGACGTGGCTGCCATTCTGCGCCTACGACCTCCTGCCCACCACCAAACACCCCCCACCAGTCACTCACATCCACCAAACACCCCCCACCAGTCACACACATCCACCAAACACACTCCACCAGCCACACACATCCACCAAACACACCCCACCAGTCCACTCACATCCACCAAACACACCCCACCAGTCACTCACATCCACCAAACACCCCCCACCAGTCACACCAATCCACCAAACACCCCCCCCACCCGTCCCCACACATCCACCAAACACACCCCCCAGTCACACACATCCACCAAACACCCCCCCACCAGTCACACACATCCACCAAACACCCCCACCAGTTCACACACACATCCACCAAACACACTCCACCAGTCACTCACCAAACACCCCCCACCAGTCACACACACATCCACCAAACACCCCCCACCAGTCACACTTCATCCAACCAAACACACTCCCCCAGTCCACACAGTCCACCACCCCCACCAGTCACCACCCACCACAAACAGCCCCCCCCCCACCAGTCACAACATCCACCAAACAGCCCCCACCAGTCACAACACATCCACCAAACAGCCCCCCCACCCAGTCACACACATCCACCAAACAGCCCCCACCAGTCACACACATCCCAACCAACCCAGCCACCAACCAGTCACACAATCCACCAAACACCCCCCACCCAGTCACACACATCCACCCAAACACACTCCACCAGTCACACACATCCACCAAACACCCCCCACCAGTCACACACATCCACCAAACCACCCCCCCACCAGTCACACACATCCACCAAACCCCCTCCACCAGTCACTCTCATCCACCAAACACACTCCACCAGTCACTCTCATCCACCAAACACACTCCACCAGTCACTCACATCCACCAAACACCCTCCACCAGTCACTCTCATCCACCAAACACCCCCCACCAGTCACTCTCATCCACCAAACACCCCCCACCAGTCACTCTCATCCACCAAACACCCCCCACCAGTCACACACATCCACCAAACACCCCCCACCAGTAGCACTCATCCACCAAACACACTCCACCAGTCACACTCATCCACCAAACACACACCCACCAGTCACACACATCCACCAAACACACCCCACCAGTCACACACATCCATACTGGGCAATGTGGGTGAAGTGGCTTGCCCAGGGCCACAACGGCAGAATGGCCCTAGCGGGGATCGAACCACCAACCTTCCATTTACAGAACGACCAGCTCCACCACTGCGCCATCTTTCCGCCCACTTTAAAGCACTTTACAGGCTTTAATTTATGTACAATGTATTTATTTTTGGTTACGGAATAGATTTAATCACTTCCAAAATCTTGCTTTTTAAATTTTCTTCCCAGCATCTATCCAAGCACGATAGTGATATTACAGATAAACATTAGTAAATGAGAAAGGCATTATTTGTAATGAATCTCTCTGTGGCAGCAGGTGAAACACCAGCAGTAGATTAATGCACTCTGTAGCTTTTCTAAGAGTTCGTGGATGTGTTTGTGTGTCAGGTGTGGAGCTTGCGCTCTCAGAGCCTCCTGCACAGCTTCTCTGGAGAGCACACGCGTCAGTCCCTCTTCAGGAACCTGGGCACGGGCGTCATGCAGATTGAGAGTGCACCGGCCAATCAGGTGTTCTCCTGCGGCGCAGATGGTACCATGAAGATGCGCGTCCTCCCTGATGACGGTAGCCACAGGGACGAGCGGATTCGTTTCATTATCTAGAATTTTGATTATCAAATGCAAATCTTTCCGAGACAAAGGGGTTCACCCAAAAATGAAAAGCGGATCCAGGGAGAGAAAAGTTAAAGGCTTGTTTTTGGGTGAGCGTCCCTTTGATAGACGAGCAGCGATGCCGGTTTAGTGTTAACTCGGTAGCGTTCTTAATATATGGATTGAAGACATTCTTGATCATGAAGCAATACTTGTGGAGGCGGAGCAAAATATATGAATATTTATTTTTTCATTTGAATGTGTCAAGCTGTCATTAATATTCATGAATCTGAATACAGTATATATAAATGCGAACCCGATGAGCAATGTGTTGTGTTGTTTTAGTCTATGAATTAAAAATGATTTATAAAAACTAAATAAATTATTAAGCTTTACATCTAGAGTTTTACATGTATGGAAGAGGATAAATTAGTTTGAGTATAAAAAAATATATGAATGAATGAAAAGTTTAAATCAATCCATAAGTAAACAAATAAACCTTATTAAAATAAAGACTAAATAAATAAATATGCTTAAATAAAATGCATTATTGATGTATTTATAAATAGTTAAATGCTCAAATAAAATAATAAATATATATCTTAAGATGCAAAGTGTGTAAATGTGATAAAATTAGGATATGACTACATTTTTGTAATTGGACATTTACATTTATTTATTCATAATTTTATTTAAGCATTTATTTACTTGTAAATGAATTAATGCATTTTATTCAGACATTATTTATTTTAAGAATGTATGCATTTAATTATTGTTTTATTCATCTGTTTTACATTTATTTCTATTTTTAATTATTTATACTTGTAATTTTTTGTCCTCATATAACCGCAGGAGTCATGTGAAATTATTCACAGATTCCAAAAGAGAGCAATACTTTAGAGGGCAGAGACAGCGTAGAAACATTTACTAGGGTATGTATGTAAATTTAAAGTTAATATTCATGTCTCTTAATATATTATTAACCTGATGACGTGAGTAACAATCTGCTGTCTAATAAGGATTTAATCTGCGTAATCTATACATCTTTAAAATAAAGGCTATACTGCAGGAGTCTCATGGACTCGTTCACAGGCTCCGGAATATTAACCAGATAAGGATAATTCAGCTGCAGCCTCATTCAGAAGCACAAACAACTCTATGTTGGACTGTTTTCCTTAAGGTTGACGTGAGAAATACAGAAAAAGGCAGACAGGTAGATGAAAACTAAGACATGAACACTAAGTTCCAGAAAGATTGAAATAAATATATGCGCACGGACTGCAAGCGATTAAATCCTAAACAAACGTGACAAATGTTCTCTTGAAGATTGAAGCACAATATATGTCCGAGACACCAGTGGTTGAATAAATATTTGTGGAATGGAAACTAATTAAGTGGCTATTTGGGGTGCTACGAAAGCATTAAATTTTCTCTCTCAAGTTAGGATTGCATCCCTGGATTAGCCTGGACTGATCCATACATGCTGCAAGAGAGCACTGCAGAGCTCAACTCAATAAAGATGTACATGTAGCACTACTTGGCGACAGCACAAACTTTCCAAACATTCCAATCTGGCAACCGTATAGCAAGAATCAGCGTAAACCAGATCATCATCCCACTAGCACCCCAAACAACCCACAGCAATTAGTGCAACCCCAAAGCTACTGTCACCACATTCTCAATAGACTTGCAACAAAATATAATCTCACAATCTTCCTCCTCTCAGCAACAATTTGAGCAACAACAAACAAGCCAGCAACATCAAGAACCAAGCAACCCCATATTGAAGCGCAGCACACCCTAGCAACCAAACAGATGCACCTAGCAACAGTCAGAACAACCTTGTTGATTTCAAAACAATACCCAGTACAACCTGAAAACCCTTATAAAAAGATGCACCTAGCAACGACCCTTAAAAACAATCGGAACAACCTAGCAACCAACTAAATCCTCCACATAGCAACAGGTTGAACAGCTAGTAAACTGATGAAGGCCCTGAGCAAACCATCAACGGAGACGTAGGAGTGGAACTCTGAGAAATGTCAGCTTCCAGTTAGACTAACTTCCAACAGAATTTATTTCGTCCAACGTTTTTGGTGTGACGTTATTGAAGCGTGTCTGGACTCTCTCAGAGGACAGGGAACGGAGTAAAAGCTCATTTTTGGGTGAAATGCACCTTTATCTGCTGTGTAGTGATCTGCTCTAGATTTAACTAGTGATAAGTGTCCTTATATTTCTACTCAGCAACATGATTTCACTTCCTGTTGAAGCTCGAGACACTTCCTGCAGCTCTGTGATCCTAATTCGGGATGAATTATTGTAGGTTTGACTGATTTGAATATTATCTATATATTGTATAGTATCTATTTTATGAATTGCTCAATGTTACACATTTAATAAGGCTTTTATTATTATTGTGTTTCTGTAGAAAATGAAATAAGAACTGGCTTTTAGGTCATAGAAAAATTTATATTTACACATGTGTGAGTCTGTATATATCTATACAACCTTAGTGATGACATTTAAACAGCAAAAGTATTGATTTTTTTTTTAATACGGGACAAAAAAAAAAAAGCTGTCACAGAAAAGTCAACTTTAGTTTCAGAACAAAGATATGTGTTTTGTCAACGGAAACATTTGATGGTAAAACAATCAAACATTTATTTGCCTCAAAACGATTTTGTAGAAATATGCATCCAGGTGAAGATTGACTGTTAAAAACATGTTAAAAACTTTGTTTATTTGTATTTAGTGTGATTAAAATTGAGTAAGCTACATGAGGCGGACTTCTTAAATAACAGAAATATAATAATTTTCAATATTTAAATTTGAGTTTTACCTTAATTACTTTTACATGATAGTTTAACATTATAACATAAAAAAGTAATTGTTAGCTATAATGCAAAACAGCATTTTTTTCATTTTGCCTAACGCTTTATTTTTGCATCTCCCCCCCAGTGATAGTAATTCATTCAGATAAGTGTTTTTCTATTTTCTAAACGATATGATTTGCACTTCTTCATGGATCTTTTATCGCCCTTAAAGCTGGCCTGAAGGCATCGTGTTGGTTACTTTACTAATACGTCGTCAGATTTAGCTACTGCTCAGATCCTCAAGATTTAAACGGGAGTGACAATTGGCTCTTTATGTTTTTGTTTTACAAATGAAGCTCCTTTGAATATCTGCAACATCCACAATGGTGTAAAACAAAACTAGAAGCCTAAACAAATGCATACGAGACTATACCATGCTCAATATCTGCTTGTAGCTTTTTAGTTGTGCGGAAACAATTATTTTCCATCAAGCGGATGTCTTCTGATCACAACAGTGCTCTGTTGAAGCCTTGCAAACGTATGAAGCTGTATAAACAATTCAGATCCACTAGCATCTGATCCAGAAGAAATTATTTTCTTTGAGTTCAATTATTGCTGCTGCTGTGATGATGATAGCTATGTGTAAATACGATCAGGATGAAGAATATAGTTATGTTTGGGTAAGCGATCCATAACTCGTAGTCGCTAGCCGAACGCTTTCAGGGTTTCTCTTTTAGGCTGTTGCTCAAACTTGATTTGTGCTGTACAGATGTATCTCATCATCTGATGGAGTGTTTGACTACTGATCACAAAAATCAAGAGCATAATAATAATAATAATAATAATGATAGCGCTGGAGTGAATTGTGTCCTTATCCTCCTCAATGTAAATATATATGAAGTTAAATCGATCTAATTTTCTATCGCGTGTGAACAGATGTTATGTATATTGAGTGTAAAGAGAAAATAAATCACTTCAGAACATCTGGCTTTGCTTAATGTGTTTTTTTTATTAACAAAATGTTATTCCATCTCTCACTATCAACTACTGAGAACACAAATGAGCTATCTGAAAAGTCTCACAGCCCTCTGAGCCTAGTCACATGACACACTAGGGAGTCGTATGAAACAAATCATTCTGGAGTTCTCAATTGCCAAGGAATAATTTGAATCAATCTGCATCCTCTGATTCACCACTGTCATTTGAATCATTATGGAGTTATCTGAATCGTACATCAGTTTTTGTGTTTTCTCTTTGATTTGTTTTCGTTTTTTCAGGTTCTGTCCGGCGAACTGTTCGTTGCTGGATCTTAAGTTTGTATGTTCTTTATGCTGGGGAGGTGATTAGCACCTGTCTCAGTCAGCGAGGTTCTCAGGGGCCTCACAGAGGGAACTCTTCTCTACTATACCTGATCCTCACGAGGACTTTGTGAAGCTGCTTTGAAAGCAACTGTTAAAGAAGCGCTACATAAAAACTTAATTGATTGATTAATTCCCAAGCGGAGATATAGAACATTGAAAGTGGTTGCTATGGTACCCAATATGGTTGCTAGGGAAGGGTCTGTGACATACCATAATGTTCCTCTTGTCAATATGAGTCATATAAACCAACTCCCATGCATTAATTTAATTTTTAAGCTGTGATGTACAGCTTTGAAAACTGTTGCTAGGGTAAACAGCATGGTTGCTATGGAAGGGTTTATGACATTAAAATTATACCTTTCCACTACGACCAAACATAACCTCCCTTGTGTATCTAGCTTGTTTCGTGTTAGAGATATATGTAGGACACATTTGCTATTCATTGTTAATGCCAACGTTACATCAATGCCCCCTTTGCCCCCTGCTTGAGTCTAGGGGTCAAATACTTTTGCACATTACTCGGTATGATATTGCTTAGACTGAAAAGTTCTTAAAGTTACGTAAGTTTTAAGTTTCTACTTCTTATTTCTCATCCAAGAATCAAAGAGACGTCATACGATTCATAGGAGTCATTTGATTCAACATGGAGTCACTTGTTATTTGATTCAATCTGGAGTTAAAGGAATCATGTATGATTCGTTTGATTAAACCCGGAATTATGTAAATCTCATCAGTAATTTGATTTAACCTAGAGTAATCAGAGTCAATTAGAAGTTTGATTCAATCTGAGGTCCTCAGAAGAACCAGAGAATCAAACCAAACAATCATTTGATTAAATCTGGACTCATTTGCTTCAAGAGAAGTTGTTTGTATTAATCTAGAGTGACTAATTAATACCATTAATTATTCTAGAAACACTCAGTGGTCTTTTAAATTGAGTGAGTCATCTAAAACAAAAATGATAAAAGTTGTTACATTCTGACCACATTTCAGTTGCTTATGACTCTAAATAGTTAATGAATCAACTGAAGCTCTATGAAATCTTCTAAATTATTTTTAATCACTCAGTGATCATTTGAATCTCACCGGGATTATTGAAAATCACTCAGTATCATTTATGAATCAAACAGATCCTTAAGGAATCTGTAAGAATCGCTCAGGAGTCGTTTATCTGGAGGGGTCAGTCTTAATCCTTGCATTGGTATGAATTACACGAGTCAACAGAATGCAAGGTGAATCTTTGGACTTCTGAGCGAATCATTCAGAGTTTGGCCTGATCCCTCAGAAGCGCCTCCAGCTTCTGGCTCAGCATTATATTCCCTCGGACCTTCAACTTCCCAGTGAAAAAGGCCTGAGGATCAGAACACGACCCGTTATTTCTCAAAATGATGGTTTCATCAAGAGAACTGTGGTGAGCCCTCACCTTCTGCGGGTTGAGTTTCCCCATGACCAGATCCATGAAGTCTCCATCCGTCAGAGAGAAGCTCACATCAGACTTACCCTCGCCAGCTCCGCGGATCACAGAACCGCTCCCCGATCGAAGATCCAGAGCTGAAACAAGAAGAAAAACACAAATGATTTCAGAAGTGTTAGAGACCCATCGGGATGCAAGCTTCAGAGGTGTTTTTGGACTTGGATATGTGAGGTTCATTTTGCAGCTTTCATGAGGGTTTACCTTAAGTATTTTTTGCTATTTTGGTTATATGCACAACAGTCAAAATCATGGGTTCTCATTTCTGTAATGTTTTTCAACCACCAACTGGAATTGAGTATGCAATCAGTCAACTGGTTAGAATAGTAAATGAAGTAGCATCTAATTAAAATAGAATTGATACATGACCCATGATCGGAACAAATCAACAACGGAAACCAGCTTCACACTCCTCCAAAGTTTTTGAGAAAAGAAAAACAAGAATTGCAATAAAATGACTGAACGTAACACATCTGCCCTTGTTTCTGCACAATTTTTCAATGCAAGACATTTATTATAGGTCCTGCAAGCTGGAGTAGAGCTACGAGAGCAGAACATGAAAGGTACTGCTGGACATCAGGTGCCCCGGGTTCAGATCCCGAGTCTATGGTCCATCATATAACCTCCCTCTCGCATCTTCTCTTGCCAGAATCTTCACTGTTCTACCACTACAAAAAACTTCCTACAAAAATAAGTTCAGACGAAAATACAATTGCAGAGCAGTGCCACATCGAAAGCCACTTGTCCCCTCGCCAGCTGGCCATAATGGCAGTAGGGGTGGTAACTCATTTCAGGTTCCTAACCTCAATCTCGTCAATCAATGAATTAGTGTATAAGATATCACTGACCAGTCCCTAGCAACAAACAGCTCACCCTAGCAACCATATAGAAAAGCCTGTTATTCTGCATCAGACAATCTTAGAGAAATAGAGGTTGTATACAGCATTTATAATGAGGAAAACTGTGTTGCTAGGAACTGGTCAGTGATATCTTACAAACAGCTCATCCTAGCAACCATATAGAAAAGCATACTCACTCCAGTGTCTCACTCTCTCTCCTGAGTCTCTGGTGATCTCACACTCGATCACAGCATTCACTCGCTTCACCAGATCCTCTCCTCCCTCAGAGATCCTGCGCTCGATCTCAGAGAACACCAGATCGCTCTGTAGAGTCTAGAATGAGAGAGAGAGAGAGAGAGAGGAATAGAGGTTGGAAATGCTCCGCTTTTCTGAGACAAAACAGAGAGAGAGGTGTGACCTGTGGTGATGCAGAGCTCACAGATGTGCTCACAGCTGGATGCAGATCCACATACGCTCCAGACAGCACCACAGACCCCGTCTCCTTCACCTGCACCACACAGAACTCATGTGAGTCTTGAGAGTTTACCACTCTTAACATCCATCCATCAATTTTCTTGTTGGCTTTCTTCACCACAGCGGAATGAACCTCCAACTCTTCTGGCATATGTTTTATGCAGCTGCAACCCATCGCTGGGAAACATCCACACACACTCATTCTCACTCAAACACTATGAACAATCGTTCTTACTCAATTCTCTTATTCCACATGTCTTTGTTCTTGTGGGGGAAACCGGAGCACCCGGAATAAACCCACGCGATCACGAGGAGAACATGAGAACTCCACACAGAGATACCAACTGACCCAGGCGAGGCTCGAACCAGCAACCTTCTTGCTGTGAGATGACCATGCTACCCACTGCGCCACCGTGACGCCCCACTCTTAACATAAAGAACCCTATTACCTCCATTGTGTGTTTAATGCAAAGTTACCAAATATTTAAATCATCCTTAAAAGCTCACATCACATGTGACAGTGTCAGAAGGGAGCAGGTTCTCATTGGCTTCGATGTTAAAACTGACCAACTTTGCAAATAAAAAAAAAAAGCATGTTTACTCCCGGGTGCTGCAATGTTTTTTCTTTAATCCAGATCACTAGTTTTGACTTTGATGAACACACTGACTTATTATTAAATTACTTTGTTTAAGATATATTGCATTTAAATGTTCAGCCAATCAGATGTCTTCGCTGCAACCGTGTTATGCCTCTCTAAACCCATTTTTGGCTACCGGAAAGTGTGCACCTCCATGGAGATAGCAAGCTACGCCCATTTTGAGTCTGCGCTCCCGTTCAGACGAAACGTTGCGCACCCTACGTCCACGTGTGCAGTCAACGCTCACCGTGCAGCGGATGAGGATCCTGTTTTGCTCCTTCCACATCTCCGTCTGTAACGACTGACCAGGAAACACCGGCTTCACAAACCGAACCTGAATCAAACCACCACAGCTGTATCGTACGACGTAGCTCCTCAAAGTGATCTACACGAGAATAGTCAAGAAAGAAAAGGAATGAAGCTGCGGTAATGGAGCAAACCTTGATGGACTTGAACCTGGAGACATCGTTTCCTGCGAACTGCTGGAGAACATGACGCGCCGCGAAGCCAAACGAACACAGGCCGTGAAGGATGGGAGCATTAAACCCTGCAAACACGAAGAACGCTGGTGAAATGCTGAGATTAGAAAGTAGAAGTTGAACTTTTACTAAGGGCTGTTTTTGAAGTGCATAGACTTTTTGTGAAGAAATATCTGCACCTCCCATCGCAGCGAAACCAGGGTCGATGTGCAGCGGGTTCCAGTCTCCGCTGAGTCTGTACAGAGCTGCCTAGAAACAGAAAAAATTCACCATCATCCATCCATCCATTTTCTTGTCGGCTTTCTTCCCGTTCGGGGTCTCCACAGCGGAATGCACCAACTATTCCGCCATATGTTTTATGCGGCGGATGCCTTTCCAGCTGCAACCCATCGCTGGGAAACATCCACACACACTCATTCTCACTCAAACACTATGAACAATCATTTTTCTCAATTCTCTCTTTGTTCTTGTGGGGGAAACCGGAGCACCCGGAGTAAGCCCACGCGATCACGAGGAGAACATGAGAACTCCACACAGAGATACCAACTGACCCAGCCGAGGCTCGAACCAGCAACTTTCTTGCTGTGAGACAGCCGTGCTACACACTGCGCCATTGTGACGCCCCAATCTCAACATCAGCATCTGTGAAATCTTCTGGAATTCTTCTACCACTTCATCCTATGCGAGTCTCCCAAGAGTGTTCTTGACTTTGAAGGACAAAACCCATCCAGATCCTACATATGACAACATCTCTAGCTCCAAACACGTTCCTGTTCTTCTGTTCCTGACCTGATCTCTGGAAGTTTCCTCCACAACTACAGCATCCGCCGGTCGCTCCGGAACAGCAGCTGTGGGCTGAAACATCAGCGTCAGAAGAATCATTGTCTCTTAGAAGCAGCAGAGCCTGAGAGCAGAGGCGTGCTCTTGTTTTACCAGGGCTTTTTCAGACACTCGCTTCCCTCCGAATCCTCCAGAGCCCACGATGAAGACAGAGAACTGGTTGAAACACACCAGCTCCTTCTCGCTGTACGTATGGACTGTAATGAACACATGTAAACATGTCTTATGATTTTTCTGAAGTAGAGATATCAGTGCTCCTATTTGGTTGCTAGGGTAAGCTGTCTGTTGCTAGGGTTTTGTTTCCTCTTACTGTGTGTGACGCTTATCAAACATCATGTTTCTGTTTTTCGAGATGTTGAGATAAAGGACTTCATAAAGAGTTGTGAGGGTTATCAATTTTGTTGATCAGAAGTCAGTCACATATTGTTATGTTCTTTGCACGATTATAATCCCGTCCCCATATTTCAAAGATTTTTTTAATGTAGATTTATGTCTATAGCATATGTATCAACCTTCATTTGCCGAGATATAGATCTTTGTATATAGTTGCTAGGGTAAACCATTTTTTGCAAGGTGTTCCTCCTCAGAGTACTCCTATCCCCCATGTCTATGATGTATTATTCATAACCCAACCCCTATATCTCTGTTTTCTGACGCAGAGTAACAGGCTTTTCTATATGGTTGCTAGGGTGAGCTGTTTGTTGCTAGGGACTGGTCAGTGATATCTTATACAGTTTTCCTCATGATAAATGCTGTAAATCTACCCCTATATCGCTATGATTTTCTGATGCAGAGTAACAGGCTTTTCTATATGGTTCCTAGGATGAGCTGTTTGTTGCTAGGGACTGATCAGTGATATCTTACACAGTTTTTTCCTCATTATAAATGCTATAAACCCATCCCTATATCTTTATGATTTTCTGACGCAGAGTAACAGGCTTTTCTATATGGTTGCTAGGGTAAGCTGTTTGTTGCTAGGGACTGGTCAGTGATATCTTATACAGTTTTCCTCATTATAAATGCTGTAAATCAACCCCTATATCTCTAAGATTTTCTGACGCAGAGTAACAGGCTTTTCTATATGGTTGCTAGGGTAAGCTGTTTGTTGCTAGGGACTCATCAGTGATATCTTATACAGTTTTCCTCATTATAAATGCTGTAAATCAACCCCTATATCTCTAAGATTTTCTGACGCCGAGTAACAGGCTTTTCTATATGGTTCCTAGGATGAGCTGTTTGTTGCTAGGGACTGGTCAGTGATATCTTATACAGTTTTCCTCATTATAAATGCTGTAAATCAACCCCTATATCTCTAAGATTTTCTGACGCCGAGTAACAGGCTTTTCTATATGGTTCCTAGGATGAGCTGTTTGTTGCTAGGGACTGGTCAGTGATATCTTATACAGTTTTTCCTCATTATAAATGCTGTAAATCAACCCCTATATCTCTAAGATTTTCTGACGCCGAGTAACAGGCTTTTCTATATGGTTCCTAGGATGAGCTGTTTGTTGCTAGGGACTGGTCAGTGATATCTTATACAGTTTTCCTCATTATAAATGCTATAAACCAACCCCTATATCTCTATGATTTTCTGACGCAGTCATAGGCTGTCTCATATGGTTGCTAGGTTAAACAGCTCGTTGCTAGGGAGTGATAATATAGTTTTCCTACTCATTATGTGTCATATATACCATCCTTTCTCTGAATTTGTGATGTAGAGATATAGCTCTTCTTAAATGGTTGCTAGGAGATGGTACTATAATGTTTTAATTACTTATTGACACCTTAAATAATTTGTTATTACCTTTATAATAATATGACCCTCTATGCTGATCTCAAAAGAGAGACAGTAATGTAATGGTGACATTTTAAACAAATAATAAGCATTTTAAACAAAACATAAAGATTGAACATGAAGTATCAGAAATGATCGTGATTCTGACCGTCCAGCAGGATGACCATCCCAGAGCCTTTATCCAGAACATCTGCGACTGTGGCTCGAGATGTTAATGTTCCTAAAAGTGCATATAAATATCAGCTTTATTGTGAGTTATATATAACTAAGTAGATCAATCCATTTCTACTTCAACTATTCAGGATTAGTTTGAATTATTCGAAGTTCAAATCATCAATAATCCTCTCAAAATATTCCATTCTGTTGAAGTTTTTATTGGTGTAAAATAATTTAAGAGATACAATAATGAAATATAAAACAAAGTGCATGTTATGTAGTAGTTTGCCTTTGTCTCTGTTCATATTTTTGAACGAATCGTTCTGCTCAAATATGTCAGAAAAAGTCTCCATGCTGTAAATAAGTGGGTTTTTCGGCACTTTATTAAAGTGTAGATCACCTGAGGTGGGTAAGGGCTTGAAGAGCTCAAGGTACTGTTCTCCATGCAGCAGCTGAAACACACAACAGGAGGATAGGGAGAAAGAACAAGAATAAACAGAAACTTTAATTGGTTAGAAATGTATTTACACTCTTGGTTTATCCACAGTTTATAACACAATTAAAATCGAGCATTCAGTATCAAAATGTTTGTAGTATCTCCAGCGCTGATTGTCTATGTGTTTTCTAACCCGAGTGAAGTCAATTTCGAGTCCTGGGATGGATCCGAGACCGACGAGTGCGCTCTGGGCTGGAATGACCCCAAAGCTAGGCAAACAGCTGAAGTCCTGATGTCCCTCGTAGAGGAACTTGAGATGCTCCGGGTGCTTGGTGGACATCCCAACTCCAAGAGCGTACAGGATACACTGCATGTGTGAATATGTGAAGGTCAGCTCCGGCAGTGAGTGTCCCACCGCCTCAGACTGAGAGAGGAGAATGCCAGAGGACAATGTTATTTATAGGCTAGTTTACATTAGAACAGTGTTATTTTACAACGTTTTTACAGTGTATTGGTGTTGTTTACAGTGTTCTTTACAGTGTAGTGGTATTATTTTACAGTGTGATTTTTCATTGTACAGTCAACTGTGTGTCACACAATTGTTTTACTCTGTGGTGTGTTGATTTACACTGTTGTTTGTCATGTAGTTGCTGACAGTGGCGTTGTTTACAGTGTTTTTACTGTGTAGTGGTATTATTTTACAGTGCGTTTTGGTGTTGTTTACAGTATTCTTTTACAGTGTAGTTGTAGTTTTTTACAGTGTGTTTTGGTGTTGTTTACAGTGTTTTTTACCATGTAGTTGTATTATTTTACAGTGTTATTTTTCATTGTACAGTCAACTGTGTGTCACACAATTGTTTTATTCTGTTGTGTGTTGATTTACACTGTTTGTCATGTAGCTGCTGACAGTGGCGTTGTTTACAGTGTTTTTACAGCGTTTTTACAGTGTAGTGGTATTATTTTACCATTATTTAGTGTTGTTTACAGTGTAGTGGTATTATTTTACCATTATTTAGTGTTGTTTACAGTGTAGTGGTATTATTTTACCATTATTTAGTGTTGTTTACAGTGTAGTGGTATTATTTTACCATTATTTAGTGTTGTTTACAGTGTAGTGGTATTAGTTTACAGTGTAGTGGTATTATTTTACCATTATTTAGTGTTGTTTACAGTGTAGTGGTATTATTTTACCATTATTTAGTGTTGTTTACAGTGTAGTGGTATTAGTTTACTGTGTGTTTTGGTGTTGTTTACAGTGTAGTGGTATTATTTTACCATTATTTAGTGTTGTTTACAGTGTAGTGGTATTAGTTTACTGTGTGTTTTGGTGTTGTTTACAGTGTAGTGGTATTATTTTACCATTATTTAGTGTTGTTTACAGTGTAGTGGTATTAGTTTACTGTGTGTTTTGGTGTTGTTTACAGTGTAGTGGTATTATTTTACCATTATTTAGTGTTGTTTACAGTGTAGTGGTATTAGTTTACAGTGTAGTGGTATTATTTTACTATTATTTAGTGTTGTTTACAGTGTAGTGGTATTATTTTACCATTATTTAGTGTTGTTTACAGTGTAGTGGTATTAGTTTACGTAGTTATTAGTGTTGTTTACAGTGTAGTATTAGTTACTGTGTTTTGGTGTTGTTTACAGTGTAGTGGTATTATTTTACCATTATTTAGTGTTGTTTACAGTGTAGTGGTATTAGTTTACTGTGTGTTTTGGTGTTGTTTACAGTGTAGTGGTAATATTTTACCATTATTTAGTGTTGTTTACAGTGTAGTGGTATTAGTTTACTGTGTGTTTTGTGTTGTTTACAGTGTAGTGGTATTATTTTACCATTATTTAGTGTTGTTTACAGTGTAGTGGTATTAGTTTACAGTGTAGTGGTATATTTTACCATTATTTAGTGTTGTTTACAGTGTAGTGGTAATATTTTACCATTATTTAGTGTTGTTTACAGTGTAGTGGTATTAGTTTACCGTGTGTTTTGGTGTTGTTTACAGTGTAGTGGTATTATTTTACCATTATTTAGTGTTGTTTACAGTGTAGTGGTATTAGTTTACTGTGTGTTTTGGTGTTGTTTACAGTGTAGTGGTATTATTTTACCATTATTTAGTGTTGTTTACAGTGTAGTGGTATTAGTTTACCGTGTGTTTTGGTGTTGTTTACAGTGTAGTGGTATTATTTTACCATTATTTAGTGTTGTTTACAGTGTAGTGGTATTATTTTACAGTGTGATTTTTCATTGTACAGTGGATTATGTTTTACTCTGTGGTGTGTTGATTTACACTGTTGTTTGTCATGTAGTTTCTGATAGTGGTGCTGTTTTACAGTGGGACTGTTGCAGTTTTACAGTGGGACTCAGTGCGTAAGTCCACTGAGTCATAGTGTGTGTTGATGTTACAGAGGGATTCAGAGGGAAGGTGTTATTTTAGAGTGACCGTATTGTTTTAAGGCCCAAAAGTCATGGTCTACAGTGTAGCGGTGGTGTTTCCCATGTAATGGTGTTGTTTTACTGTGTGAGCACCGTTTTACAATGCAGCAGTGTTGTTTCAGTGTAGCTGTGTTACTTAAACTGTGACTGTTAGTGCAGAGTGATATTTTACAACATGTCTGTAATATACAGTTCAATAGTATTGTTTTACAGTATGATGCTCTTTGACGTTAGGCCACATTGGGGCAAACTTTGCCACAAATTTTTGCCGGACGTGAGCAAAGATTCGCTTTTAGATTTCAAATAATGGCCTGCACAAATAAAGAGCCTGCACAGATCAGTCGAAAAACTAAAAAGGTTCGTCTCTGCCATATCGCTCTGGTCGGATGTCAGGCGAAGCTCCACCAATGAATGTGGATCTTTTTTTTAACATGCGAGGAAGGTCTGTTGTTACATAAAAGCACGACTTGAGGGCGCCCTTCACTCACTCTCATGACAAGCTTCCTAGACGCAGTAGCATAGAAGAAGAGCCAGAAGAAAAAAAGGAAGACACAGGATAGGAAATTTTTGTTCAATTTTATGCTAATTGCAAGCGATGGTTATACAGCGAGTCTTTTATTATAAAACTATGTTAATTTAGATTAATCTTTTAGAGTACATTCAGGTTTAAGCAGGCGGTAAGTTAACTTTGTTTTCTGGAACTGCTACCGATTCCTTGTTGACCAGATTCTGTGGTAAAACGCGACCCTCGAAGCTCTGCAGCTCCACCATGTGGTCGGAGACTTTTTGTTGCTGTGTTCTTTACACGATGGCTTATTGTACAATGTTAAACACTGCTAACGTACAGTGTTTGAGGTATGTTACAGTGTGCCACTGTTGTTTACACTGTGACAAAGTACATTGTGTAGTTGTACAGTTTTTTTTTTTTTTTTTTTTACAGTATGTTGTTTTACAATGAGAGAGGTTTAAAAAGTATGATAGTTAAATTTTTCAGTATGTGAATGTAAAAAGTGCACCTGAGGCGGTTTTGCTCTGTTTTACTTAACTATTTCCGGAGTTTTCTTTGCTATCTGTGTTCTACAGAGTTGAAATAGCTTTTAGTTGTTAACTTGCTATCCAATAGCATTCGATATTGGCGTTCTTCTACTGTGTGAGGGCTATGATTGCGTGCTGCTCACAGGGTTACAGGTGGACACAGCGGCTGTCGGGTTGGCGCCGATGCCTTGATCCTCCTCTACTTTGGATAACACCTCCACCAGCGTTTGCAGAGACTCTAGAGCAGAGTTTAATGAAAGTGATCTCAGGGTTTTTTTTTTGTGTGTGTGTTTCAAGTGTATTTTGTCTTTTTGCTCCACAGTACCTTGAATACTGGCTGGTCTGCTGGCGTTAGTGAAGTCACAGATCTCCATCCACGTGTCCCTCACACACTCCGGAGTCATATGTGTGTTCTTATGACGGACGATGTGGCCCAGACTCCGCTCCCACCGCACTAACACATTCAACCACACACTCTATAAAGTCAGGATTTGGATGCTTACTGCTGGGGGACACACACTGTTCATTTTTCCACTACAGTTAAAAATCTTGGTGTTATTATAGATAGTGAACTGGCATTTAATAACCAGATCTCTTATGTTACTAAGACCGCCTTTTTTCACCTCAGGAATATTGCTGAAGTGTGGAACATGGCTGTTTATCGTAGATGGAGAAAAATTAGCTCCTGTTTTCAAGAGCTCCAGAATGAATTATTGTAACGCTCTGTTAGCTGCTGCTCAGCCGCAACGCTTACAAAAATTACAGTTAGTACAGAACGCAGCAGATAGAGTTCTCACAAGAACAAAGAAATATGATCATATCACTCCGGTTCTATGGTCTCTTCAGTGGCTTCCTGTACAATATCACATCGACTATAAGATACGGCTCCTTGCCTTTAAGGCTCTGAACAGCTCGGCTCCGCTCTACCTGAGCAGTCTCCTCTCACGATATATTCCAGCTCGCTCTCTTCCATCACAAGAAGCAGCTCTACTGATCGTTCTGAAGATGAGTAGATCCACCAGAGGAGGAAGAGCGTTCTCATGTAGAGCCCCGAAGCTCTGGAACAAACTCCCGGATGTTGTCCGGAGCTCAGCTACGCTCACAGAGTTCAGAACTAAATTAAAAACAGATCTGTTTAATCTAGCATTCGAAGTAATTGGCTCCTGGTATTTGTCTAAACTGATCTTGTGTCTGGCATTATAAACCTCCAAACTGTTGAAAAACAAAAAAAAACAATGTGGTTCAATGTTCCTCTCTAAGCTCTCCTCATCATTTATCTCTCATCCTGCAGCTGATGCTGATCACCTGTTTGTTGTCTGTTACAGTTTTATAACCATTGTTATTTATTTGTTAGTTTCTGTTTTGTTTTTTTCAGGTGCTGTCCGGCGAACTATTCGTCGATGGATCTTAAGTTTGTATGTTCTTTATGCTGGGGAGGTGATTAGCACCTGTCTCAGTCACCGAGGCTCCCAGGGGCCTCACAGAGGAACTCCTCTTTACTCTACCTGATCCTCACGAGGACTTTGTGAAGCTGCTTTGAAAACAACTGCTATAGAAGCGCTAGATAAAAATTTGATTGATTGACTGAAACTGAAAAGCTGTTCAAAAGAACTCTGGCTAAGATACGAGGGTTTTGTTGTGAGCATGAAGCACTTGCATCTAAACCATGTGTTTCAGTTTCACTGTCCATGCAGCTCTAGTACACAGGATCAATACATGAGTCATTGTTTTCTGTCAGACTTACATTTTCCGATCCAACCAGCGCCCACCTAAAACACAGAGGGTCACAAGATGAGTTCACCAATATTATCCTGCAAAAAATATCACTCAATTCAAAAGCAGCCACTGGTGAAAGTATACATTCTCACTACTCTTTTGCATTTTTGTATTTCAATGAATCATAATTGGATCAATTTAAAAAAGCCTGTTTTATTTCCAGTAAACAGCATTCTAAAAAAAAAAAAAAAATTTTTTACCAGTGCTTTTTCGAATCTAACATTTCTCAAGAACATTATTTCAAGAAGCTGAGCGTAAAGACCTCAAACAAGCCTCCGTTTTCCTGACAGGAGTCGTGACACAGCCATAGAACCAGCGGAGCGACGAACTCAGCCTTCAGAGACGCCACCAGATCTGAGAACAAAACACACTTACGTCAGGCCTCTTTTTATGAGAATTCTTGTAGCTTACATGAACACAGGATTCAGTCAGCTGTGCTCGGGAACAGCCGGGTCTACTTTTACAGCGTCTTCATAGACGATATAACCACCACGATGTCCAGGATGTCAGTGACCGAGCAGGAAAAAGCTATAGAAACTAGGGATGCACTGAAATGAAAATTCTTGGCCGAAACCAAAAAAGAGAAAACCAAGGCTGAAAATCGAAACACCGAAATCAATTTTGCCAATTATTGGTACCATTGCATTTATGGCTACTGTATTTATGACTATGCACTAACCTTGCTAAAATCAAGGTATTGCAGTTGCATAAATTCATAATAAATTTTCAAAGAATAAATCAATTACAAATTATAACACATTTTTGTAAAAATAAAATAAAATTCAAACTGAAATGTTTAACATCACCGCACTCATGCGTACGTTCAATAATAATGTGCAGGTCTTCTCCCGCTCCGTCTCTCTGCAGGTTCTCCGGGTTCTGGATCGTTTCTCGTGCGCACTGCTTTATTTCCGCATACACGTAATGATCTTTATAAAAGATCTCTGAGAAACGTGTGCTGACAGACTCTAAGAGTCAACTTTTCATTGGGTTCACTCCGTATTCTGTCTCAACCTCTTTGTTTAAGAGACGCTTTAGCGCTGCGATTAAAGGAATAGCGTCCGCTACAGACGCATCAGAGGAGCTGCTCTCTGGAGTTAGCTGCTCAAAGAGGGCAATAAGAGAGAATGTTCTCTATTCAGAGGTGTGCAGTGAATGTCGCGGGGAGCTCGTGATCTGCGCTATTTGCAGCCAAGACTCGCTTCTTCTGCTCAAAGAGGCTTTGCAACATGTAATAAATGCTGTTCCACTGCGAACTCACGTCTTGCTGGAACTGTTGCTTCCGACAAACACATGCAGGCAGTGACTGCGTCATCACTTGTTTCGGCGGAAAAACTCTTTCCACTTTTTACACTTTTGGGTCATTTTCGGCTGAAAATGTTTGGTGGCTGAATATTCGGTGCATCCCTAATAGAAACCATCTCTAACGTAAGAAAGATAGCTAATTCTCAAGGAATTCAGAGATTTTGTTCTTTCGACTACCAAAACATAAAGTCTAAATTTGTAAAGCCGCGAAGATAACGATCAAGCTCAATCTTTTCATTTTCTCTTGCTCGATGAAGCCCTTTTCCTTACTAAAACTGACCAGTTTTTCTGGTTCAGTTGCTTAACTCTATTCACATCCAACATTGTCGAGCGCTCTCTGGTGCATTCTGGGTAAACAGAGCATGTTCGTCCTGTTTGGTTTTCCTCGCTGACCTGGGGGCATGACGGTCTCCGTGAGGCGGGACCCAGCAGTCGGAGCGATGGTGTTGCAGTGAATGTTGTACTTCTGGCCTTCGATGGCGAGCGTATTGGAGAGCCCTAGAAGTCCTAGCTTAGCAGCACTGTAATTGGCCTGTCCAAAGTTCCCATAGATCCCAGCGGCGGACGAGGTCATGATGATCCTGAGGGAGAGAAAGAGGGGGAGAAACAGGAAGATTACGAACATTAAGTCACTGAGAATCAAGATTCAGTTCAGTTTGACAGATTCAAAACGATTCGGTTGAATTTGATTCAGTTCACTGTGTTTGCATTCAGACTGCAGCACAAAGTGACCCACATCAACCTTTTTAGCACCGCTGTCCTGTCTCAGATACTTCTACGCCAGTCTGAACAGCAGAAGTCTGATATTACAGTCTCTTGCATAGCTGGTCGTAAATTCATTTTTTGCAAATGGTCTTGTTGCATTTATCTGGACTTTTACGTTAAGCCCACATTCATCCAGACACGAGTAGCTTAAAGTTCATTATTTATGGGTCTTTAACATCTTTTGGGGACATTTTAGTCTTCGCTCCTTTTTAGAATGGGTTTATTTCACTATGGTGTACGGATGGAGTGTAGATGTGGCTGTTGTGAGCTCTCTGTGGAGGCTTTAATTATGCCCTTAATTATGCACAATCCCCTCAGAGTTTGCATCACGGCAAAACATTAAGTAATGTAATAAAATACCTCACAATAACAGCAATTAAACATGTTTTTTGCTGTAAAGTTGAGTAACATAAGTCTCTAGTGGACAATCGAGGAATTACAATTGAGTCATTTCCGGTTACACGCCAGGAGTAGAGAATCGGTTTAATTCAGGTTACTAAGATCAGTTCGTCAGAAAGAGAATTCTGTGCTGTTAGATCAAACAATTGAGTTCATCGTGACTCCGCTCTGTGATTCAGTTCAGGATGATTCAGTATCTCAGAGTATGGTGCATCCTCACCTCCCAAACTTCTGGTTCTTCATGTGGTTCCAAGCAGCTCTGGTGGCCAGGAACGAGCCTCTTAGATGAACCCGGTGAATCAGGTCTGAAACACAATCAACCTTCTTCAGATATTTTCTTCAGCGTTCAGCAGAAGCGGAGCAGTACGTACCCCAGTCGGTGTCACTGGTGCGAGCAAACGATCGATCCCGAAGAATGCTGCAGAGAAACACTACGTTAAAATACTACTCTTCTTCTAACAATGTGAACACGTGTGCAGCTTAACGAAAAAGATTTGTACTTATCTTTCGCTTCTACAGAAAGCACAGGATGACCCTGAACTTACCCAGCATTGTTCACCAGGATATCTGAAAACAACACAACCTCACGTTTGTTTTGGATCAGATGTGAACATTTATTGCACTTTTTCCTGTATTCTCTCCACTTATTGATTATTTTGTTCTCTCCACTTATTGATTCTTTTGTTCTCCCCCACTTATTGATTCTTTTGTTCTCCCCCACTTATTGATTCTTTTGTTCTCCCCCACCTTAATTGATTCTTTTGTTCTCCCCCCACTTATTGATTCTTTTGTTCTTCCCCACTGCACTTATTGATTCTTTTGTTCTTCTTCCACTTATTGATTTATTTATGTTCTTCCACACTTATGATTCACTTATTGATTCTTTGTTCTCTCCACTTATTGATTCTTTTGTTCTCTCCACTTATTGATTCTTTTGTTCTCTCCACTTATTGATTCTTTTGTTCTTCCCCACTTATTGATTCTTTTGTTCTCTCCACTTATTGATTCTTTTGTTCTTCCCCACTTATTGATTCTTTTGTTCTCTCCACTTATTGATTCTTTTGTTCTTCCACTTATTGATTCTTTTGTTCTCTCCACTTATTGATTCTTTGTTCTTCCCCACTTATTGATTCTTTTGTCCTCCCCACTTTATGATTCTTTTGTTCCCCCCACTTATTGATTCTTTTGTTCTCCCCCACTTATTGATTCTTTTGTTCTCCCCACTTATTGATTCTTTTGTTCTCCCCACTTATTGATTCTTTTGTTCTTCCCCACTTATTGATTCTTTTGTTCTCTCCACTTATTGATTCTTTTGTTCTCTCCACTTATTGATTCTTTTGTTCTCTCCACTTATTGATTCTTTTGTTCTTCCCCACTTATTGATTCTTTTGTTCTCCCCCACTTATTGATTCTTTTGTTCTTCCCCACTTATTGATTCTTTTGTTCTTCCCCACTTATTGATTCTTTTGTTCTCTCCACTTATTGATTCTTTTGTTCTCTCCACTTATTGATTCTTTTGTTCTTCCCCACTTATTGATTCTTTTGTTCTCCCCACTTATTGATTCTTTTGTTCTCCCCACTTATTGATTCTTTTGTTCTCCCCACTTATTGATTCTTTTGTTCTTCCCCACTTATTGATTCTTTTGTTCTCCCCACTTATTGATTCTTTTGTTCTCCCCACTTATTGATCTTTTGTTCTCCCCATTATTGATTCTTTTTGTTCTCCACTTATTGATTCTTTTGTTCTCTCCCACTTATTGATTCTTTTGTTCTCCCCACTTATTGATTATTTTGTTCTTCCCCACTTATTGATTCTTTTGTTCTCCCCCACTTATTGATTCTTTTGTTCTTCCCCACTTATTGATTCTTTTGTTCTCTCCACTTATTGATTCTTTTGTTCTTCCCCACTTATTGATTCTTTTGTTCTCTCCACTTATTGATTCTTTTGTTCTCTCCACTTATTGATTCTTTTGTTCTCTCCACTTATTGATTCTTTTGTTCTTCCCCACTTATTGATTCTTTTGTCCTCCCCACTTTATGATTCTTTTGTTCCCCCCACTTATTGATTCTTTTGTTCCCCACTTATTGATTCTTTTGTCCTCCCCACTTATTGATTCTTTTGTTCTCCCCACTTATTGATTCTTTTGTTCTCCCCACTTATTGATTCTTTTGTTCTTCCCCACTTATTGATTCTTTTGTTCTCTCCACTTATTGATTCTTTTGTTCTCTCCACTTATTGATTCTTTTGTTCTCTCCACTTATTGATTCTTTTGTTTCTCTCCACTTATTGATTCTTTTGTTCTCTCCACTTATTGATTCTTTTGTTCTCTCCACTTATTGATTCTTTTGTTCTCCCCACTTATTGATTCTTTTGTTCTTCCCCACTTATTGATTCTTTTGTTCTCCCCACTTATTGATTCTTTTGTTCTCCCCACTTATTGATTCTTTTGTTTCCCCACTTATTGATTCTTTTGTTCTCCCCCACTTATTGATTCTTTGTTCTCCCCCACTTATTGATTCGTTTGTTCCCCCACTTATTGATTCTTTGTTCTCCCCACTTATTGATTCTTTTGTTCTCTCCACTTATTGATTCTTTTGTTCTCTCACTTATGATTCTTTTGTTTCTCCACTTATTGATTCTTTTGTTCTTCCCCACATTGATTCTTTTGTTCTCCCACTTATTGATTCTTTTGTTCTTCCCCACTTATTGATTCTTTTGTTCTCTCCACTTATTGATTCTTTTGTTTCTCCACTTATTGATTCTTTTGTTCTCTCCACTTATTGATTCTTTTGTTCTTCCCCACTTATTGATTCTTTTGTTCTTCCCCACTTATTGATTCTTTTGTTCTCCCCACTTATTGATTCTTTTGTTCTTCCCCACTTATTGATTCTTTTGTTCTCCCCACTTATTGATTCTTTTGTTCTCCCCCACTTATTGATTCTTTTGTTCTCCCCCACTTATTGATTCTTTTGTTCTCCCCACTTATTGATTCTTTTGTTCTCCCCACTTATTGATTCTTTTGTTCTCCCCACTTATTGATTCTTTTGTTCTCCCCCACTTATTGATTCTTTGTTCTCCCCACTTATTGATTCTTTTGTTCTCCCCCACTTATTGATTCTTTTGTTCCCCCACTTATTGATTCTTTTGTTCTCCCCACTTATTGATTCTTTTGTTCTCCCCCACTTATTGATTCTTTGTTCTCCCCCCACTTATTGATTCGTTTGTTCCCCCCACTTATTGATTCGTTTGTTCTCCCCCACTTATTGATTCTTTTGTTCTCCCCCACTTATTGATTCCTTTGTTCTCCCCCACTTATTGATTCTTTTGTTCTCCCCACTTATTGATTCTTTTGTTCTCCCCACTTATTGATTCTTTTGTTCTCCCCCACTTATTGATTCTTTTGTTCTCCCCCACTTATTGATTCTTTGTTCTCCCCACTTATTGATTCTTTTGTTCCCCCACTTATTGATTCTTTTGTTCTCCCCCACTTATTGATTCTTTTGTTCTCCCCCACTTATTGATTCTTTTGTTCCCCCACTTATTGATTCTTTTGTTCTTCCCCCACTTATTGATTCTTTTGTTCTCCCCCACTTATTGATTCTTTTGTTCTCCCCCACTTATTGATTCTTTTGTTCTCCCCCACTTATTGATTCTTTTGTTCTCCCCCACTTATTGATTCTTTTGTTCTCCCCACTTATTGATTCTTTTGTTTCCCCCACTTATTGATTCTTTTGTTCTCCCCACTTATTGATTCTTTGTTCTCCCCCACTTATTGATTCTTTTGTTCTCCCCCACTTATTGATTCTTTTGTTCCCCCACTTATTGATTCTTTTGTTCTCCCCACTTATTGATTCTTTTGTTCTCCCCACTTATTGATTCTTTTGTTCTCCCCCACTTATTGATTCGTTTGTTCTCCCCCACTTATTGATTCGTTTGTTCTCCCCCACTTATTGATTCGTTTGTTCTCCCCACTTATTGATTCTTTTGTTCTCCCCCACTTATTGATTCCTTTGTTCTCCCCCACTTATTGATTCTTTTGTTCTCCCCACTTATTGATTCTTTTGTTCTCCCCACTTATTGATTCTTTTGTTCTCCCCCACTTATTGATTCTTTTGTTCTCCCCCACTTATTGATTCTTTTGTTCTCCCCACTTATTGATTCTTTTGTTCTCCCCACTTATTGATTCTTTTGTTCTCCCCCACTTATTGATTCTTTTGTTCTCCCCCACTTATTGATTCTTTTGTTCTCTCCACTTATTGATTCTTTTGTTCTCCCCCACTTATTGATTCTTTTGTTCTCCCCCACTTATTGATTCTTTTGTTCTCCCCCACTTATTGATTCTTTTGTTCTCCCCCACTTATTGATTCTTTTGTTCTCCCCCACTTATTGATTCTTTTGTTCTCCCCCACTTATTGATTCTTTTGTTCTCTCCACTTATTGATTTTTGTTCTCCCCCACTTATTGATTCTTTTGTTCTCCCCCACTTATTGATTCTTTTGTTCTCTCCACTTATTGATTCTTTTGTTCTCTCCACTTATTGATTCTTTTGTTCTCTCCACTTATTGATTCTTTTGTTCTCCCCCACTTATTGATTCTTTTGTTCTTCCCCACTTATTGATTCTTTTGTTCTCCCCCACTTATTGATTCTTTTGTTCTCCCCCACTTATTGATTCTTTTGTTCTCCCCCACTTATTGATTCCTGCATTTTCAAATTTGTTTTTGTGTATTTTCGCATTCATTTTTCCGCTTGCACATTTTAGCCGGTTTGGCATATAGTGGAGAGCAGGACTGAGCGAGTCCAAAATTAAAACTACCAAAATCAAGCTCGAACCCGATTCATCAAGGCCAGTGGCTCAGTAAGATTCTGACAAAGATCTTCAGCTCTAAAGAAACAAACAGTGTTTCGTTTTTCAATACAGAGCTTTAAAACCTAGCGCCTAGAGACAAGCTGCTATAGTTGAAAAAGGATTAAAGGTATACCAATGTGAAGGAGATTTGGAAGTCCTTTAGGAATAGAAGAGAAGCTCCTTTCATGCATTAACATGTATGTTTGCACTCTCTGATTGCTTTTGTGTTTTCTTAACGGTCATCTGACCAAATTGAGTACTCTGTGCTCATTAGCGAATATAAATGGATGCAAAAAATCTCTTGTATCTAACTTTTGCAAAGAAACAATCTCAGGGCGTTGTATGCCTGATGATAAACCTCTCGACTTTAGAAACTCGTCCACTCGCATTCACAGCTCTAAGCTCAAATGAAAGGGATCAAGACTCCGAGAAACTGTTTCTGCTTGTTTCTGTTGATGTGTCCATGGGTTTAGCACTGTAAAATCTCACCTTTACATGTCAGACATGATGAGAATTATTTTGCATTCTGTTTTTAACTAATAGCTTGTTGTTGTTGTTTTTCTAACAAATGTTTAGTATTTAGAACTATTTCTCCATGGAGACATGGAGTTTTTACCATTTTAGAAAACATCGTGTTGGAATACAAGAGGATTTTATTGGAATCAGCACCTATGCGTCCAAACGTGTCGAGCGCTGTCTGGATGAGCTTTTCTCCATCTTCCACCGAATCTGTGCAAGAAAAACACAAGGCATAGTTTCAGTTCTCGCTCGCTGCATGAACTCAATCTGTGTTCCTTTAAGGCAGTGTTTCTCAATAATTTTCTGTCGCGTCCCCCCTAGGAAGAAAAAAACATCTCGCGCCCCCCACGCCACTATAAATAATATTAATTGTCTAAGTTTGTTATAAGTACACCTCTGCATAACACAGTATCCTTATTAACGTATAAGAGGAAAAAAAATTTAATAGCTTTAATAACTGTAGCAGAAAAGATTTAAGGTGCATCTGAAATGTGAAAAAACATTAAATCCTTAATAAAACTATAAACATTGTTTGGCTGATCGTGATTGCTGGAAATATTCGACACGTTTTCGCTGAAAAAAACTCAAGCAGCTTATCAGCGTAATTAAAGTGTAACGTCTTTAAGTGACGCCCTACATTTATTTGGCTTCATGCGTCCGCTGCCAACATTTTTAGACTCAGTAAGCACACCTGTCTCTGCTCGTCTTCCACCGCAGTCACAGTGAAGCCAAGCGCTACATACTCGTCGTCATATTTCCTCGTCTTAGCTTTCGGGAGACTTTTGTTTGTCTCTTTATCTCCTTCTCTCTCCGCCTGTCTTCTACACTTCATACTCTGCCAATGAGAGAACCACTGCCCCCTAATGTAGTGGAGTGGTATTGCACTTTATTCTATAACAGTTAAAAGAATTTTAAAAATTACAAAAAAAATAGAAAAATAAAAATGCATGTTCCTCAAGGTCAAACGCGCCCCCTTAACGGGTTGGCAACCCGTTAAGTTGGCAACAAATACATAATGAGCCTTCATGATTAAATGTTTATTTTTTCTGTAGAGACTGACTCACCACGTGACGACTCTGTTGTACGATGCCGCCTCAAGTTTAACTTCGTTAAAATATTAATGAATTATTTTTCATTGCTTTGATGAAATTAAAGAAATGCAATAAAAAAATCTGAATAATTATGTCATTTTTATTTTGAGGATTCCAAAAAACAACTGGATGGAACAAACAAACAAAATGGAACGTGCATAACATACCCCTTATCTGGGCAACAAACAGAGCAATAAAACGATGATTCGTGGAAAGAAATGTTGAAATTAAACATTTATTCTACACACTTTTACAGCATTGGAAAACGCCAAGAATGTTTGTCCTCTTACAAAAACCATTCAAAGATGCGTTACAATTTTAAGAGCATTATTCATCCACTCCACTTTCATACACCAAACACACCCCACCAGTCACTCACATCCACCAAACACACTCCACCAGTCATACACATCCACCAAACACACTCCACCAGTCACTCACATCCACCAAACACACTCCACCAGTCACACACATCCACCAAACACACTCCACCAGTCACTCACATCCACCAAACACTCCACCAGTCACTCTCATCCACCAAACACACTCCACCAGTCACTCACATCCACCAAACACACTCCACCAGTCATACACATCCACCAAACACACTCCACCAGTCACTCACATCCACCAAACACACTCCACCAGTCACTCTCATCCACCAAACACACCCCACCAGTCATTCACATCCACCAAACACACCCCACCAGTCACACACACATCCACCAAACACACCCCACCAGTCACACTAGTCCACCAAACACACTCCACCAGTCACTCACATCCACCAAACACACCCCACCAGCCACACTCGTCCACCAAACACACCCCACCAGTCACACTCGTCCACCAAACACACCCCACCAGTCACTCTCATCCACCAAACACACTCCACCAGTCACACACATCCACCAAACACACCCCACCAGTCACACACATCCACCAAACACACTCCACCAGTCACTCACATCCACCAAACACACCCCACCAAACACACTCCACCAGTCATACACACATCCACCAAACACACTCCACCAGTCATACACACATCCACCAAAACACACTCCACCAGTCACTCACATCCACCAAACACACTCCACCAGTCACTCACATCCACCAAACACACTCCACCAGTCACTCACATCCACCAAACACACCCCACCAGTCACACACACATCCACCAAACACACCCCACCAGTCACACTACTCCACCAGTCACTCACATCCACCAAACACACCCCACCAGCCACACTCTTCCACCAAACACACCCCACCAGTCACACTCGTCCACCAAACACACCCCACCAGCCACACTCGTCCACCAAACACACCCCACCAGCCACACTCGTCCACCAAACACACCCCACCAGCCACACTCGTCCACCAAAACACCCACCAGTCACACTCGTCCACCAAACACACTCCACCAGTCACACTCGTCCACCAAACACACACACAGCCACACCCAAACACACCCCACCAGCCACACTCGTCCACCAAACACACCCCACCAGCCACACTCGTCCACCAAACACACCCCACCAGCCACACTCGTCCACCAAACACACCCCACCAGCCACACTCGTCCACCAAACACACCCCACCAGTCACACTCGTCCACCAAACACACCCCACCAGTCACACTCGTCCACCAAACACACCCCACCAGTCACACTCGTCCACCAAACACACTCCACCAGTCACACTCGTCCACCAAACACACCCCACCAGTCACACTCGTCCACCAAACACACTCCACCAGTCATACACACATCCACCAAACACACTCCACCAGTCACACACTCATCCACCAAACACACTCCACCAGTCACACTTGTCCACCAAACACACCCCACCAGTCACACACACATCCACCAAACACACCCCACCAGTCACACTCGTCCACCAAACACACTCCACCAGTCACACTCGTCCACCAAACACACTCCACCAGTCATACACACATCCACCAAACACACTCCACCAGTCACACACTCATCCACCAAACACACTCCACCAGTCACACTTGTCCACCAAACACACACCAGCAGCCACACTCGTCCACCAAACACACTCCACCAGTCATACACACATCCACCAAACACACTCCACCAGTCACACACTCATCCACCAAACACACTCCACCAGTCACACTTGTCCACCAAACACACCCCACCAGTCACACACACATCCACCAAACACACTCCACCAGTCACACTCGTCCACCCACACACACCCACCAGTCACACTCGTCCACCAAACACACCCCACCAGTCACACTCGTCCACCAAACACACCCCATCAGCCACACTCGTCCACCAAACACACACCAGCAGCCACACTCGTCCACCAAACACACCCCACCAGTCACACACACATCCACCAAACACACCCCACCAGCCACACTCGTCCACCAAACACACCCCACCAGTCACACACACATCCACCAAACACACCCCACCAGTCACACTCGTCCACCAAACACACCCCACCAGTCACACTCGTCCACCAAACACACCACACTTGTCCACCAAACACACCCCACCAATCACACACACATCCACCAAACACACCCCACCAGTCACACACACATCCACCAAACACACCCCACCAGCCACACTCGTCCACCAAACACACCCCACCAGCCACACTCGTCCACCAAACACACCCCACCAGTCACACTCGTCCACCAAACACACCACCAGCCACCAGTCCACCAAACACACCCCACCAGCCACACTCGTCCACCAAACACACTCCACCAGTCACACCCCACCAGTCACACACGTCCACTAAACACACTCGTCCACCAAACACACCCCACCAGTCACACTCGTCCACCAAACACACACCAGCAGCCACACTCGTCCACCAAACACACTCCACCAGTCATACACTCGTCCACCAAACACACCCCACCAGTCACACTCGTCCACCAAACACACACCAGCAGCCACACTCGTCCACCAAACACACTCCACCAGTCATACACACATCCACCAAACACACCCCACCAGTCACACTCATCCACCAAACACACCCCACCAGTCACACACACATCCACCAAACACACCACACCAGTCACACCCCACCAGTCACACCCCACCAGTCACACACGTCCACTAAACACACTCGTCCACCAAACACACCTGATTGCTGGCTTGAAAAATAGCCAGAATTGAGGAGTGGATTGATCCTCACCATAATTAGCCACAGCTTTGCCTCCCTTCGCTCTGATCTCCTCCACTACTTTATCTGCCGCTGCAGAGCTCTTGCCCCCTCCTTTAATATCTCCCCCCAGATCATTCACTAAACACAAGAGAGAGTTATAGATGAGCCACCGAGAACATGTGATTAAAGAAAGACGACTCTTTTAAACTGCATCAATTAGAGAGTTAATCACCTATAACAGCTGCTCCTCTCTGACCGAATGCAAGCGCGTATTCTCGTCCCAAACCTGCAAGAAAACATAAAACAGATTGCTTGACAATACTTTGAAGGGGCATGCAGCAAGCACTGTATTAGTTGGTTCTCCTATTATTATTACTCCGATATTGAAGTCAATGGCAAGCCCTAGTTTGGCTTGTGATTAAATGTTGAAACAAAATTAACATTACACATTCCCCCCCACAAGGCCAACAACCAACACATTTTTTAACTGCATGGTGTCTGAAGAAAATTATGTTTCCTTAGATTGCCTGGCTCGTGCCAAACAAATCTGGTAGGAAGAAGGTCATTTTTGCACCACTTAGATTTTTCTCAATTACGTTTTTGAACTCCTCCAAAGCCGTTAGTCCAAACTTCACAAAATTATTACCTGAATTTTATCTCAAGTACTGGTCCCTGTGACGAGCGTTGGACTGCTCTCTGTGACGTCAGCACCAGACTGAGTTTTGAAGATTTTTTAATCTCTTGCAAACTAATATAATGTGAACTCACACTTTGTTTGTAAGGTTATATCTCAGCATCACTTTGGCTACATTCAGACTGCTACCAAAAGTGACAAAATCCAAGGTTTTGTCAAATAAGGTACCAGGTCTGTTTCGTATGTTGTCCTGAGTTTGACACATACAATTTTTTTGCCATGTGACCTCAGTCTGAACAGCCAGATCACATTTATCAGACTTTAAAAAATGGCATTGAATTGAGCATTAAGACCTATCCGAGTAGCCTTAGAGAGATCAAGATGAACTGGGCACCATAATAGTTAAAATTATTTTCAGTGATTAGCTCTCCCATGTCCGCTTGCAGTTATATTTTTCACACAACCTGCACATTTTTAAGTTAAGATTCATGACGAAGCATTTCAAGGAATTACATGCATGCATTGAAATTATGAAATCATCTGAACTATTGTTGTCGCTTCGCTAGTTTTACATTGGGTAGAAAACTGCACATGTATTGTTAAACCAGAAATTATAACATATTGCTCGTATTATATGTTGCTTACCTAACACTTGCACAAACTTTTGAAAAATAAGCATGATTTATATATATATATATATATATATATATATATATATATATATATATATATATATATATATATATATTATATATATAAGTACATCATCGAGGTCTTATCTCAAGTTTGAACTTTGATCGCTACAGAAAACCTGCTTCAGTGACTAAAATCTTCGAGCAACTCAACTTCAACGTGATATAATTTTAACCATTAATTAAACATTAATATGCACCGTATTTGAAAGTATAAGTTAAAAAATTACAATTTGAGAACATAATAGACGGTTTTATTTGTATATGCACAGCTGAGATAATCCAAAACTGTACTGTTTGTTCCAGTTGAATGTCTACCTGCACTCCGCTGAATATTAAATATCGCTTTTAATAGATCTATTTTAACCACTCTTTGCATGAAAGCGATGTTAATGTATGTCGGCTCACAGACCTCCCCCGGCTCCGGTCACCAGCACCACTCTGCCGTCAAAGGTCAGAGGCTCGGACATCTTCAGATTGTGAGGATAAAGGCAATAATGAGTTTAACTCGTGTTTCTGGAGCGTTTAGTCAGAAACTTCTAAGCGACGCACTTCTCCGTGACTTTTCACCCACTTCCGCAATCTGCGTCTTGACGTCACCAGGCAAGAGCCAACCAGAGTTGCGCGTCTTCACTTTCCCCAAACCCAGATCCGTAATGGTCTTGTAAAACAATTACATAAACAAACAATAATTATAAAACAAACAAGTGGTTCATTACAATAAGCAAACGAATACGCGAGAGAACGTCAAGGTAAATACGTGAAAATACAAAGTACTTAACAAAACGAACATTATTATAAACAAAACATTTTTATGTATATAATAAAAGATGCCAGTAAACGCATGAAAAATATTCGAATAATATAAATATATTTAATCGTTTAGATCAGATTAAAGAATAACACATTTTTAAATATATTTTTAAATAGACCTATAGCTTTAATATGTGGAAAGACATGATAAAATCGTATATTTATTTAAGCAGTTAAATTAATAAAAATTCCCAACTATAACGTTCATTCATTCATTCATCATGTCGGCTTTCTTCCCTTTCGGGAATATGTTTTATGCGACGGATGCCCTTCCAGCTTCAACCCATCGCAGGGAAACATCCACACACACTCATTCTCACTCAAACACTATGAACAATCGTTCTTACTCAATTCTCTTATTCCGCATGTCTTTGTTCTTGTGGAGGAAACCGGAGCACCCGGAGTAAACCCACGCGATCACGAGGAGAACATGAGAACTCCAGGGAGGGAGGGAAGGAGACCTTCTGGGTGGGTTTATATCAGCATACCATATTAAGCTCTTAATTAACCAAATTGCGAATATTTATTTTGAAATGTTCTTTCAGATTTGAGGCTCACCAGACCTTACCGATTGAAAGTAATTCTCTTATTCCACATGTCTTTGTTCTTGTGGAGGAAACATGAGAACTCCACACAGAGATACCAACTGACCCAGCCGAGACTCGAACCAGCGACCTTCTTGCAGTGAGACGACCGTGCTACCCACTGCGCCACCGTGACGCTTCCCAACTATAACATATAAAGTAAAAATGAATAAATTTAAATAAAAGTAAAAGCATCAAAATAATCAAAATCAATGAAATCCACTGAGAAAAAAAATAACACCTGTTTGTGTGCAAATCAATAAATATTTGTTTTCACCATGCAAAAGTAATACAAATAAACAAATAAAATATTAAAATAAGTATTTTAACTAAATATAATCGGATAAGAAAAAACTACAAGTGGGTTCTCCGTTTTAAAAAATAAATAAAAATACATCGAAATAAATAACTGAAGCACGTAAATTAAATTTTGCTTGAATTTGAAAAAAATGTAATTAGATTTTGTTTTTACTTTTACAGATTGTACATTTTTATCCTTAAAAAGCTCAGAATTAGCAAAAATTGTTCAATATGAATAATTACCTCGAATAAATAATAAATCAATAATGTCAATTATTAATGTAACAATGACAATTAATTAATCATTAATTAAGAATGTCACACTGTGTTTTTAAAACTATGTTTTAGAGCTAATAGAAAAATATCTATCTAATTATTTGATTAAATCGATCTCCACTGGCCTCCAGGACTGTTTGAGTTACACTGCGCATGCGCGCGTTCATCACCGGGACGCGCCGCTCGCTCCAGATTCTCCCGCATCTCAGAGAGGAGTCATGCGGATGTTATTATCGTCATCATGCGTGTCGCTCATCATGAGGAACATGCCGTGATCGGTTCCCGCAGGAGCTCCCGGTTCGCCTCGGATGATGAACGTTAGCGTCGCGGCGGACACGGAGCGAGGCGCGAAGAAAGTTCGAGTGAAGCGGCGGATCCGGGGCATCGTGGGCGAGCTGGAGAACATCTTAGGGGACCTGAAGGACGTGGCCAAAGAGCTTAAAGAGGTGCGTTTGCGACCATTAAGATGATTCTTGAGGATGACCGTGCGCTCGGTGTACCGGAGAGGCCTCGAATGAACGCGGTTTTTACTGTTAACGGCTCCCGCGAATCACCACAACACGAACTGCTCAGTGTGTTTGAGTGAGTCGACTCTAAAGATGTGATTTTTCTGTGTCCTCTTTCAATCGTTCTTTTATGTGCTCGTTCCTTTAATCGTTTCTTGAATGATGTATATTCATCGTTGAGTCTGTTGAGGTTTCAATTGTTTTTTTATTTATTTTATGTTTTATTAGATTGCAGTTATAATAATGAGTCGATACCGAAGATTCGATTCTTTTGAGAACTGACAGCTGCCAATCATTCATTTTTGAGCAGAGACGTTTTCTCAGATTTTTAGATTTGAATCTGAATTTTAATTAAATAAAACCCGGTTTTATTTTTCATTTGAAGTAAATAAATTATTTTTGTCCATTTGCTGTAAGTAATCTCAATGCTGTTCGCTTGCATGATGTTTTGATTAAACTGAACTTTACTTATTTAAAGGGCCCCTGTTATGCAAAAAAAAAAAATACTTTGGGAGGTGTTTGGAGTAGAATGGTGTGAACACACTCATGTTTGAGTGATTTCAATTCATCGCCATTTTTGTAGGTTTGTACACTACCTGGGTTTGTACATGCAGACATTTTAATCAGATGCTGAAATGGCAGCTCAGACCTTGTATCAGGACACCAGAGTAAACAAATAACATTTCCTGCACTTTATACTTTTATACAGTACCTATGAACGCAGACGTTTTTTGTTTTGTTTTGATGATTTAGCAAAAACTGCTTGAATTCCCATCCATATCACTCTGCAACTCACAACTGGTTCCTTACTGAAATGAAGCAGGTGCGAGCCTGGTTAGAACCTGAATGGGAGACCTCAAGGGAAAACCATTGGTACTGGTGAGGCCAGCAGGGGGTGCTCACTTTATGGTGTGTGTGGGTCCTAGCACCCCCGCCCAGAGACCGGGACGCTGTGCTGGATCACTGTTGTTTTCGTCAATGGTAACGAAAGAATTTTGTTGGCAAACATTTTTCTTGTGACGATACCAAGATGGTGGGCGTCACGACGGCATAGTGGGTAGCACGGTCGTCTCACAGCAAGAAGGTCGCTGGTTCGAGCCTCAGCTGGATCAGTTGGTATCACTGTGTGGAGTTCTCATGTTCTCCTCGTGATCGTGTGGGTTTATTCCGGGTGCTCCGGTTTCCCCCACAAGAACAAAGACATGCGGAATAAGAGAATTGTGTAAAAACGATTGTTCATAGTGTTTGAGTGAGAATGAGTGTGTGTGGATGTTTCCCAGCGATGGGTTGCAGCTGGAAGAGCATCCGCTGCATAAAACATATGCCAGAAGAGTTGGTGGTTCATTCCGCTGTGGCGACCCCGAAAGGGAAGAAATCCCACAAGAAAATGGATGGATGGACAGATATCAAGACGTTCACAAGCTAAATATTTTTAAAAATCTAAATATACTTTGTTTTTGTTTCCTTAAGGAAAACAAATGTGATTAAAAGTGTTAACGAGGGGATGGTAACACGTTCAATATGCCTGGCATTTCTGCTTTTCATTCTTTTTGGCTGTAATCTGTCATTTAAAACATAAAGTGTCCATCGCCACTCGTTATCCTCGGCTGGTCACGCCCTCCACCTGCTGCACACGCGTGTCACCGTGACATGCATGAGAATTTTCTTATTACTTAGTTCTTATTTGAGAATAAGCTTAAAGTTTTGCATAAACTCAAGGCCAAAATAGGATGCTAAGTTTATTAGCTAATGTCTGTTGTAGTCTATTAGCTTGCATGTGTGGTATTACCACAGCTATGATTAACTGCCTGAAATACAGATGCAAGCGCAGAACTTTATTTCAGCCAGTTTTCTGTTTCTTTGGTTGTGTAGAAGAACTGCAGAATTGACTTGTGTTCTTAGCAGAAGAACCACATGTTGCTGGTATTCTGTTATCTCAGGGGTCGGCAACCCAAAATGTTGAAAGAGCCATACTGGACCAACAAAAAAACAAATATGCCTAGAGCCGCAAAAAATTAAAAGCCTTGTATAAGCCTTATAATGAAGGCAACACATGCCGTATGTGTCTATATTAGCTATATTATCCTACTATAAAAATTACTAAGTTGGCTACAAATACATAATGAGCCTTCATGATTAAATCTTTATTTTTTCTGTAGAGAGTGTCGCACCACGTGACGACTCTGTTCTACGATGCCGTAGCTTCGTTACAAAATTAATGAATTATGTTTCATTGCTTTGATGAAATTAAAGAAATGCAATAAAGAAATCAGATTTATGGGTAGGTGAGGGCTACCAAGGTAGCTTATCACCACCAGAGAGTGAATGTGGAGTGAATGAATAATGTTCTGATAATTGTAAAGGGTCTTTGAGTGTCTTGAAAAGCACTGTATAAATTGAAGGCGTTATTATTATTATTATTATTACCATTAGATTTATGATGTCATTTTTATTTTGAGGATTCCAAAAAACAACATCGAAACAGAGCAATAAAACGATGATTCGGTCCAAGAAGCGTTGAATCCTCTGTTCTCTCAGTTATTTCTCTCTTTGGGGTCCAGGGCCCTTCACACAGCCGCCGGTGTGTTTACGACAGCCCCCGCCTGGCATCCCGCCCCCTGCTGGTAGAAGCGTGTGTCGCAGGCTATGACACAAATCTTCGTGCACAGAAATGTTGAAATTAAATATTTATTCTACACACTGTTACAGCATTGGAAAACGTTAAGAATGTTTGTACTCCTATAGAAACTATATTAAGCAAAAAATATATACCTCCCCCATTTTTCCCCCTTTTTCCATTTTCAAACATTTTTGAAAAAGCTCCAAGGAGCCACTAGGGCAGCGCTAAAGAGCCACATGCGGCTCCAGATCCGCAGGTTGCCGACCCCTGTGTCATCTCCATCGCTCATATTTTCTATATTCTAGTTGGCTTCATTCCTCTGATTGGTCCCCAATGCCTCCTTTCCCCCATTAGCCGGTGACTGGTAAGTGTTCTGGTGCTGAACGGCAGCAGTCCCGTCATCCAGGGAGAGGCTGCACACTGCTACTGGACTCAGAGACAGCCCCCTCAAGACGTAGAGCATCCATAATAAAACTATATTTGCTATCCTCATAAAGCACACATTCTGAAGAAACACAGCTGCAGTTCATGTTAGGAACATGGTCCATTGGAACAGCGGGAATCCAACACACCTCCAAAATTAGACTTTTTCAAACATTTTCATGGAGCTGAATTATGAGCTAGAGATCCGCCGAAACAATCTGAGTTTGAATTGTCCATCCATCCATCTTCATGTCGGCTTTCTTTGCTTTCGGGGTCTCCACAGCGGAATGAACCGCTAACTCTTCTGGCATATGTTTTATGCAGCGGATGCCCTTCCAGCAGCAACCCATCGCTGGGAAACATCCACACACACTCATTCTCACTCAAACACTATGAACAATCGTTTTTACCCAATTCTCTTATTCCACATGTCTTTGTTCTTGTGGGGGAAACCGGAGCACCCGGAGTAAACCCACGCGATCACGAGGAGAACATGAGAACTCCACACAGAGATACCAACTGATCCAGCCGAGACTCGAACCAGCAACCTTCTTGCTGTGAGACGACCGTGCTACCCACTGCACCACCGTGACGCTCTGAGTTTGAATTGTGTTGATTTGAGTTATTGATTATTGTAATTTAATAAACATGAATGTTATTTGCCATGAAAAAAGATTTTGGACTTGAATTTCTTAAATAGAATTAGAATTTTTGAACTTGAATATTGAACTTCTGAAATGTAAAACTTTTTTTTTATTTTTTTAAAGGCATAATCATTTAGAGATGTATTTTCAAACTTCAGATTTTTTATATATATAACCAGTTTGTATCATTCATAGATGTATTTTCAAACTCCAGGAATAATTCAGGTTGTGAAATTCTGATCTAACAGAGAGTAGGTCAGGGGTCATCACCAGGGAAGAGTAGACGATCACAGAGCAGTCGATGAAGCTATAGGAACATTGTAGTGATTTGCTGGTCATGCTAGTAAAATGCTAGTAGCTTGCTAATCATGCTAGTAATGTTGTGGATTCATGGTTACACAGCTGAGCTGCACACTTTTAAAAAAAATCGCAGATTAGCCAAAATGCATAATCGACAGTTCTGTGATCGTCTCCTCTTCCCTGGCCTACTTTCTGTTAGATTCTGTTTGATCCAACCTGAATTTTGCGGTTTGAATTATAAAATATTGAATTTGATGTTTTGAAATTTTCTTCTTGAAAACTTCAAGCTGTATTTTTACAAACTGAATATCTTTAAAAAAAAAATCTAAAGTTTGAAAATACATCTATGAATGATTATGCCTTTAAAAAAAATCAGTGGTTTTAAATTTCAGAAGTTCAATATTCAAGGTACAAAATTCTAATTCAAATGAAGAAATAAAAATGCGAAGAAAAAATAAAATTCAAAACCTGTTTTTCATGGCGTATAATATTCAGGTTTATTAAATTGTCAATAATTCAAATAAACACAATTAAACTCAGATTGTTTTGGCGGATCTCTAGCTCCATACTGAATGTGCTAAACTATTACGTTCTATTTATTCTGACAACATGTGACGCAGCACTGATGTGTGGTGAAGGGAGCGAGAGTTTTCTCTTTAGCTTTTACAGAACAGCAGATTCGTTTGGAGCCCCTGCAGTCGTGTCAATAGCCTGAGTGTGTGACTTAGGACAAAACATCGCCATAGGCGCCCATTAAAATCCAATTTTGTCTGAAAGAATAAGGAACTCAATTGCTTCGCCTCTGTCTCTCGGCTCTATTAATGTGGTGTTTATCAACCCTGACGTTAGAGTTAAGTTTGCGTGTTAATTTGTGTCCTGTTCAGTGAGAGGTTTTAACAGAAACACACTGAAGAATTGTCCCACGTCTCTCGCAGCGCTATTAACAAATGTGCTTCGGCGGTGATTTCGGCGCTCATGTCTCTCGTGAAAGTCACCTTGAGTGAGCATCAAGGAAACACTCAGCTTCGTGTCCTTCACGCCGAACATCTGAACTCCTCTATGAATTAATAAACTAATCTGGCACTCAAGGAGACAGTCGCCATTATTGATCTGATGCTTTCTCGCTGTCCGTTATATAACAGAGCGCGTCTCTCGAGGAGCGCTTCTGTTGATATGACGCACAAGTCACTTTCACAGCTTTATTTCTCTAGCACTTTCCACAAAGGCGGATAGAAATGTGAGCCTGAGAGGAGACAAATGCAGTGAAAGTGTTTTTTAATTTCACGTTATTGTCTCGATTCCTGACTCAAACCACACGTTGTCTTCGCTGTGATTCTGTTTGGTTGAAACGGTTTTATCTGTGGCGTCACGGTGGCGCAGTGGGTAGCACGGTCGTCTCACAGCAAGAAGGTTGCTGGTTCGAGTCCAGATTTTAATCGCTTACAGAAAAGATCATAATTAGACGGAATGAACCACCAACTCTTCTGGCATATGTTTTATGCGGCGGATGCCCTTCCAGCTGCAACCCATCGCTGGGAAACATTCACACACACTCATTCTCACTCAAACACTATGAACAATAATTTTTACCCAATTAACTTATTCCGCATGTCTTTGTTCTTGTGGGGGAAACCGGAGCACCCGGAGTAAACCCACGTGATCACGAGGAGAACATGAGAACTCCACACAGAGATACCAACTGATCCAGCCGAGGCTCGAACCAGAGACCTTCTTGCTGTGAGACGACCGTGCTACTAACTAGTTGTTGTTCTTTCCTTTCATTCTAGCTTGAGGGAGGGGGGGATGGAGCAGGCAGGGAGAGAGACCTTCTGGGTGGGTTTATAGCAGCATACCATATCAAGCTCTTAATTAACCAAATTGCGAATATTTATTTTGAAATGTTCTTTCAGATTTGAGGCTCACCAGACCTTACCGATTGAAAGTAGGTGCAGCCAGTCTTAAACGTCTCACATTAGCAGTCGGTGAACAGGACACTGTTCCTGTTCCTTTCTTGGTCCTTTTATCAATAAAGTCTTTTATTGCTGTCAGAATCAAAAAGGCTTAAAAATGATCCTTAAAAAACCTCCAAACTGCCTGTGTTTGAATTTTATTCCAAGTGAGTGCTTTTATATTTTTTCTATTCATATATATTAGTTTGTACCTCATTTATATTGTTGTGGATGTTATCTGTCATATTTAATTTTTATTGTGAGCGTTGGTTACTGGGTCGTGGTCAGTGCTTTCAGCCACTGTTGATCATGTCGATTCACTTCGTAAATGACCTTCTAAATAAAGTTGTTGTTTTTTTTTTAAGGATGGCAAGTATAAGTTCTTTCTCAAAACTTTTTCACAGAGCAACACTTCTAAACTTTCCAAACCAGCTCCAACTTAAAGGATCAGCTTTCTGAAAGCTACACAAACGTACTTCCAGTCTTTAACGTCTAATTTTAGATTCTGTGTGTGCATTTATTTACGCTGGTGAACATCTCTCTCGCTCTCTTTTCTCTCTCCTCCATCTCCCCTCTCTCTCTCTCTCTGTTTGCTCCCCCTATCTATCCCTTCTCTCTCTCTTTCTCTCGTTCTCCTCCCTCTTCCTCCTTCCTCCCGCTTCTTCTCTCCTCTCCTCCTCTCCTATCCTCTCTCTCTCTCTCTGTTTGCTCCCCCTATATCTGCCTTCTCTCTCTCTTTCTCTTTTCTCTCTCCCACATCCCCCTCTCTGTCTATCTCTCTGTTTTCTCTCCCTCCCTTCTCTCTTTCTCTCTCTCTCTCTCTCCCTCCCTCTCTCTCTGTTTGCTCCCCCTATCTCTCCCTTCTCTCTCCTTCCCTCCTCCGCCGTTCGCTCTCTCTCTGTTTGCTCCCCCTATCTCTCCATTCTCTCTCTCCTCTATCTCTCTCCCCTCTCTCTCTCCTCTCTTTCTCTCCATCTCCCCGCTCTCTCTCTGTTTGCTCCCCTATCTCCCCCTTCTCTCTCTTCCTCTATCTCTCTCTTTATCACCCCCTTTCTCCCCCTTTCTCCCTCTCTATCTCCCTCGCGTATCTCCCTCTCTCTCTCTCTCTGTTTGCTCCCCTATCTCCTCCTTCTCTCTCTTCCTGTATCTCTCTCTTTATCACCCCCTTTCTCCCTCTCTCTCTCCCCTCTCTATCTCCCCTCTCCTCTCTCTGTTTGCTCCCCCTTCTCTCTCGCTTTCTCTATCTCTCTCTTCATCCCATCTCTCTCTCCTTACTCTCTACTCTCTTCTCCTCTCTCCCCCCCCTCTCTCAGGTGGTGGAGGAGATCGACTGCCTGACGTCCACTCTTCATCTGGAGGAGGGACAAACCCTGGGCTGTAAAACGGACACCCTCAACAGCAGTTCCAGCAGCTCCAACACCACCAACTCCAGCGTGAAGATCTACCCCGAGGATCCGCTCTTCACACACACTCCGGTACAGTTTGGTTACCGTGCAAAGTAATGATAACATTACCAGTAGAAACAAAAAACACTCCTCCCTTTCTGTATTTAGATTATTTAATTCCTTTTAAAGGAAGACCATTTTTAAAACGGCTGTAAAATCTGATGAAGTGATCAACAACAACTGTTGTTCAGAAACACTATCACTCTTTGACTGTAGGGGAGCCAGAGAGCAAAAGTTTCAGCATTAATCCAGGGGTCGGCAACCCCCGGCTCTGGAGCAGCATGCGCCTCTTTAGCGCCGCCCTAGTGGCTCCCTGGAGCTTTTTCAAAAATGTTTGAAAATTTAAAAAGATGGGGGCGGTAAATATATTTTTTGTTGTAATATAGTTTCTGTAGGGGGATAACATTCTTAACGTTTTCCAATGCTGTAAAAGTGTGTAGAATAAATATTTAATTTCAATATTTCTGTCAACAAAGATTTGAGTCATAGCCTGCGACACACGCTTCTACCAGCAGGGGGCGGGATGCCAGGCGGGGCTGTCATAAACAAACTGGTGGCTTTGTGAAGGGCCCTGGCCCCCAAAGAGAGAAATAACTGAGAGAACAGAAGATTCAACGCTTCTTGGACCGAATCAGCGTTTTATTGCTCTGTTTGTTGCTCAGATAAGAGGCGCGTTACGCACATTCCATTTTCACGTTGTTTTTTGGAATCCTCAAAATAAGCTACGGCATCGTACAACAGAGTAGTCATGTGGTGCGTCATTCTCTACAGAAAAAATAAACATTTAATCATGAAGGCTCATTATGTATTTGTACCCAACTTAGTAATTTTTATAGTAGGCTAATATAGCTAATATAGACACACACAGCATGTGTTGCCTTCATTATAAGGCTTATACAAGGTTTTCAATTTCTTACGGATCCAGACATATTTGTTTTTTTGGTCCAATATGGCTCTTTCAACATTTTGGGTTGCTGACCCCTGCATTAAACACTGATATGTTTTACTCGTAAAAGCAACGTGTAATCTTGTTGTCTTTCACCCACCAGCCCTATGCTCCAGTGTCTCCATTTGTCCTCACTGTGATGAAGAAACCCCACCCTCCTCCTCCTCCACCCAGATCTGAGGACACCTCTTCTAACGGGCCGCTAACACTAAACGCGCTGGAGAAAGCTCATGCAAGCCAGTGTCCTCAAACCACACGAGAGCGCGTTCGCTTCAGCGAGAAGGTTGAGTATCATGGCTACTGTCCGGACTGCGACGTACAGAGCGACGTCAACGACGCGGACTCTGAAATCATGATTCACAAACCTACGGAGAACGGAGTAGTCGGGTGCTCCACCCAAAAGCCACAGAAGACTATCTTACGAAAGTCCACCAGTACAACTGTTTGACGTCAACGCAAGGCTACGTTTTAGTTGAGATCTGACTCTGAGGAGGAAGCGAACCCCTGGAGATGCAGGTGAGGGAAGAGGTCCAGGCAGGTTTTCTCTGGCCTTCGGTCATCGGTTATTGATCTCGAATCAATGCCTTTTTCCAAAGCCTTAACCGTTAATCGTGGTCTATCCTTGGGCCCCCCGAAAAAAAATATATTTTCTGCTTCTGTGGGCGGCACAAGGGCCAGAGGAGCACAACGAAGATTCTCACCACTAACACGCTCCGATAAGCAGCGGTCGAGGTTCGTGCCAGCTGAGGGTGCAGCAGGCGACCGGCTGTAGAGCAGCCATTTTTATTCGTTTTTCTCCTTCCCAAGAACTGGATGTTTTTTGTTCATTAGCTGCTGGAGACGGCGTGGACGGAGACTACGATGTTGGTATGCATTTAAAATGATTATGGGCAAAAAAATGTCTGTTATTCTCTCCCACCCTTTCGCTCTCTCTCTCTAAAAAGAATGTCTGTCTCTCCTCCCTCTCTCTCATATAAATGAATGTCTCTCTCCTCTAAAATAAACTCACTTTTTCCTCCCTCCCCTCTCCCTCTCTCTCTCTCTGTCTCCTCCCCTCTCTCCTTTCTCTCCTCCAGAAGAATGTATGTTTCTCTCTCTCTCCTTCAAAATAATGTCCCCTCTTAAAATGTCTGTCTCTCCTTTCTCCCCCGCCTCTCTCTCTCTCTCTATCTTTTTAACTCTTGATATTGAAACTGCCTTTCTTGTTTTTTTTTTGCTGTCTTTGTGTTCCACCTCTGACTTGTTTCTCTCTCTCTCTCTGTCTCCCTCTCTCTCTCTCTGTCTCCCTCTCTCTCTCCTGGTCTATCCCTTTATCTATCTCACTCGATATAAAACAATGCTTAAATAAAAAGCGATAAGCGGATTGCGCAGACGCTACCGGTTTATCCTCTACACTCCTCTCCCACTTTCCTCGCTGCGTCCTCTAGCCATAACGCGCGCGTTCCTTCTATCAGATCCTCATCTGAGAAGGGATCTAAAAAAATCCACCCTCGAGGGCGTTATCGACGGTATAGCAATCGCTAGCCGAGCTACTGTCCTCCCTCTCTGTGCGTTGTCTCTATCTAAGTCTATCCCTCTATCCTGCTCTCACGTCTCTCTCTCGCGAGGAAGGAGAGAAAGAGCGAGAGGAGTAGAAGAGAGCGAAGAAGGGAGCGAAAGAGGGAGCGGGAGAAGAGCGAGCGAGCGCGAGAGAGAGAGCGAGAGCGAGAAGGAGCGAGAGAAGCGCGGAGAGAGCGAGTCGAGCAGAGGGAGCGAGAGTAAGACGCGAGAGAGAGAGAGGAGCGAGAGAAAAAGAAGAGAGGAAGGGGAGAGAAAGAGAGAAAGCAGGAGGATGTAGAGAGAGAAGGAGAGAAAGAGGAGAGAGGAGAAGGAGTGAGTGAAGAAGAGAGGAGAGGGAGCGAGAGAGAGACAGCGAGAGAGCAGAGAGAGAGAGACAGGAGAGAAAGAGAGCGCGGAGAGAGACGAGAGAGCGGAGAGAGAGACGAAGAGAGAGGAGAGAGAAGGGAGAAGAGAAAAGAAGTAGGAAAAGGGGAGGAGGGGAAGAACGGGGAGAAAGAGAGAAGAGAGGGGAGGGAGGGAGAAGGAGAAGAAAGAGAGAGAAGTTAGAAGGGAGAGCGACACGGGGGAGAGAAGAGAGAGGAGAGGGAGAAGTCAGTAACATAACCACAACGCAGTCACTGCTGTTTCTAAGAAAAGCACAATCTTTTGAAGGGTTTTTGTTTATTTATTATATCCAGCAGCATATGCATAATGATCACAGGGTCAGTGTGTTTAATAGCTCAATTTTGTCTAATTACAAAACAGCAACAATATATTATATATTGTTTTTTTTTTTACAAGGATTGTTCTCCAAAGACACGCGGGATAAGAGAATTGGGTGAAAACAATTGTTAATAGTGGGTAGAGTGACAATGAGTGTGTGTGGATGTTTCCCAGCGATGGGTTGCAGCTGGAAGAGCATCTGCTGCATAAAACATATGCCGGAAGAGTTGGTGGTTCTTCTCGTTTGTCAGATGTTGGTTGGAGTTACAAAGTGTGCAAAGTGAAAAAGATTAATCTCTGCAAACTTGAGCAGGTAATACAATGACTGCATGAACAACGATTTAACTCAAATGTATTGTTTATATGTAAATATTGCTATAGCAATAAATTTAGACGGATGTGGAACGGAACATTTGAATAATGCGCCACATTTGAAGACTTCTTTAAAAGTATTAGAAAAATTGTGAATAGAAATTATTAATTAGACATTGCGTATATAGTGGTTGTTATGCTAGCTGTTGATCTGTTGTTAGGGTTTATTTTCCTATTTGTTAGTTAATTGCTATCCTTTTTGCCTCAGTTTGTGCAGTCTGCTGTTTCCGGACCCGTCTGCGCAGAGAGGGTGCAGCGCAAACCCCTCCAAGTGCTTTTGTCACGAGACTAATCACGTGACAGGCCCTATCCCACCCGCTCCTTCTCCTCAAACACTCCTTTATTTTGGTAATTTGCTGCTGATAATAAAGATGATGGCGGAGGAGAGAGATCCGCCATCGTTGCTGACGGAGAAATCAGGCGGAACCAGCGGGTTTGCGGAGTTGGAGGACGATGGGGACGCGGAGGGAGGCTGTTTGTCAGCGCTGTAAGCAGAAGCGAGGGGGTAAGATTGAAGCTTAAACTTCGTTAACAAAGCTTAAAGAGTCGATCCGTGTGATTATTGAATTATTTTAAGCACACACGCTACAGTTCTCTCCTTTCTGTACCGTAACAATTAATATATTTAATTGAAATTGAGATGCGTTGAAGAGAGCGCATGCGCACAAGGTGCACTTAAAGGGAATCAGAAACTGCGCCGCGCGAACGCAGATTGTTGACTCGTTGAAATGGACCGAAATAAAATAAAACATCACATTATTTCTTCTCAGAGCATTAAAACGTAAGTCAACACACGTGGAAGTCATCGCATGCGTTAAACAGATGAGAGTGATCTAAAGAAATAGCTGCAGTGTTGTTGGCTTGAGAGTTCATGTGACAATTGCATACTTTTATTTAATACTTATAGCTTGTTTTCACTTATGGTTTATGGTAGTCAATGTCTCTTTATGAAATTATTTTCCCAAAGTAATTAGTTAAAATGTCGTTTTATCATCTAATAAAACGTTTTTTTCTTTCTTTCAACTACAAATACATGAGATATTTAGATTTTTTTCTGTATTATGAATCACACATTTTATGTGATTCATAAAAATATTTTTTGTGTATTTTGAAAATGCACAAACAAAATGTAATTGACAAATCCATATATATTTGGTTAAATGAAAACAGTACAATCTCCAAACACCTTCGTGGACATTTGTATGCATTCACAATAAGCTTAATTAACACGGTTCCGTCCGATCAGTACATCAAACTTCTGTAAACTTCCAAAGGTACTTTTAACAAAAGCGCGTGTTTTCCTGATGTAATTCTTCTATAAATGTATTAATTATTTGATATTTTGTGCTGTGTATTTGAAGAAAACATTATTCCATGCACGAATCAAACCAATGACTTCATTAAAAAATATTTTGATAAAATAGTGACTTTAAAAAAGGTATGCCAAGGTTATTAAAAAATCCAAGTATTATGATATACAACCGTAAGTTTGCTGAGAGCGGAATGTAGATTGCTCTGATCAGCAGTATTTTACAAAAACTAAACACAGCTCATGCGTTTGGGTCATGTGCTCATCCTGTGAGAAACACACCTTCACCTCAGGTGAGGGAATTCTCCCCTGCGTTGATGTTTAACCGTTAACACGAATGCAATTCATCGCAGAGCTGTACAGAGGGATTCTCTCCATCTCATGGTTCATGGAGTGCCTGAATAGTTTCAAACAACCTCTCCAATACACAACACAAAATAACAAATAATTAATACATTTCTCTCCAGAGGTTTTTAATGAGTCCGATCGACAAGGATTGTGCTGAGCATTAAAATAATACGGAAATTAAGCTGTGTACTTCTACAATTTCTTCTACAAAGAAGCTGAGATAGACTTTGACGGTGTAACAGATCTCATATTGTCCTCTCCCCTAGTAAGTCGCGTTGGACAAAAGCGTCTGCCAAATGCGTAAATGTAATTTAACTTTCAAGTTGTTGTGTGCATTAAGGGGTGACTAAACTAAAGACTATTATTATTATTAGATAAGATTTTGGTGAATCTTTTTGGTGAAATAAACATGAATCATTTTCGTCTGCACCTTTCTTCGTGTTCTATTCCAGTACTGTCTTTAGAAATACTAATAATCTTTTACATTTATATTTACGCATTTGGCAGACGCTTTTATTTAAAGCAACTTACATTAGGGGAGAGACAATATGAGATTTATTACTCCGTCAAAGTCTAACTCAACCATAAATAAACCATAGCAGGAAGAAAATAAAGACAGAGGTGTAAAAAAAAAAGTTTTTTTTTTATAGTAGGTATTTCTTATTAGTAGATATATTTATTGCCCATTTGTGTGTTAAATGACTTACCAATGTAATAGTTCTTCTAGGGCAGGGGTGTCCAACGTCGGTCCTGGAGAGCCGGAGCCCTGCACATTTTAGTTGCAACCCTGCTGTAGTATGCATACTACTCTACTTCAGCCAATCAGAGGACCATAATTAGTGCCACAGGTGTGTTTCATGATGGTAGAACCAAAAATGTGCAGCGCTCCAGCTCTCCAGGACCGACGTTGGACACCCCTGATCTAGACCTATAGTGCTAACATCAGTGTTGAAATTTTTTTTTATTATTGTATGTTTTCTACAATTAAACGTCTGTTACATGTAAACACTCATTTACAAATGAAAATGTAAAAAATCTTAAAATATCCACATAATTTGCAGGACACAAACTTTTTTTTTTCTTCCATTTTTTTATTTAATTAAATTAAGTCTCTTTACTGTATTGTCAAGATCTTAAATCATGCCACTCATCAAAACTGATCAGAGAAATAAACAATATTATTTTCACACTCATACTCATACATGTGTTAATAGATGTTCGTCAGTGTCTCCTCTTACCTTGTATCGCTAACGTTACGCAGAGCGAAGGTCCGAGGGTGCACGGCCATCTTCCCTCAAAACATTGACCTTAATTTTATTCCTAAGCTCAGCGAGCTCACACGGAAGCCTAACAGCGTCTGCTGCTCGAGAGCTCTCCGTACCGCTCGCTCAGTTGATGAATCGAAAAGCAAACCGATTTAAACAATTTCACGTTGATAGTACGACTCGGGTTCCATTTTGGATCTCATGGCCGCAGCATTACCTGGAGGTGGGCAATCACGCCTATTGTTTCTTATTCGACCCTATGCAGCTGACATCCCTCTGGTATATCTACCGCTCTGATTCATAGCAAACGTAAACTTGGATTGACGTTTATTTAGAAAAAAGGAATGAAGCACAATGTGTTGTGTGTGTGCTTTAAGTGAGAGCATTATAGTTTGAGTCATGAGCAGTGAATGTGTGTTCTGGTGTCCCAGTCGACCGAAGGCTTCATGCCCGGATCAAACGGACCCCGAGCCGGGCAGATCCTGCTGGACGACGACCCCGACGACCTCTTTGCTGGTGAGTGAGAGAGGTTTAGTGTGTTTACCACCTCAATGTTTTCCTACTATTCATTAGCAGATCTGAGTATTGTTCAGTAAAGCACACGAGGTTCATGTTTAGGGTTCAAGGATTCAGACAATGTGGATTTTTGCTAGGAACCTAACATCTTGTGCTAGCACCTGCCCTGGCCAGCAAGGGCTCTGTGAACTCTGCATGTATGTGTAGGTGTTTTTCTCCGGGTTCTCTCATGTTTTAATTGACATGAGAGGAAAAAAAACAGTGTCTTGGTTCCTTTATTTCACCACAGAATTGTTTCAAACCAGACTTTTATAATAAGACTTTTTATAATATTTCCTCATTTTACTAACCTTTACAACACTGAAGGTAGCAGTATATGATGGTTCTTTTTTTTACCTCATAGAATTATCCCAATAGGAATTCCTATTTAACTCTTACTCCACACTAGGCCTTTGTTAAGCTGCTGCAAGCAAAAGTGCTATATAAAACATTTAGATTGATTGGTTAGGAGCCAACCAATTGTTAGTCATGTTATGAAGTATAAAGTTGATGACTTCATTTGTGAGAAGAACTTTTTATGTTCCAACACAATGCTTTTTACCATTGAAAAGTGTTATTGAGGTTTAGATGCATTTCTGGCTGCAATGTTTGTTTAATAACATTGTTTGTTGCATTGCAGCAAGACTAGTTTATTTTTCTGAATGCCACCAGTAATGTGATCTCTATGTATACGCTTTTTAATTGTCTCTGTAGTCGGACTGAGGCCGATGTGTCAAGGGCTGAACACCTACAAAACATTTGGGAACTTTTAATTTCTTTCCCTCTCTGCAGAGGTGACGGAGGAGGTTTCTCTGGACAGTCCAGAGCATCAGCCGATCCTGTCAGACGGCCCGTCGCCCGCCATCACACCTGTCACTCCATTCTTCATAGAGGAGGTGATTCTGCACGCTTCCAAACCGGCTCATTATGCTCTCGTGTTCTTCAATCTGTTTGCGTTGAACCGTGAGATCCCTTAAATCCAGGGGGCGTCCCAGAGCCGTGCACGTGTTAGTTGCAACCCTGTTCAAGTATGTTAACTAAAATCTTATTCTGACATTGGGCGTCACGGTGGCGCAGTGGGTAGCACGGTCGTCTCACAGCGAGAAGGTCTCTGGTTCGAGCCTCGGCTGGGTCAGTTGGTATCTCTGTGTGGAGTTCTCATGTTCTCCTCGTGATCGCGTGGGTTTACTCCGGGTGCTCCGGTTTCCCCCACAAGAACAAAGACATGCGGAGTAAGAGAATTGAGTAAAAACAATTATTCAGCGTGTTTAGATGTTTCCCAGCGATGGTGTTACAACTCATTTTAATGGGAAGAGAGTGTGGAGAATAGGTCTAAATAAACTCGAAAATTAACGAAAGAGTTCCAAAACTGAAATTAAAATATGAAAGTGTTACAAGTTTATTAATGTAACAGTAAAATAACATTAAAAATTAAGGAATCAAAGTGACTGGGATGAGATAGGCCAAAATAACAAACAAAAACCCCCTATAAAAGAAAAAAGTACTACATTCCCTAACGGACAACAAAGGTAGAAATACAACGCAACTTCCTAACAAAAATAAACAGTCTTCCAACAAAAACAAAAATAGGCCACCCACCACGAAGAGAAAGAATCAAATGACAAAAGAACAAGAACACAAATCCTTCTTCAGCCAATGTCGAAACTAAACATGAAGGTGTTTGCTGAAGGAGCTGGAACCCGGAGCTCTTCACCGAGCGCGGCGACAAACAGAATGAGCTCGCTGATTTGAAGAACTCCGCCTCTTTTAAATCCCCACCACTCTGTCACGCACCAACCAGGATTGACGCAGACCCAATCACCGAAGCTCCAGCTGGTCCCAATCACAAACACAAAAACATAATTCAAACGTAACACAAAACAATTTAAATCAAACTAAAGTGACTCAAAGGCACGTAACAGATGGGTTGCGGCTGGAAGGGCATCCGCCGCATAAAACATATGTGGTTCATTCCGTTGTGGCGACATCAAAAGGGAAAAAAGCCGACCAGAAAATGGATGGATGGAAAATTCTGACAGGAGACAAATCAAGAGAACCTAAATTAGTGTGATTAGCTGTGCTGAATCTTGATAAATTGAACACAATAATATTTTAGTTTGTTGTTTGTCAACGTGTAAAATCTAGATGATGAGTTATTCAAAGACCAATCAAAACAATGTTTGATCATTGTGCACAATGCTCAACAACCTGTGACATTGTTAAGAGCAAAGGTTAGCAGGACAAAGTGAGAAGTTCATTCTCACTCAAATAATGTTCATTCATTCATAAGTAAATGTGGTTAATCTTTAAACTAAAAGCAAAAAGCTGATTGTGTTTGGAAAGCTAGATAATCTCTGTCACTATTATCGGTAACGTATGCAAATGCAAGTATGGGATTGTAATATACACAAAATTAAACAAAAACTGTTCACTCATTACTTGTTGAATGGGAGCAATTTTATTTTTATCCTTTTTTATTGGGTTGTTACCGGGTAAATAATAAACCAAGCTCATGTCAAATCCTAGTTTCATTTTACATTTGTAAATTTTTAACCCTCCGAGACAGAAAAAAGAAGTTCACAACAATAAAAAGACTCTGACTTTAAACCACATCTAACCTCTCAAGCACACGTTTATGCCATAAGTTTCAGAATGGATGCTATTTATTTACCATTTTGGCAAATGCAGCTTTTTGTTTTGTTTGGTGATTCTGGAACGACTTTATCAATCAATTACACAATTTAAAGGCAAAAACACATCGGAGTGTGCTTACCGTAACAACTCCACAAACAAGTCTTGTGTTTTCTGTCTTCCTAATGTAAGCAGTTAAGGAAGACATGACTGGATTCTCGAACTGCTGCGGCCAAAGGTTAAGAACACAACTCCAAGACAGCGTTGTTCCTTTTTTGTCCATACGATTAATATCGCATCCTATAAAATGGAGAATTTTTAATAAGGCTAGCATTGTTTAAATAAGTTAACCTCTATTGTACGCCTATCTCAGGGTGAAGAGGAGCAGGAGAACAGGGATACTCTGGAGATCCAGATCTGCGTCTCTGACCCGGAGAAAGTTGGTGAGGAGTCGACCTTTTCAGAGTCTTTAATGATGAGACAGAAAGAAAAAAAAACTCGCAGACACGAAAAGAAGATTTAGACCTTTCATGATTGCTATTCAGTCTGAGTTTACATGCGCCTAGAGATGCAGCAGATCAAAGCTATTGATCATGTCTTCTTTTCTCGCAGGAGATGGAATGAACGCATATATGGTTTATAAAGTCACCACAAAGGTGAGCCAACGTCTTTGTCTTCCTCCTTTACCACATTGAATCTCATTCTTTCTCTCGTTCGTTCTCCAGAGCACGCTCTCAATATTCAGACGGGCCGAGGTCTCCGTGAAGAGGAGATTCAGCGATTTCCTGGGTCTGCATAGCAAACTAGCTTCCAAATATCTGCACATTGGCTACATCGTGCCGCCCGCGCCGGAGAAGAGCATTGTGGGTAAGAGGTCTTCTCTGATTGATCCGTTTCTGTTGTGATGGCGCTCTGTGTTCACTCTCGTCTGTGTGTTTCCAGGGATGACGAAGGTCAAAGTGGGAAAGGAGGATCCATCGTCTGCAGAATTTGTTGAGAAGAGGAGATCTGCTCTGGAGAGGTGAAACTTCTACCAAAGTAGAATTACATGACGTAAAACTGAACAAAAACTCTCCATTATTTTTAGCACCCATCAAAATGCCTTTATAAGCACATAAAACTATTGGGTAATTAATTTAATATAAACCTTGGGAATTTGGTTTAACTGGCACACTTGTTTTTGGTAAACAATAAAATATTATTTACAGGTTCTTAAATCTGTTGATTCCTTATTATGCAGGGTTTTTTGTTGCAACTTCTTATTCATTTGGACCCCTCTAAAGCAGTGATTCTCATATAGTGGGGCGAGGCTCCGTCAAGGGGGGGGGCGCGTTCTTTATTCTAGAACAGTAAAAATAAATAACGTGCAATACCAGTCCACTACATTAGGGGGCAGTGGCACTCTCATTGGCAGAGTATGAAGTGTAGACACGAAGTGTAGAAGACAGGCGGAGAGAGAAGGAGATAAAGAGACAAACGAAAGTCTCCTGAAAGTTAAGACGAAGAAATATGATGCGTATGTAGCACTTGGCTTCACTGTGACTGCGGTGGGAGACGAGGAGAGACAGGTGTGCTTACTGAGTCTAACAATGTTGGCAGCGGACAGCATGAAGCCAAATAAATGAAGGCATCACTTAGACATTACTCCCCAATCACGCTGATAAGCTGCTTGAGTTTTTTTCAGCGAAAACGTGCAGAATATTGTCAGCAATCACGATCAGCCAAACAATGTTTATAGTTTTATTAAGTATTTAATGTTTTTTACATTTCAGATGCACCTTAAATATTTTCTGCTACAGTTAATAAAGCTATTCTTTGTTGTAAGTTGGTCCATATTTCTTTCTTTTTTCTCTTATACGTTAATAAGGATACTGTGTTATGCGGAGGTGTACTTATGACAAATTTAAAGACAAGTAATACTATTTATATTTGCGCGAGGGGGGGTGTGATGTTTTTTTTTCGTCAGGGGCACGACAGCGTAGAGCAGTGTTTCTCTATTATTTGTATCAGTGTACCCGTAATAACCCTCAGAAGGCAGTATTTTTAGGAAACGCTATCGACCTCAGATGGTTGTGGTTCCTCCCACTGCCCTGCTTACACCACGCTCCCTGCTGACACTGAAAATACATCTCTTTCTATAGAATACATTCATGTTTTGGTAAGCTAAAACCCTTTTTGGCCTGACCCGTCCAAACACACACTTTGGTTTCGTTGTTTATTCGACGCAGTTCTTCTTCTTCTGGGTCAGTTCTGTTCTTCATTGAGATGAGATTAATAGTGACTTGCGCACTTCAAACTGCTGTAGCTCTGGTTATTTTCACTCTATCCAAAAAATCACAACAGATTTTGAAAGCTGAGAAACGGTTCTTTCGACTGATATTACAATTATTACGGTAATGACAACATCGCTTCTGTTCCAGGGACGAGGAGTTTGTGGAGCGTAGTAGAGCAGTGACTGATATATTATATTTGTATTCAGGCGTCGCGATGGCGCAGTGGGTAGCACGGTCATCTCACAGCAAGAAGGTCGCTGGTTCGAGTCTTGGCTGGGTCAGTTGGTATCTCTGTGTGGAGTTCTCATGTTCTCCTCGTGATCGCGTGGGTTTACTCCGGGTGCTCCGGTTTCCCCCACAAGAACAAAGACATGCGGAATAAGAGAATTGAGTAAGAACGATTGTTCATAGTGTTTGAGTGAGAAGGAGTGTGTGTGGACGTTTCCCAGCGATGGGTTGCAGCTGGAGGAGCATCCGCCGCATAAAACAGAAGATTTGGTGGTTGGATGGATATTTGTATTGTATAATATAGCATAGGACTTTTTTTCGCTGTAGTTATAGGTTTTTAATACTGTTTGCGCATTCTGCCGCGTTCGTGCTGGAGCGTGTCTTCTCTTCTTTTGTTCCACGCATTCCTCCGCCGTTTTTTGCTTGTGAGTTTTCGTCCGAAGTTCGTGAGGAGGAGGAGCAGCCTCTGGGAGATTTGAGGAAGAGGATAAACAGACAGCAACAGCAGCAGCAGGGGGCGCTCTGTCTCCATCTCAACCTCAGTAAGTGATACAGTTTTTATACTCAGGCTTTATTCACAAACAATAATGTTTTCCAATATATATACTGTAATTTTTCTAATTGACATTATATAACATTGCTTTAATGCTGCTCATGATCTTGAATTCAACAACATTTTGCTTTATTCATTATTTGTATTTTATCTGATCATTTCTTTTTGTTTTATCTTTTGCTAATTTTTGTGCAGAATGTTTCTTTAACAAATGTCATCTAATCTTATGCAATTTATTTATGTTTTAGAGGTTGATGTGATGAAGGGAATCCTCCCGAGGCTGGAGAGGATTCTGTGGCAGAGGACGAAGCTTTAGGGACACTAATAAACTCCTGAACATATATACATAAAACATTGTGTGAAATGGACCCTGAAAGCTCTATTCAAACAAAACTGTTTGAGTTGATGTGAAATAGTTTGAGGTTCATTTCTGTAATCTCAGAAGTCTTGTTGATCTACATTTATAGCTGTTTATAAAGAGAAACTTGATGAAAATTCAAATCTGTTTTTTTACCTTTCTTGCTATTACACACTGTCCTGAGCATTTAAAACAATAATAAAAAAATAATTGACAGTTTTATTTAATCTGAAAAGAAAAAATGTGCAAAAAATAATAATTATACAAATAACATTTTAGGACAAAAAGATTAAAAACAAGACATGAATACCAGGCGAACTGTTATAATTACAGTATCTTTAAAGGGGTTAAGGGGCAGGCGGTTCACCTGATTGGTTCGTGGCCGGTGCTTCGGCCCAATGGGCATGGCTAAGGCCATCAAGTCGTTTTGAGCTCCTAGAAAAAGAAAATAGGATGTTTAAGAATCTTGCTATGACTTGAGGCATGTTTTTAATGAGGGAACAACACTAAAACATGTAAGACATGCCTGAAAAGTAGAACTCGCATATCTTAACACACACAAAAAAAAAAATGTAATGTAGCCAGTCTGCCTCTAGGGGTCAAACCGCTGTTCAGTCACTTCCTGTTACACAGAGCGGGAAAGCCAGAGGTTGCCCCTCAGTAAACATACGGTTTCCCGTTCCCATTCTCCTTCCCTCCAGTTTTCCTCTAGATCTAGACTCAGTACTGCCCCCATCGCAGCTATCCTATGTGGTACTGCGCTCCAGTCAATCTACCGTTTGGAAGCTTGTTTTTTGGTGTTCTGTTTATTGTTTAGAGTATTATATTCATCATTTTTGTTTATTATTCTTTTTTTTTTTTCATTTTTTAAAAGTCCCAGTGTAATTATGGTCATGGCTGTGTTAAGTTTGGCACATCAAAAAGAGGACCCAAAATTCTAACACACTTATAAACGTGCTTGAGAGCGTGCTTTTATCACTTTTTTTTAGGTTTTAACATTAGTCGAGCAGGAGAAGATCACTCTTGGAGTAAGTGAAAATCTCAACGCTCTGACTGTCCAAATATTGGCCGCTTGGGAGTGCGCAGGTTTGTTTATCGAGTGTTTTATGGCCGATGAGGGGTAGCGCTTCTGTTAAAGATCACTCTTGTTCTGCTCTTTTGCTCCTCAAAGGTTGAGCAGCAGATTTTCAGGTAAATAATAATGCCTGAGCTCTGGAGGCCTGCTGCAGCACTACTGGTTTTGCACAAACTGATGCATCGAATAAAAATCAGCACCGGCTGCGGTGCTGGCATTTATCTGCCCTTTTTATCTCCACGCTGAGTGGCGTGAAGGTCAGCCAATCGGTCAGAGTGAGCACCGGGCGCTCGGCAGGAAATAAAGCAAGCATTTCATGATTTAAAAAAAATGTGATCCTCAGATCAGATAAATGAGATCTCCCCCGGGTTAATTCCACTCAGGTTGAATCCTCCTTTAGTTCTCCTGCGGCCCACAGAGGAACCAGCTCCAGAGGAGATCAGGGGCGCCAACACTTTAGTTCTCCTGCGGCCCACAGAGGAACAAGCTCCAGAGGAGATCAGGGGCGCCAACACTTTAGTTCTCCTGCGGCCCACAGAGGAACCAGCTCCAGAGGAGATCAGGGGCGCCAACACTTTAGTCACGTTTAAATCCAGGATTGCTTTTGTCGACTGAGCACCAACGTCCAACAACTATTTTATCTCTGCACTTCAATCTCTTAATATGTTTTAATCGAAATTTTAAGTTTTAATCACTATTCTTTTAAATGACTTTTTTTAATGCTTGATTTTACTAAATGTACTTTCTTTTTAGTCTTTATTTCCAATTTAAAGAACTTTGATTTACCCTGTGTACGAAATGTGCTACACAAATTAACTTGCCTTGCCTAAAAAAAAAATTGTTTTTGATGCACCTGATCATTTGTTCTGTTATATTTGCTCACCGTTGGATTTTGTGTGTGCTTCAGGTATTTGATGCGGACAGTCAAACACCCAGCGCTTCTCAAAGATCCAGATGTTCTGCTCTTTCTGGAGAGCTCAGAGGTACGAAAACAACTTTATTCAGTTTCACTTTGATCGGAACTCTTCCCATTAAACCAATGCTGTTGTGATCCGTGATTCTTTTACTTTGGCCGTCAATTCAACACTATACTGACCGTTGTTTCAGTTTCACTGGCCACCCCGTGTGAGCCTGATTTGTCCGAACGGAATATTTTAGGCTGAACTCTGGCTCTAATCTGCAGTATTGTCTGGAGGTGGAGGCATCTGTGTTAAGAGCATGTAATGGAAGCTGAAGCGCTTGTATTAGCTCAAGCGTTCCGGGCGATTGAAAGCGCTTTTCGCCGGCGCTCCTCTGAGAGTTCCCTGTGCTGAAGCTAGTTGAATTAGTGCTGCATTGAAATGTATGGGACCGGAGGAGCGGGCGCGGCGGGAGCAGGAAACACTCCCCTTGGGACGCACAGTCTTTTAACCGCTTTGTTTGCCCTTATTTGTCATCCTGTGCTAGCTGCCTCGCGCGGTTAGCACTCAGGCGCTGAGCGGGGCCGGAATATTGAGGATGGTGAACAGGGCGGCGCACGCTGTCAACCGGATGACCATCAAGATGAATGAAGCAGACGCGGTGAGCCTCTGATTTCTCCTTCTCTGTAATGAGAGAGAGAGAGAGAGAGAGTGGTAGAGAATACCTGACTTTACTTTTCAGATCCTTTAAATCACAAGTAAAAAAAAAGAAATAAACCAAAAAAACAGGAACATTTTGTTGTTTAAACATAACTAATCAAAGGAATACTTTTATATGAGCCAATATTTTGTCTACTGTGTTTAGAGCGAAAGAGCATGTAGACGAACACAGAGAGAGAGAGCGAGAGAGAGAGACCAGGAAAAAGATGGGGAGAGACGGGGTAGATGTAGAAACAGAAAGGTTCTTGGAGAAAGACAGACAGAGGGATCGAGGGAATTGAAGGACAGAGAGATCGAGGGAATTGAAGGACAGAGAGATCGAGGGATGGAAGGACAGAGAGATCGAGGGATGGAAGGACAGAGACAGTGAAATTGAGAGATTGAAGGGCGGACTGATGGAGGAATGGAAAAACAGGCAGAAAGACAAAGGGATAGAGGTATTGAAGGACAGACAGAGGGATCTAAGGATGAAAGGAAAGACAGACAGACAGACAAACAGACAGACAGACAGAGGGATTGTGGGATGGAAGGAAAGACAGATCGAGGGATGGAAGGAAAGACAGACAGACAGAGGGATTGTGGGATGGAAGGAAAGACAGACAGAGGGATTGAGGGATGGAAGGAAAGACAGACAGAGGGACAGAGGGATGGAAGGAAAGACAGACAGACAGAGGGACCGAGGGATGGAAGGAAAGACAGAGGGACGGAAGGAAAGACAGAGGGTTGAAAGGAAAGACAGACAGACAGACAGAGGGATGGAAGGACAGACAGACAGACAGAGGGATGGAAGGACAGACAGACAGACAGAGGGATGGAAGGACAGACAGACAGACAGAGGGATGGAAGGACAGACAGAGGGATGGAAGGACAGACAGAGGGATGGAAGGACAGACAGACAGACAGAGGGATGGAAGGACAGACAGACAGACAGAGGGATGGAAGGACAGACAGACAGACAGAGGGATGGAAGGAAAGACACACAGACAGAGGGACCGAGGGATGGAAGGAAAGACAGACGGACAGACAGAGGGATGGAAGGAGGGATGGCAGGAAAGACGGACGGACAGAGGGATGGCAGGAAAGACGGACGGACAGACAGAGGGATGGAAGGAGGGATGGCAGGAAAGACGGACGGACAGAGGGATGGCAGGAAAGTCGGACGGACGGACAGACAGAGGGACCGAGGGATGGAAGGAAAGACGGACGGACATACAGAGGGACCGAGGGATGGAAGGAAAGATGGACGGATGGACAGACAGACAGACAGACAGACAGAGGGATCGAGGGATGGAAGGAAAGACGGAGGGATCGAGGGATGGAAGGAAAGACAGAGGGATCGAGGGATGGAAGGAAAGACAGAGGGATCGAGGGATGGAAGGAAGACAGGGATCGAGGGATGGAAGGAAAGACAGAGGGATCGAGGGATGGAAGGAAAGACAGAGGGATCGAGGGATGGAAGGAAAGACAGAGGGATTGAGGGACGGACGGATGGACAGACAGAGGGATCGAGGGATGGAAGGAAAGACGGACGGACATACAGAGGGACCGAGGGATGGAAGGAAAGATGGACGGATGGACAGACAGACAGACAGAGGGATCGAGGGATGGAAGGAAAGACGGAGGGATCGAGGGATGGAAGGAAAGACAGAGGGATCGAGGGATGGAAGGAAAGACAGAGGGATCGAGGGATGGAAGGAAAGACAGAGGGATCGTGGGATGGAAGGAAAGACAGAGGGATCGAGGGATGGAAGGAAAGACAGAGGGATCGAGGGATGGAAGGAAAGACAGAGGGATCGAGGGATGGAAGGAAAGACAGAGGGATCGAGGGATGGAAGGAAAGACAGAGGGATTGAGGGACGGACGGATGGACAGACAGAGGGATCGAGGGATGGAAGGAAAGACGGACAGACAGACGGAGGGATCGAGGGATGGAAGGAAAGACAGAGGGATCGAGGGATGGAAGGAAAGACAGAGGGATTGAGGGACGGACGGATGGACAGACAGAGGGATCGAGGGATGGAAGGAAAGACGGACAGACAGACGGAGGGATCGAGGGATGGAAGGAAAGTTGGACGGACAGACAGAGGGATTGAGGGATGGAAGGAAAGACGGACAGACAGACAGAGGGATTGAGGAATGAAAGGACACAGACAGAGGGATTAAGTGACAGAGAGACAGACGGACGGAGAGGGATGAAAGGACATACAGACCAAGGCATCAAGGGATGGAAGTAAAAACAAACAGGCAGAGAGACAAAGCGACAGACAGGAGAACCAACAGACAGACACACAGATGGATAGACATTAAGGAATGAAAGGACAGACAGACAGACAGACAGACATTGAGGGATGAAAGGACAGACAGGCAGAAGGATCAAGGGATGTAAGGTCTGACAGAGATCGAGTGATGGAAGGAAGGACAGACAGATGGAGGGATCAAGGCATGGAAGGATAGACAAACAGGCAGGGGATATAGCGATGGAAGGACAGAGAGAGAGATGGAAGGACAGACAGACAGACAAAGACGGATGGAAGGATGGA
>UELW01000467.1:175000-427632 GCA_900490495.1 Danionella dracula
TTTTAAATACACATTTATTCCTCTGTTCATCATGCCATATCAACAATTGTTTTTTGATTTATGCAATTATATCCAACCAACTGATCTTTCTGCCTTCTCAGGGGCTGTCTTTAATAACATTTAAGCGTCTGTCAAAATAAACGGTCTTTAGGAGAGGCAAAGGATGCTCTCAGTTGCTCTTCGAGGGATTTCTGGAGTGAAATTCCCTTCCGAATCTTGATCGCTTGACCGGAATCATTGCTATCAATCATCACCAGATGGAATCGTGCATCTGGCAGTGATTCGAGGGGAGCGTCTCCAGTGCACACTACAGGACGCCGTATGTACCAAATGGAGCTTAATCCGTCACTATTTATGAATGATCGGCTCACCTCATGTATGATTATAAATAATATACATATGTATATATTTTATCTAGTGTTCTAGTCTGAGATTTGGAATGTTTTTTTTAATCACATGTATTTTTTACTCTTTGTTCCTGTGCAGCTGACTCTTGATTGTCATTAAAGGAATGAACATCTGACGATGGACTCACGGCTTCTAATGTTGTTTTTGCACGTGTGTCTGAAATAAATATTTTATTCGGTGGGTCGATACCCTTGGGAATGTCTTAGTAGCCTATTCCTCATCAATACTGCGTTAGTTAGATACGATGCAGTTCAGTTTGGCAAGGTTTGGAATTGGTTTCATTTGATGTTTGTGTTCTTGTTCTAAGCTGTTCTTGGGTTTTGTTGCAGTTTTGTTTTTTTGGTCAAGTGAGAACCTTATTATTAGAAGCCAGTTTTGCGTTTAACTGTAGGTGTGTGTGTGTGTTTGTTTGTTTATTGGTGGAGAGGGGGAGGGGCTTGTTTTTTGTGTGATAATGCAAATATTGAGTTTAATTAATGGTTTCAGCTTGTATCCAGGTTTGATGAGTTCAGGTGTTTGATCCGTTGCTCCGGTCGTGTTCCGGCTATCCTCTAGATTGGATTCATATTGTGTTCTGATGGCTGCTGTCTATTAATATTATTATTATTACTATTTTTTGTTCCTATAATCAATTTCCAGTTTGTTGTAATCTGGTATGATTTTGTTAATGCTTTGATTGTGTTCTGATTGTTTACTACAGGTCATACTTTGATTACTTTTTAGTTAAGTATGTAGCAAGTATGTGTTAAAATAAAAGAAAAAAGCTCAGATTTTTTTATCTTTTACTCATTTTACAAAGGTTCTCAGATAAGCATTGACTCTTGTTCTGATTATGTTCAGAATATTTATATAATCTTTTTTAAATAATAAGAATAAATAAGGCTCAATAGGGCTCTTTTCCAGGAGTCTCAACATCAATTCCTGAAGGGCTGTAGTTTATTTTTTCTCCAAACGCAGTATGCGCCAGTAGCTTCATATTAACCCTCCTATTGTGTTCGGGTCTGTCGGACCCGTTTTCAGCTTTCATCAAAAGAACAATTATACACACAATTATTATTTGAAACTGAGATTCACTGGCCTTGGCTCATTTTCTGGGAAAAACATCCATCATTTATATTAAACACAAGGTGTAAAAGTGTGAAAATGGTAGATTCTTTATCTTTATTCTGTCTTCCCACACAAACAGAAACCACACATAAACATACAATTTAGATTTTAGCATAAAATTGTATGATTGTGTGAATTAAAAGGCCCAAAATGCAATGGGCTTACCCTGGCAAAGTAACAATAGTGAGTACACCACACATGGTTTAAATTCTACATATCGACATGCAGAAATAATGGTAAAAAAAAGTAAGTAAAGTATATTCGCTATTTAAATAACTTGTTTTTTACTGAATACCTTATAAAGTATTTTAACATAAAATGTCTTGATTGGGATCATAAATCAATGGGTCCACCAGACCGGCAAACACTGCCTGAGTGACAATACCATAAACACCACACAAGAGTTAACACTTGGTAGAATCTGGCATGTTGCATGATGGGTGAATGTGCAGCTGCAAGGCTCCCGGCGCTATTCTGTACATTTAGTACATATTGGGTGCTGAAGAATCTACAATGGCTGCATTAACTTGCATGTTTTGTCTGGCTCCTACACATATGTTCAAACTTAACCCAACTCCTGAGATTTAGTTGGGTTTCTACCGATCATCTTTCATCTTATTTTTTTTATTCTTTTTTTTTTAACCTGTCCTGTCCTACTACAAAGCAGCCCCATGAGAAAGCAGGTGCTTCGTATGAGTTGGTCAGTTTTGCTCTTTCCACAGGAATGAAGATATTATATATTGAGTATTCCTCTGGATAGAAGCTCTTAATTTAATTTATTGATTATTTATTTATTTCGCATTCATCACAATAATTACATTAATCAATCATATAAACTTTTTTTCATCTTTCATCTTATTATTGGTAGTGGTAGTCATCCACTGGAGTGTATTTTATGGCATTCATGTTCTAGTTGTTAGGTCTAAAGCTCGAGTCCATTTGAAGATTTCTGTGTGTAGCTGATGGTGTGTTTTTTAGTTTTTCAGCAGCTGATGGTGTGTTTTTTAGTTTTTCAGCAGCTGATGGTGTGTTTTTTAGTTTTTCAGCAGCTGATGGTGTGTTTTTTAGTTTTTCAGCAGCTGATGGGGAGTGTTTTTTAGTTTTTCAGCAGCTGATGGGGAGTGTTTTTGAGAAGATGTCTGGTTGCTGTTTAAACTCATTCATTACAGAATAAAGCCTGACTTTCCTGACAGCTTCTCAATGTCTGCATAAGTGCCATCCTATTGATTTCTGTCGCTGGAGGCATGCATTCTGAGGTTTATGAAGGTTTTTATGTTCAGATCTCCATCTCCCTTATCTGCCTTTTTTGTGGGTTTACTGGAGAAATGATTTTGCTTGTGATGAATCTTTACTTATTGCAGGTGAGAGACTGGTTATCGTAATCTCACTCTCATGCACTTCTGAGTCTAGGTACAAAGTAAAGGCACTAATAAAAACAGCCTAAGTTACTATCAAATGCTGACGATTTGTGTTTATTTTTATAAACCCCTTTCATCGTAGGATTGAAGATAATTTTAGGGTAATTCAAGTCTGTAAAATAAACTCTTAATTTTTCCATGAAAGGACTCTGATTTGATAACATTACATTAGGGACATTATTGCAAGATATGTAATAAAAATGATAATCTACATGTTTCTTACTGTGTTTGAGTAAAACCGGAAGCAGCGCGTTTTCTCTTCCGTTTGTATGAATTCAATGGCGTTGATTGAGGAGAAACGGCGGGAAGATTAACATTCCAGTAATCGCATTTGTTCTCTTGACTGGCACTCAACGTAAATACGAAGTAAGTTTGACGAGTACGTTTGTATTTTATTCATAACTAGTAGTAAGCAGGAGCTTACAACTTGAAGGTGAGTAAACAATAAACTATTTTTGCAAATAAAGAATAGTCAAACGATAGTCACATTTTTTCCCTCACATTTAATCATTTAACGTTAACAGTTCACGTTACTGTTTTATGGCAGTATTTTTATATTTTTTTATTTAGTTACATTTTAAGCTAATAATTGGGAATTTATAAAAAATATATATATTTTAGTTTAACAAAATTCAGGGCAGACCCCCTGAATTTTGTTAAAATAAATTGTTAAAATTGTTAAAATTTAAAATCTCGTGCCGAGAGTGCGTAACGTTAACGTTATGTTAAGACTAACGTTAACTTAATCACTCGGTTAAATCTAATTTTTGAAACCGCTGATATTTCCACTCACAAACAAATATGCATTTATTTCAACAACAACAACAACAAAATAGAGATGCGAAGTTAAGTGTTAATTAAATTAAATGATTATATCTTTCACTGCCTATAACTATGCCTTTAAAGCTATGGTTAACCTTAGTTGAAATAACTTCGTTTTAATCTAGGTCAAATAGTTAGTCTTTCTAGTTTTTAAAGTTTCATTCAACACGTTCACGTGTCATAGCAGACTTTTTTTTATAATATAGTTTGAGGCTAAACAATTTAGATTGTTTGAGTATTATAAACAACAGTAATAATGTAATTAAATTATAATTAAATTATTTCATTTGTATTAAACCTTTAGTCTGCAAAACATATATAATGTGTTCTCTGAAAAAAAAAAGTTAAACAGAGTCTGCTCCTCACGCAAACAATCAAATGCTTTTAAAGAAACATGTGTGAACGAATAGAAAACAGTAAGTGCAACAAAAAGGGAAGAAATCCTAAAACGAATGACCCATATCCTGAAGCATTTGTACAGAACATAGTGCAACACACAGGCATGCAGTTTAACCAGCACAGATAAAGCACTGTCGGGGTTATGTATGGCACCTCTGTACAGCTGTGTTAGATGTCGTGCTGTTGTGTTCTGCTCAGAATACGCTCACCTCTCTTGATCAAAAGCACTGCTGCCTCAGATAAGAGCAGTAATATAAAGCCCACGAACAGAAGGTCCTGTAATTATTTGTGTGCTGTCGAGCAGCAGGGCCCGCTCCGGACCCCAGCGATCCCCATCTGCCTCGGAGGAGCACAGGCCAGACACATACCACCACATCGCTGAAATTGCATCAGTTTGTCAACGCACACCAAGGCCAGAGACAAAAACAAGACTTTATGTGTGATGTGTGTGGTTGTAATTGTTCACACTTCTAAACAGTGTAAAAAAAATAGAGATTTTTTTGTATTGATCATAATTTAGTTTTCATTTGATCGCCACGTTTCTTTTCTCCAGGACCTCAGTGTTGATTCCTTACACATTTTATTTCCTCGTGGTCTCGATTATCCAAAAGTAGCTTTTGTATTGTCCACGTTTATTTTATGTAGTGATTTTCCTAACCGAAGTTAACTCACACCAAACCTCCGCGAGTATGTTTCACCTCGACGTTTCTATAGATTTGGATCGACAAATATTTTAACCATGCAAAATATTTAAAAAGCGTCTCACCAACACTTTTGTAGAATTCCAATATTCACACAGCAAGAGAAAAGTTATGACTTATATTTATTTTAAAAAAAGTACAAAACAAAGGAAAAGCATACAAAACTCCAAGTTAAAAACAAGTTCAGAAACTGCTTTCCTTCACACGTAGAAGCTGGAGTATGTGCAAATTGTTTTAGAAGAAGAGTGACGAATCTCCAGGTTGACTTTTGTACAGAATGATTTTGTGTTCAAGATGAACACAGATTTCTTCCTTCCGCTTTTCGCTTGTGGTCAAGTCAGCACCAGAAGTTTCAACACAATGAAAGTTTCGACACCATGGAAGTTTCCAGAAGCGGGAGGAATACATTTGTAAGACCAACTCCAAGTATTCAAGTCAATTCAAACTCATATTTTTCAGAGTATGCAAAACATCATCTGAGCTATCTTTAATACTCGTTAAATCAACGGAATGCTTAATGACATACATGATTCCAACATTTAACAAGATCTTTATATTACAATAGAAGAGTTGTTTATTGTGACTTTCTCAAGAGGTGTCAGCAAACTGGCTCTCTTACAATCAATCAATCAAGTTTTTATATATATGATACAGTGTTTTAAGGTGTTATATGTGGAATTATTTAGTCAGACCCTTACCACCCCTAAAGGCATAGTTACTGATTGGTTAACACACAAAAAAAAAACAAAGTTCATATACTTTAACTTGCACAAGTTTAACAATTAGTGCATCTATGCTGCATCGGAATCTATTCTTATTTCCTTGCATCAACGTAACTCTCAGGGGTTTTGTATGGTCTTAACTCTGTGCACCTTTTAATTTCAACCATGCTCTAGTGTGCATACAACTCTGGCTTCATCTAGCCTCGAGGAACTTAAACAGTGTGATCAGGTGTGTTTAATGACGGTTGACTTTAAAAGGAGGACTAATTTGCGAACCAGTGACATGTGAACACAGTATAAAGCTATGGTCTATGGTTGTTTCTCATGCGCCCACTCCTGTAATTTTACACATTTTAAAGCCTTATATAGCATAGATGCACTAATTGTTAAACTTGTGCAAGTTCAAGTATATGAACTTTGGTGTAAACTAAAAGCTTGTGTAAGCTTGTGTTAACCAATCAGTAACTATGCTTTTAGGGGTGGTAAGGGTCTGACTAAATAATTCCACATATAACACCTTAAAACACCGTATCATATATATATATAAACTTGATTGATTGTAAGAGAAACACTTGTCTGACAGGAAATCAGACCGAGCCGGTGAGAAAGTAAAAGTCATAATAAACAACTGTTCTACTGTAATATAAATATCTTGTTAAAATAAATGTGGACCATACAAAAGCTACTTTTGGTTTATCGAGAATTAACAAATTGCAGTTTGATTTCCTTACTGGTTTCCCGAGGAAGAGTGGAAGTTGTAATGATTTAGGAGTAGAAATGTGGATATGATGAGTTGTAGATCTGAATGTAGATCTAAAATTCTGATCAAAAGACGCAGAGAACGATTTCGATCCCCCAACCAGAAAGTTTAACAAAAAACAACTGAAAGAATCTTTCACAAATCTCCAATTAAAGCCACAAATAAGAACAATCTGTTGTCCTCTCACATTTCTTCCAGAGGCCGCTCGCCCGGATGCGCTGCGGTCCGAGTGAAGAATCGCTCCGCCCGTCTGTTTTCCTGATTTGGCAAATTTGGAGTTTCACAAGGGTGGAGATAAGGCCAGTGTTAATTCATTTCTCTTATCTGTTTCTGAAGCTTCGTTATAAAGCAATGCCTACTCATTCTCTCGGCTGCCCCAGGACGTGATTTGTGAGGCCGGACCTTGTGTGCAGGAGCGCTTCATTCCAAATGGGAGTGTATCAGATGAGGATCGAGTCATTTTTGTACACACTTTTGAGGGTGCACTTTAAAGGTGGGGTCATGGGGATGGAGATCTGGGCACATCTAAGGTGGTATTCAGCACAAGGAGGAGCTTTTTCGCAGACCGATGAAGTCACCAAAGCAAATTTGCCTCTTAAACAAACCTTGATCCTCTTTTGATAGGCGAACCCAACAAAAAACTAAATTTCATTCAAGGATTCTTTATCGTCATACCAAAACAATTCCATGTTATGATATGAAATTAGGACCCAGGTCCATATATATATATATATATATATATATATATATATATATATATATATATATATATATATATATATATATATATATATATATATATATATGCTGGAATATAACCATGTATGTACAACAGTATAAATAAGAGCGGTCAGAGATATATATTGAGGGTTAGAGATTATATTACACATTTGTACATTGCACTTATGGGATTATATATTAAATTGCACCATAAAGTATTTATATTGCACCATGACAACAAAAATATACAGAGATGTATGTATATGTATTGCACTTGGGGAAGCTATAAGATACGAAATTGCCATTAAAATACTGCAACTTTTGGAAGATTTGGAAAACGAAAGCTCTGAGTTTTAGATTCTACACCTTCTACTAGATGTGGAAATTAAATATACATTTTAAGCATCTTTTTGACATACCGAAGGCCTTCCTATATTATTTTGGAATTTAAGATTAGTTTGAATTAGACCAACGTCTGAGGGAGAACTCCAAGCGGTGCCACAAGAGGGCATGCTTTCAAACGTCCCAGAAATCTCTCGTTTTATCTTCAATGGCTTAAAAGAAGTTGCAATAGTGTGAACAGATGGCTTTAACAAAGGCAGATTCAATCTATTAGCACGCTCAGAGGGCTCAAACGCATCACCTTTAAAGTCTGTCTTAAAAAAATCAATTTCGCTGTGGAGAAAATGAGTTTTTGGTTTCCGATCCGCACTGCTGTTAGACTCACAGAACTCAAGCGGTTATCTGAAGACTCTAATGAATGTAACGATTCTGTGAGTTTAGCTTGACTTTAATTCAAAGTGACGAGGAGGATTGAATAAACTTCTGAATCTGTATAAAACATTAACGGAGAGCAAAAACACTCTGATCGAATCGGATCCCTTTTGATGTTGAATAAAGATCCCTTCATCACTCCGATCATTTCAGCACAGAGCTGATTCTCTGCAGTTTAATAACAAATCCAGAACGATATGCTTTGACTCGATGAAAGCTTTTCTGTGTTTTCCCGGTTTGTTAATTGTGTATTTGCATGCATTAGTGCTCTTTAATAGAGGCAGCCGTGTCCTCGGCTGATTTCAATGTTTCTTAAAAATATCGATCCGCGCTAATTGACTTTCTGTCTGAGGACTAATGATTAAACTCAAACTGCAACCTTTGCTTTGAATTTGCGAGGTCCCGAGGGGCCCTTTAAGCAAATTCAGAGTTTGAGCATCATAAATGTGTGTGGAAAAAGCGCTCAGAGATGTCAGACACACGACTGTAGAGCTTTCCGCTCAGAACAGTGTAAATGCAGTTTATCGGGGCTCACTTCCCTCTGCTTTGCTGTGATTTTATCAGACGCTCCTGTGCGTGCGTGGTGAATGTTGGAGTGCGTTTGGGTGCTTCTGGATGCATTGATCGCTGATTTGCATACATAAATCTATCGGCGATGTGACATTGGTCAATGAGTCTCCAGCCACACACAAGGCTGCTGACTCCAGCGCACTGCATTATCATTGGAGACGAGGCTTTAATGAACTCTGACAGCCGCTGTCACCGTCGGTTTATGGCATCTGTGTTATGGATGGGCCATCGGAAAAATGACAAAGTGGAAAAAAAAATTATTTAAGAGAGAGTTGCCCTTGAATTTAGCTTCTAAACATAAAAGGTATCACCATGCTTTCTCTAAATATTGGATTTATATCAAAAGAAGAAGAATCTGGTTTGAAGCTTGGTGAGGTGAGTGTTGGAACTTTATTGTGTGTGTGCGTGTGTGTGTGTGTGTGTGCACAAGGCAGGGTTGTTTCGCTCACAGGAATTTTATTTTATTTTTGGAAATAAAATGTTCAGAGCACAAACACAAGAACATGAAATAATTTAGTTTTCTTCTCACTTTGATTTTGTTCACTCTTGCTGTAGGACATGTTGTCCAGGGATAGGCAATATCCTAAAAATGTATGTTTTATGTGATATTTTCAGGTATTTATTACGACGAGAACATCTTTGATGATAAAGGATTTATATTTTCATGCAAGTATGGCAGTTTTTACTTTTATACATGTACATATATGCCACTAAGCAAAATCGCCAATGACATGAACAACCGAATTTTCTACAAAAGGAAACACAAAACTTCTAAAATGAAGCCATTTAAATGAAGCCAATAATTGCATTATTTTATTTTTTTCAATATGAGCAGAAAGATTACATTTTTGTAATAGTAAGCTGGTGCGTTATAATACTGCTGTTTGACTGCAGACCAAGCTGCCTAGATTTGTATCAGAAAAAGTTATTTATTCAACAAGTCATGAACCGCTCTCTCTCTCTCTCTCTCCTCGGACCCGTCCACCATTTCCAAATAATGTGAAGAACAGGCACAAACAATCAGAGAACTATCTAAAAAATGATTATTTAAACATCTGTTCTTTCACATTTTTATATAAATCAGGAAACCACTTTTTCCAAAAATACACATTTATAAATAGGGGCGGTATCGTTTGGGGTTGTTTGGATACTGGTGACAAAAACAGTGCCTGAACCGATACTTAACAAAAACCAAAAAAGGATGGCGGTTGACTCAGGAATAAATTTATTATTGAACAAAAAATGTAATGCTTAAAATTGAACACTATATTAAAATTATATATTAATATATAAGTAATTAGAAAACACAACAACAAAACAAAAGCCACCTAGCCAACTACAGCAATTTAACCACTTCAAATTTTAGCAGTTTTTTTTGCAGAAATAGCACCATTTGGTTGGATAAATGCATTTTGCGATTAACATTTAATAAGCTTACTAATAGCCAGTGGAAATGCTGCTGATGTTGTCATCATAATCAGCGGACTCCTTTTTTCGATCGGTTTGACTGAGGTTCATCCACACATCCATGATGCCACCTGTTGTCTGCGAGCTGTGGAACAAGTTGCATAGTTCTGCTTTATGTTCTCACCGTTCGCTCTCAAATGTTGCATTAAATTTGACGTGCTTCCTCCAGCACGTTGGGACGTCGGAATCCTTTCCTGTGTGATGCAGCCACACTTTTGAATGTTTAATGCAGGGGTCGGCAACCCAAACTGTTGAAAGAGCCATATTGGATAAAAAAAAACAAAAAACAAATATGTCTGGAGCCGCAAAAAATTAAAAGCCTTGTATAAGCCTTATAATGAAGGCAACACATGCTGTGTGTGTCTATATTAGCTATATTAGCCTACTATAAAAATGACTAAGTTGGCTACAAATACATAATGAGCCTTCATGATTAAATGTTTATTTTTTCTGTAGAGAATGACGCACCACGTGACTACGTTGTACGATGCCGCCTCAAGTTTAACTTCGTTACAATATTAATGAATTATGTTTCATTGCTTTGATGAAATTAAAGAAATGCTATAAAGAAATCTGATTTTTGCTGTCTTTTTTATTTTGAGGAATTCAATAAACAACATCAAAATGGAACGTGCGTAACGCGCCTTTTATCTGCGCAACAAACAGAGCAATAAAAGGCTGATTCGGTCCAAGAAGCGTTGAATCCTCTTATTTTTCTCTTTGGGGTCCAGGGCCCTTCCCACAGCTGTCGGTGTGTTTATGACAGCCCCTGCCCCCTGCTGGTAGAAGCGTGTATCACAGGCTATGATGCAAATCTTCGTGGACAGAAATGTTGAAATTAAATGTTTATCCTACACACATTTACAGCATTGGAAAACGTTAAGAATGTTTGTCCTCCTATAGAAACCATATTAAAACAAAAAAATATATATTTACCTTCCGCATGCGGCTCCAGAGCCGTGGGTTGCCGACCCCTGGTTTAAGGCAATTAGTTTAATGGAAGTTGTTTCATTTAGCAAGTTAACGGTAGACTGTGTGCCGTCAGATTTAGTGTGTTTGTTCCTGCGTTCGCATGCTTCTCGGAGGGTCTTATTGACTGTTGCTTTGTTAAAATGGGGGAGGTCAGGGCTGGTGGCGGAAAGGAACTAACTCATTCATTGGAATATCTCCATGTCCTTGAAATTGGACTGACGAGATGAATGAAGGGTTTTAGATCCAAGATGTTGCCGTGTGTGGCAGCCTTGGTGCACAGCTCTGTAGTGTTAGTTTTTCTATTTTGTTTTGCTATTTGTTTGGCTTACTGTATTCGTTGCACCCGAGAGGAACTGCTAATCTTTTAGCACTCCCAGAACATCTTCCATGGGGTTTTGAACATTCGGATGTTTTAACAAGCATTTTAGCTAGCAGGGTTGCTATGCTTCTCAGGAAGTGGAGGAGGAGTGGGGAAGTGTGCCGGCACACTCGTGAAGCTCCGCCAGCGCAGCTTTTGAACATCGCTGCCCAGCCTACATCTGGCGAATCTGACCAAATAAAATGGACGAGATTTATCTGCTAACCTGGAACAACAAAGACCTTTCAACCTTAGCTGCGCTGTATTTCACTGAGACCTGGCTCAACAGAGGGATATCAGACTGCACTCTTAACCGGCCTGGATTCACGCTGTGTAGAGCAGACCGTGACTCGTGCGGAACAAAAAAAAACACGTGGAGGAGGGACATGGTGTAGACCAGATGCTGTCCTGATCTGGAGTGCTTTTTATTAATTGTAAGCTTTTCTACTCAGCCTGCGAGTTTTCTTCATATGTTCTTGTCAGTGTTTACACTCAGACTTATGTGACATGCAACAATGACAAACCATGGTTTTCTGTAAATCTCAAACAGCTTCGTCAAGCCAAGGGTGATGCCTACAGAGTGGAGATTGAGCTTTGTACAAACAAACCAGAAATACATTGAACAAGACCAGAGCTGCCAAGCGTGCTCTGAAAAGCTGCAAAACCAGTTTGCTACCAATGATCCTGCTTCAGTATGGTCAGGTCTAAAGACCATTGAAACTACAAAGCGCCTACATCTTCATCAATGCTCAATCCAAACTTGGTGAATGAGCTCAACAAGTCTTAGTGCAGATTTGAGACACTCTCCGATTGTCTCACTGAGCAGCCATTAACATCTCCAGCATACATCTCCACAAACACCTTCAGCACACACCTTTCTCCCACAACTGCTCTACAAATCAACGAGGGTGATGTTTGTCAGCTCTTCAGGAGGCAGAAAAGGAGGAAATCACCAGGTCTTGATTGACAAGCCTCAGAACTTATGCAGCCCAACTAGCTCCCATCTTCTTCTCTCATATCACTGGAGCCATGTGAAGTCAAAATCAGTGGTCCTGACGTCTGTGGTCATGAAGTCATTTTAAAGACTGGTGTTGGGCCTGAATATCATAACTGGACCCCTGCAGTTTCTTTATGGATCTAACCTGTCTGTGGAGAATGCAGTCCACATGAAGCTGCACTACATCCTGCAACATCTGGATAAGCCAGGGACCTATGTGAGGATCCTGTTTGTGGACTATTTGTGGCGCATTTAACACCATCATCCCATCACTCCTTCGAAACACTCCCAGCTCTCAGTCCCTGACTCCACCTGTCAGTGTCACAAGCTTTCTGACAGACAGACAACAGCTTGTGAGGATGGGGGAATTCACATCATTCACCCATACAACTGGCAATGGCGCCCCCCAGGGATGTGTTCTCTCTCCACTTCTCTCCCTCTACACCAACAACTGCATCTCGCACGACTCCTCAGTGAAGCTCCTCAAGTTCGCAGACAACACCACCATCAGTGGTCACAACCAGAACGCAGAGGATTCTGCGTACAGACTGGCATTCTGAAGAGCAGCTGGTTCTCTGGTGCAGTCTGAACAACCTGGAGCTCAACACCCTGAGAAGGTCATCAGTGCTCCCCTACCCTACATCCAGGAGCTGTACACCACCAGAGTGAGAGAGGGCAAACAAAATCACTCTGGGCCCCATCCACCCGGGCCACCACCTTTATGAGCGCTTCCCTGCTGGGCGCCGCTTCAGTCAATAACACCAGGATTCTGATTCTGAAGATGGGGTCCTCGTAACAGGAGGCCTGGGGAAACAATTAGCATTTCATGTTCTTAACAATCGTATATGTTTTTCACAGAACCTGTGAATTCAGACGTATTTCGTTTTGTTTTAATAATTTAGGAAAAACTGCTTGAATGGTTTTGTGAGTTTTTAAGATGAGGTATTGTACAGATTGAAAAAAAAAATGGATGGAAACCTTCCTCATTAAAATTTCTGACCAAAATAGCACTTGATTATTAGAAGATTGACCTTCTAGATTTATTCATTTGAACAGCGAAAGTGAGCAACTATGATGAAAGCAAAGTAATAAATTTAATACAGAATGCTTAAACATTGCACCTTTTAAAACCTTTTTGATTATTTGGATCTATTGTTTTAACATGTTAACAAATGTAGATGTGTGATGAGGTTATGAAAATTCAGATTTCAACAGAAAGAGGATTTTGATGATCTACTCCGGTTTGATTGCAGCATAAATCTATCGACCGCTCCTGTTTGCCTGTTTTCCTCTGTGCTTTGATTCCTTGTTTGTTTTCTGTAGTTCGAAGATCTTTTTGCTCTGATTCACAGCTGATGAGAGATTCTCGGACGGTTCTTTTGTAGAGCGGAGCTAAAGGTCAAGGAGCTTGGGGAATTCAATCCATTCAATGCTCACAAGAGCTGCAGGTTGCTTTTATACGACACCAGTAATCTGTTCTCATGCAACGTGTTTGTTACTTGCTATTAACTTCCCTAAAAAATATGCGCGGTTTCTCTCTCCAAAAAAAAAAAGACAAAAAACTGTAAAAAAAGAGTTAAGAGCTAATTATTTTAAACTTGTAGAGATTACAGTCATTACATCCTTAATAAATGTGCACGTTTATTTTTAGATTTTGGAAACTTTTTATTTTTCCATTCATTAAAAAGTTGTTTGATGATGATGAAATGCAGTGCGAAAGCAAGCAGATGTGTGAAAATGTTTCGTAAATGGCCTGCAAATAGCGTAGGGCTCCAACCAATTTGTGTGGGAATATGTGCATATTTCTATTGCCATATTTATTTGACATTTAAGAGGTTCATATAATTAATTGTAATGTAAATCATAATGGAAATAATGAAACTGAAAAAGGTGTGGCAGCCCAAACATCCAGTAGAACTGGATTAAAATAGTTTAAGTTAAGTGCATTAAATGACACGCCTTTGGTCTTATTTGAGTAATTATTTACTGGGTAAAGGGCTTATTGGATGCTACGACATCATGAATATGCTTATTAGCCCTTGCAGCTGTCTCTTGATGTTCCCGGTAAGCGGTAGCTACCTTTCATCAAAGTTATCTGGCAACAATGCAAAACTTGTTTTCTTTTTTTCCACCGCTTTGATTTGGAGTTTAATCAGCTGGTGAATCAAAGCCAAAAAAGCTTTGCACATCCATAAATTAGAGATTCCCGACCGCTCCGGCTGCTGTTGTGCTGAGCTAAAGGTCAGAAAGCTCTGGGAATTCATTTAATTGTCCGCGGCCCAAGCTGCTGGCAGTGTCAAATGAGTTTGGCCGCCCGTTCTTCCCATTTCATTATCCGTCGCTTTTCCAATCACTCCGTGGTAAATGCAGCACGACGCGCCGCGGCTTTTAGCATGCGTGGGATTCTGAAGGAGCGGCCGAAGGAGCTAATAGTCATGATGAGCGTCTCTTTAGCAGCGCAGGGAATGGTGTGTAATGAAGTGCTGTTCTCTCGAACCCCAGGCCTCGCTGCGTTCTAACCTTATCTGCAGGGCTGAACAGTTTGAGGCTGATCAATAAGCAGTTTTCTGTGGCCTTTTGTGGGTGTCACTCGTCATTGGAGAATGTAAATGTGTGTCAGAAAGCAGCCTGACAGTTTCCCTTTGCTCAGGGAAAAAGGCACATCAGCAATAAAGCAGATGATCGGTGTTCGACTCGATGGGAGCACAGCCGTGATTAGCGAGGCCGGCGAAGCTGCGTTGTTCTGGATTCGTTTAAAAGGTGTAGCTCACCGACCATACAAGAATCGCGTCAGCGTTTGCTCCCCATTAAGTTGTCACAATGTTTTTGGGTTGAACATAAGAAAGATATTGAGAAGAAAGTTTGATTTCTAGGTAAGTTGGAGCTTGGGAAAAGCTTAGATTAATTTTCTGATCAATTGAATGTAATCTGCGAGGTGCGTTTCCCTTGTTAAACTGTGCAACTTTCCATCAAAGAAATCGTGAGAAAATCCTAATGCACTTCTTTTAGTTTCATATTGCTATTATTGATTGGCATCAACTTTTTTCCTCTGAGTGGCTTGAAAGGTCAGCAAGACCTGAATGTCTAGGGTTATTATTTTTTGTATGGGTTAACACATTTTATTTTATTCAATTGTCTTTAAGTAGTTCTGAATTAGTGCTTAAAAAGGAAAACTCACAACGAATCTATTCAGGAAAGAATGATTATTATACAGTTTCTGTTCCTGTGTTCCTGAACCAAACACGTTTATTTTTTGTGCAAGTGAAAAAAATGCACAGTTATTTTAACAATGCTACTAATGCTTAAAAAAGACACATAACCTCTCACTCGATAATTTCACTTGTACATTTACTGCACAAAGAGATTAAAGCTTTAAAAAGTATCCATTAAACATTCCAGTAAATGGCAACACGTGTATACTTCGTCAAAACATTAAACCAATCCAAGTTACGGTTGGTCTTTTAAAGGGAATGCAGTATAACAATAAATTACATTTCAAACATTTTTGCTACAAAAATCACATTTGAGGATGACCCCTGGGAACTTGGAACATTTAATGTCAAAATGCAACATCTGTTTTTTTCCTCAAAAATCGAACTGATAAGTCTGAACCATTTTCAACTGCTATTTTAAACATATTTCTGGACCTCAAAAGGCGACTTTGTGTTTTTTTATGACCAAGTTTATCCGGACACAAGCCAGCTGTAAGGGAGACAGACAGTGCAACATAAGTCTGTGTTACCTGTACAGTTTTCCTTTAATGAAAAGGATAAAATCACCTTTTAACCCTTGTGTGGCCTTCGGGTCAAATTGACCTGTTTCTAATTTTTACAAGAATAAAAAGGTTACAAGTGTTTACAATTTTTTTTCTAGTAGGGACTGGTTCAAAAAATTCGAGATATGTTCTCTACATTGTTAGAATTTGAGTTATGGAGTAAAATTTTTATTTTTAATTGCTTTTAAAATGGGAATACCCCACAAAGGTTAACCAGTTATTTCTCATTTCAAAATGGTTTCATTTCTAGGTTTTTCTGTTGTTCCCAGAACCAGTTTGAAGCCTCACAACACTTTTGTTGCCACAAGATCCAGTACTGTTTCTGAGTGGGCTTGTTTCAGAAACTTCACTCAAGACACAAAGCTGACTCCACACAACAAAAAATGATGGAGAGCATTGAAAGAGTTGTGTTTTGAATATTCGGTGTACGTAGAGCCCTCAAACACAAGCTGTGTTTAAAAGACAGATGATGGCAGAAAGAGGAAGAAAAAGAAAAGTGCAGGTGAGCGCTTAAGTGTGAGTCGTGATTGTTACTTTCTCTCTGATCAAGTGTTGAGCACAGGAATCGACCAATCAGTGATCGGCAGGATGTGATGTCATGTCTTTCTTTCCAATCAGAAAACACCCCACTTCGCCTGTTACACAGAAACAAAAAAGGTTGTAAAAAAAGTACCTGTACAAGCTCTTTAGTGCGGTAACATGCTTAAACTAAGATAATGTTACTTTGAGTTAATTACATGTTTCTCAGGCATCAGAGAATAATTAAATGTCTCGTTTGTAGACTGGGACCAAAAAAGCCCCTAGCATTTTTGACCCTGGTGGCCCACCATGAATTTTTACGAGCTGTGCGCTGGCACGTACGACGATTACTGAGACACCGGATTACAGCCATGCATTTTCTTTCCTTTTTTAGGGCATTGGCACAAAACATACAGCAGTTAATTGCTTGACATCAGTAATCAACGTTCTACATGCAATTTGTTGCACATATACATATATATTTTTTTAACATCTTTCTGATTTGAAGTTAATTAGTCGCTATTTCTATTAACTATATTGATTATTTTTTCTAATATTTATTTGACATCCAAATGATTTCATTTTGAAGATAAAGTTAGTTATATCTCTGTGTAAATTATGGATGAGTAAATGTTATATTTGTTTAGTATTTTGGCATTAGCTCTATTTTCACAGGCTCTAAATAATCCTGATATCTTTCAAGAGTTTTAATTTTAGCGTGAGAGATGATAAAGAGACGCTGTGTTTGTATGAACTCAGATCTACTTCCAGACATTCATCTCGAATGTTTAATTGTTAAGAGTTCACATTGATTATTGCTTATTGATTACTCTTGAGTCAACATTCACGTTATATTAGCAAATAGTAACGTTAGAATGAACTCATGGTGTAAATTGCATCAATCTTATTTCAATTCTGATCATCTGGTTAAAAACGTTTCGTTTGGGGTTAAAACTATTAACAAATGTACCGTAACATCTTTCTTCTTTCCAACTGCAGACTTTAACGATACGTTAACTTTTTTATTAACTTTGGAGCATCTTTCTGTCAGAGCACACAGAGGGGAGAATGCGCATGCGTGTGACTGTCTTCCCTTATAAGTAACCTCAGCAAGTTTATTTACCTGTGCAGGAATATTCCAGACGTACTTTGGATCTTTTAGCGTGTTGATTCATTGACTGCAAACTTTGCTATTTCATCTGCTTAAAAAGAAACTAGATTGTCCGTTTCCAAAGACAACTAAACTCGTTACTCCATCCAAAGTCCGGGCTCCGGGGCAAACGGAACATTTATAATTTTGATCAGAAGCTGGAGGGAAGGCCTTGTGATTTCATTGGACTAGCCCGGTGTCTGTTAAGATAATCAACCAATGAGCCGCGACTTATGTGTCAGACACACACTTACACAGCCAATAATGTTTTTTTTTTTTTAAATATATGAAAGCCCGGCCCAAAATTGTGTGTAGGTCCACCAGGTGTTGCCCGATACTCCTGATGGCCAATCCATGCCTGCTTGTAGCTATGTCCCTCCTGCACATGGGGCCCAATGCTAGAGTCCATTCGCCTGTAGAAGGAACTGTCTCTGCAGTGCACAGAATTGTCAAGATGGTAAATTGATCAGATTGCATATGCATCACAGTTCAGTCGGCAGTTGTGGTCCGGTGGATAAGGAGATCGACTTGTGATCTGAAGGGTGCAGGTTCGATCCTCAGATCCACCGAGTTGAAGTTGGTGTGAGCGATGAAACACTTGCTCTCCATCTTCAGCAATCACAGCTGTGGAGCCCTCGAGCAAGCTCCAGGTCCCCGACTGCTCCCCGGGCCCCGCAGCCATGGCTCCCACTGCTCCGGGTGAGTGCTCACGGTGTGTTTGTTCACTGCTGTGTGTGTGTGTACACTGGGATGGGTTACATGCAGAGCACAAAATCCAGGTATGGCTCACTCCATATCTGGCCAACTGCTCACTTTCACTTTCCTTTTGTTTCATATTTTGGTTTGCTATTCAAAATCCCTTAATGAACGTTAACCGGACAAGGACCGAAATAATTAAAGAACTTGAATCATAATTGGAAAAGCAACATTTAAGAAGGTACCTGTGTACACGATGGGATCAATTAGTGGAATTGCGTTCATTCATGTGTTCATCATCTGTAGTCACTTCTACATTTAAATCCGTTCCCAGAGTCCCATGCACCTCGGGGGGCTTATGTCAGCTTTCAATAACTGCAGTGAATCCACCTCAGCTAAAAACAGCGAGGAGCAGAACACAAGCTACAAAGAAAGAGAGGAGTCAGAGAGGTTTTGTGATCTCTTATTAAGATCTCAGGGATGGTATCAGTGCTCAGTAATTGTTTTGGTGAATCTGCCGCTGATAATTACAGAAGCTCGGCAGCAGCAGAAAGACGAGCGGCAGAGACTAATGGAAAACTAGATTTTTCACTGAATTAGAAGAGCAGCGCGATCCATATATCGACAAGCCATCAGGACGAACCAGACCAGGAAGAGTGTTTCAGACTCTGGGGCAAGCACACACACACTCGCGGACACACACACAGATCAGGGAAAGTGTTTCAGACTGAGCCGCAAACTGAGTCTGATGAGGGGTGTCACTGCAACAGAACGCACGCGGACAGACAGCGACATACTATCAGAGAACAGAGAGAGAGAAGATGAGATTATCTGCTCGCACGCCCACACTCACAGCCTCATCAGTGTCCCATCAAGAGCAGACACCGTCATCCGTGTGCTGAAAGAACTTTGTTGGGACCCTTGAAGCCCTACGCTTATTTCTAGTTTAAAAACACAGCTTCTCTTTTACCATGTTTCACTTTTAAATGCGTCTGAAATGGAATCTGTTTATCAAATCTCAAAAACATTTTGATTGATTAAAACCTTTTTTTTTACATCGTATACTTTTATGGAAATAAATAAAAAGCAGCCATATTTAGGGAGCTTAATGTGATGCATGAATCATAAATGGTGCAGGGGTTCCTCATACAATCATAAAGCAGGGGTTCTTCATCAGCTTGGACGATAACACTATTTCTGCTGGAAGTGGTATGTAAATACCTGTTCCATCAATTAATTCATAAAAAAAATCCAAAGCCTCTCTGGTATGGAAGACAGCAGCACAAAATGAAGAGTATAAGAGCTCAAACTTCTCAAAGAATGCTAAAAATGGTTATATTCTGCTTTTAATATGTCTCTCTAAACAGTGAATTCACTGTGTGATGGCAGGAGTGACAAAAAGAATGTTCATTTGCTAATACACACAACCGTGAATAACACATTTTTGCAGAGCACAATTATTCAACACTAAAGTAATGGATGAAGTTTGTTACATTTGCATAAACCCCAAAAAACGCAATTAAAAAATATTTATTTTTAAATTACATCCTTCAAAGCAAAGATGAAGTAGAAAAGAACATCTTCCTGTTAGGAATCCAGTCGAAAAGGAGCTATTTCTACATTTTTAATTACATAATTTCAAAGAACAAGTAAGTATTTTTGATTTGATCTTTTTAATTACAGTTTTTCATAATTGCTAAGACAGTTTTTTTTTATTACATTTAAACAAGTTTGCTTAACTCTTAACGCACCGAATCAGTTAAAACACACAATTGGCAAAACAGTTATTTTAATTTTCAAAACTCCCTGTAGTAAACAAAACTCATTTTCAAAATACAATAACACAGTTTTCAAAACACTAACACATGTTTTCTTCCGACAGCAACATTTAGTCAATCAGAACACATTGAGAACACATTGAGTGTTTGCTGGAGCTCGAGTGTAAAAGAAGTTCAAGCTTTTGAAATTTGTGTGAACTGAATGCATTTTGTATCAAAGCAACAAAAAATTTGTTAATTGTAGAGCCTACCTCGACGGATGTTGTGCTAATTGTGTTAAGAGTTAAGGAAAGTTGTTAAATGTATTGAAAAAACTGTCTTAGCAATTGTGAAAAACTGTAACAGTAGTTTTCTAAAATCCTGCTAACGAGTATGTTGTTATTTTTCCCCTCAATTTAGAGTTGTCCGAATCTTTCATCCAGTGGTTTTTAAAGATACAAACAGAAATGTCAGGGTTTTTTTTTTCAATGAACTTTTGACTCCAAATAGACAGAAAACCATGTTTTTAATGAGAAGGAAACACCGGTGCAAAGCTTCCATCTTCAAAACTTCTGATGAAATGTCTCCCTTTTTAAACTAAACTCACCCCAACCCGATTTGGGTTCATCTACTCATCTGCGTCGCGCTTCCCCACCTGACGCAAAGCTACAAATGAGATGATGATGATGTATCATGTATTTGAGAAAGTCTCTTTGTTTGGGGGAGAAATCGATAGCGAAGGCTCTTCACGTTTCCAGATCGCGGCTCCAGAAGTGCTGATGCTACACTTAGAGCGACAGTGATTCATTCGCCGGCGCTGTCTGCTTAGAGCCTAACTTATACCTGAGGGTCTCCAGCTGACATTTCATCTACAACTTTGGGAAAGGTTAAGGGCCGCGGGGCCAGGAGAGGCAGGAAACCTTTAGCTTGGGCTTATTTTTAGAGTCTGAGGGAAAAACTCTGCTTTGTTTGGGCTCGTCTGCCTCCGGAGGGACAGAGTAATTTAGTGCCTCTGTTTTACAGCGGCGGCTGCAAACAGGTAAAGTTGTTCAACCACTGGAAAACCTGTTTTTGCTTTCAAAAAATACAAATAGTGGAAGCATCTGCTTAAAGCAATGATGGGCGACAGAGTCAATTTAATGACTTTGTTCTGGAGAAAAGCACATAGAGAAATTCTCTCTATTGCCATGAATTATCGTTATAAAAATGGCTCTTTTTCGGGTACCAGTCCCTCCCCCCTTCCTCAGTCTCTGACCTTTGAACTTTGGCCCTCAGAGCACGGCATGTTCTTTGCTTGTAATTAGAGCGGCGGCTGTTCCTGAGGTCGACCTCAGCACCACTTGGAGAGCGATGAGGTCTTGTTCATTCGCTTGTAAATAACCGAACCAAGCGAACAATTTATCTTGTTGGAGAATGCTTTTGATACTTTATGTAATTTTTTTTTATCTGGCTTTAAAATGAACAAACTCTGATATATTTTGCTCTGACTTGGCAGCGATTAGATCTAACAAGCTCCACCTCTTCAGCTATCATTCAATCATAATGAATTAATTCTTCTTGTTTTTTTTTTTACAAGTTGCTTGCAGCTGTAATTTCGGGTCAAACCTCTTTTTTTCTCCCTTTAACTGCAGGAGAAATGCACACTGACAGTGAGGGATGGGATTTGGAGGGAGTAACACTCGCACTGGGGTCAGAGGTTACAAACAAACACCTGATCCTTTGTTTTGTTTTCCTGCAAGCTTATATAAATCATTGTGATGCGTTATAATCAATCTTCCTTCATTTTCTATTGCGCCTTAAAACAAGGCACCTCACAACCTCGAAAACAAGCAGTGATGCATTGTGCAAATGAGCAAAAAACTGTCTAGCTTGAGAGATACACTAAAGAAGAGATGAGGGGACGTTAAACTTGAGGCTTAAGATGAGATTGTTGAGGGAGTGTAGCGCTCGTTGTTGCAGTGTACCTTGATTCTGATACCCAGCATAAATCTTAAATACCTAACACCAATTTCAATCATTTTATTTGAGCCTGTTTTATTTGATATTTTATATTGTTTCATATTACTTCTGTAGTACCACTGTGTTGCTGCTAAAATATCTTTTAAGCTCTTGATTTTACGACTGTCCAGCTCAGCGTGCCACTTTTTATCCTGCTCTTTCTCTGAGCTTGAGCAGAGTGGTCAGGCTGAACAAAAAAGGTTGCTTTGCTTGACCTATATTACAGTTTTTCACAATTGCTTAGACAGTTTTTTCAATACATTTAACAAGTTTTCTTAACTCTTAACACAATTAGCACAACATCCGTCGAGGTAGGCTCTACAATTAACACATTTTTTGTTGCTTTGATACAAAATGCATTCAGTTAACACAAATATCAAATGCTTGAACTTCTTTTACACTCGAGCTCCACCAAACACCAAAACTATATCATTTTAAAACCACATTTTTTTTTCAATGTGTTATGATTGACTAAATGTTGCTGTCGGAAGAAAACATGTGTTAGTGTTTTTAAAAACTGTATTATTGTATTTTGAAAATTAGTTTTGGAGTTTTGTTTACAACAAGGGGTTTTGAGAATGAAATTAACTGTTTTGCCAATTGTGTGTTTTAACTGAGTCGATGTGTTAAGAGTTAAGCAAACTTGTTAAATGTATTGAAAAAACTGTCTTAGCAATTGTGAAAAACTGTAAAAGTTTCTTGAGTTTTATTTGACATAACTCTCCTGAGTATTTTATAAGGTATTTCTACAAAATCAACTAACAAGCTAAAATGGTCAGGGTCTTCAAAGCTTGTGGTAGTAGAGTAATATACCAGTTACTCTGAGTTACATTCAGGTGTGTTTTTACATTGTCATGAAGATCACTTTAGTGATGATGAATAAGTGGATTTGGGAGAGAAAAAAAAGGCTGAAAGGCATGTAACAAAGGTAAGGTAAGACAGTTTTATTTATAAAGAACATTTCATACGGATTATCCATTCAATGTGCTTCACGGAAGCAAGAAAGGGATTCTTAACTTCTTCCAAGACCCAGAAGCCTTGCACATATTATAATGGCACCTATTATAGTTTCACGAGTTTGCTCTTGCTCGTAAATGCCTAGTATTGCAAGCGTGGTTGGTGAGAAATAGAGAAGTGTACTAGGCGAACTGTCTGAGTGTTAGTCCGGGACCGTTGAGCGACGTGGGCCCGGAGAATACCCCTCCTTAGATTTCCAACTATTACCGCAGTTTAAACTCGGTGTAGACCGTCTTTCGCAAAGCGAGAAGAGGTGAAAAGTGCTTGGTGAGTGGTGAAGGGGCGGAAGGAGGGATAGCTTGCACGATGTAGATGTTAGCTCTTATATACTGGAGATGACATGGGTAGGAGGGACCGTATGATTAGAGGATGATTATTCGATTATCAGCCAAAGTCCTTCCGAACTCATGTTAATCAGATGATTAACCTCATTTCAATCCTTGAGTTGCTCACTTGCCCAACTTCCATGTTGATACCACAATGTTCAGAGCTGAACTTTGTTTTGGAACTCACCTGAATGTGGCTGCTCCATCCACCCCCCCAAATGTTTACTTTAGTCTTTACAGTCCCTTGGGAAAATTTCTCTTTGGAATTGCAGTAATAAAGTTTGGGATTTGCGTTATATTTTTTTATTTCAATAAATACCTTAAAATGCATGGCAAATGCATGACAAAGTGAGCGTGAAGTTGAAAGTCATAGTTGAATGGACTTCATTGGATAATAGAGCTCTTGTTTGTGAATAAGAATAAAAAACAACGAGACAATGACAAATGTTTGTGAAGTGACCTGTCACAGTCAGCAGAGTTTATTTAAGCATGTTATAAAGTTATATGGCTGGATGTAAAAAAATGGAGGGGAAAGAAAAACTTAAATCAGTTTGTTTTGCTATTAAAATGGTAATAGATTTTTTTCACTGCACACAAATCTCTCAAAGTCAAACCATGTTAACATCGAAGGTTCATGAAACAACCCTGAAACTAGCATTAGCTCTCCATGGACGTTATTTCACTCAGATTAGCTTGATCACAATGATTGGTTTTGTACTTGATGGTTAAAAATAGAAGTAGGAATGGATATAAATTTGGAACCTGATGAGAGATTTAATGTGAAATGTATGAGGTGGTGCTAGTGAGGCCAGCAGCTCGCTCACCTTTTGGTCTGTGTGGGTCCTAGCACTCCAGTGCAGTGATATATGTACTATAAAGGTCCACTGTTCTTCGGATGAAAACATTAAAACCCCAGAATGTAATGTTGAAAAGAGTTTGGGTGTGTGTGGTGAGTGTTCTCTTAATGATACCCATCACAAAATTAGTGTTTTGAATGTCTTATTGTTGTTATAATTACATTTGGAGAAAGTGTTTAGGGTTCATTTCTAGGATTGTTGAACTCGTATCTTTTGGGATTTTGTGCAGTTCCAAGCCTCTTAGCTACATCTGGAGGCAAATGTTCTGGTTTTACAGAAAACAGTTGCTAGCATCGTTGTATGCCAAAGATTCCCAACAGAGTTTTAAATGAGATGGCACCTAAAGTTTGTACTGATTGGAGAACCCCATCACTCACAAAATTCAGACATTTCAGTTGCAATCAGGGTTTTTTGTGTGGAAAAGAGAACAATTGAAATTGGGAGCCTTCGGAATTTCAGAACCTGTACATTTTGTCAATTGAAACTTGTGAATATAATGATATATCTTTGCCCTCCAGACTTCCAACAACTTGCACCAATCAAAAAGCTTCTGATCATATGTATGGAAATGTTCATCACCACCCCGAAGAGTGTTTCTGTTTTAAACTCGTTCACTGTATACGTAAGTAAAGAGCTGCAGTAAGCACTGAGGATTCCTCCAGTTTTTCTTCTTCATTAACTCCGTCCTGAAGAGTGTTAAATAATATTAATGACCGTTCTAGTCCTTCTGTACCTGCTCAAGTGGTCTTATCGATCGCAGGGGGGCCATTTGGCAGAATGGCAGATTATGCTGCGCTCTGATATGATCAGCTGCTTTAATAAGTTGATTAGCAGCAGCACTATCTTTAAATAGATCTGGATGATGATGTTGATTGGGTGGAGCGGCTCGCCATCCGTCTTTCTGATCCGCTAATAACTGGAATCCATCATTGTTGCGGGCACCAGAGTGTGAGTGTGTCTCTTGAGTCCAGGGCTTTTTGGAGATGCAAGCCAGGAATGTAGGACAGTGAGGAGAAACAGACTTTGCACATAGAATCCTCCGGTAAACTCTGAACCCGATTTAATAATTTCACCAAGCTGGTTTTTTTTTAAAGTTGGATTCGTAGAGCATGCTCTACAGTTAACTGTGAATCTTGTGATTAGAAGACCCTCTCCTCCGATCAGAGGTTGGGCAGTGCTGGGTTTCTGTGTGGTGGTTTAGCTCCTGCGATAGTCTGCATTCTCACTTGGAGATCAGGTGCTCCATCTCCTGCAGCTGTTGAATTCAAGTGTGGTGGAATTAATTGCATGCATTGACTACCTACGTTTTTGGTACTATCCATACAGACAGTGTTTAACAATAGGTAAAGAGAGTCCACTCACTTTTAGAAGAGGTATTCAGATGCCAGGATCCTCACAAGTTGGTTCTTTGGGGTTTTATTTTGTAAAGTTGGGGTTTTGTTAAATCTGAGAGCGAACAAACTTGCAGTCAAAGGAAAAATGATAAATACAAAAATTACATAGAAACATAAACACTACTAAGAATCCATGTTTTCCACACTGTGTGCCATTTTAAAAATGCTTCCATTTAGCCAATCAGCATTATCTATAAAAAAAATCTGAGTTAATTATGTTCCAGCTGCGTGTTTGTTTTGGGGTTTTAATAATTTCAATGTTTTTTCCATCTGAAAAACTTCAGCCGATTCCATCAATTATTATTTTCATTGTCCCATTCCTCAAATTTATGGACATTTTTAGATGTATTTTTTCGTCTAGCATACACCCTCTGACTCTTTTAGTTTCTATGGTTTTTGGAAAAATAATTACAAAAGGGTGCTAATGAACTAAATTCGGTTCAGATAAGTTATATCTTTAATTTTAAGTTTTCAATATATTTTACATTTATTTGAACACACGAAAGTTGGTACATTTCACTTATAGGTCACAATTTTATTCTTCAAATGAAGAAATATTAATTAACTCTGTACATAAAATCCAATTCAAAGGTATTTATATAGAGCTTTATTTGCAGTTGCTTCGAGGTAGCTTCTCCTACAAGAAACCTAATTTGGATTTGACATACGTGAACTTAAAATGAAAAAACTAGGCTAACTTGGGTAAGAATAGAATTGCTGTCTACGGTTGACTTGGGAACCATAGAGTTGTCTTTTAATTCAGGACATATAACTATCCTTGTTCAATCTAGAGGGGCCAGGTTCATATTGTTTGGGGAGGAATGAGTTGGAATCATTACAGTTTTAAATAAGCCTAACTTGATGGCGGTGTATTGTTACAGGTTTTTAATGCATGTTTACAAAAACATACACGTATGAGGAAAACATGAATTCGCCCAGCGAGATGCCTTGTTTCTGCTGAAGCCAGAAAACCGGGAAAAGAGCAAACATTGACCTGTCCGTTCACTGCAACGACTGTTAAATATATAACTGTAGCCCTCCTGCTTCAGCATTTGTCTGCAAACCAGAGATAAAGAAGAGAAAGAATTCCCAATCACTGAAACAACGAAGTGCAGTAAAAGTACAGAAAGCTCATCCCAAACTGCTCTCGGCATTATCGATATCGTTTCTCTTCTTTTCTCCAGCGTTTGCTGCTCGTCCGAGTGTGAACACCCCCTTCTGCCTTAATTTGATTAAGCTCTCTGTTAGCAGCAGCAATTAATGCACTCTCTACTCATGTTTAAGACTTGCAGGACTAAAAACTGGGCCTCCTGTTAATTATTGTGCTGTTTTTGTGTTTGTAGCTGAGTTTGGAGCTTTGGAGAGCACTGTCAGAGCCCTGAGAGCTGAAGCGGGATCCATTTATTCCCCCGGCCGGCCCTAATTACCCCGACACAGGTACAATCCCGCCCCGGCCCCCTCACACACACACAGCCAATAGGAAAAGATTAATTGTTTGCTTTCTTTTCTTTCTCCGGGGACCCGGGTCACTTAATAAAGAAAAATAATTCTCTCTCGCACACCACTGAGCTTGTTTGGCCAAAATGTGTGTTGACAGGAGTGTGTGGAGGTGTTTGTTGATTCGCAGCGGCAGAAACACGCTGTAAAACAACCAATGAATAATTATTTAGAGTCTCCTTCTTGGGTGGTATGAGGCTTTCTTTTTGTGTGAAGTCCGAAGGATGCTTTTAAGTTTGTTCAGCCAAAGTAAATGTAGATGTTTGTATCACACAGCATCTTGCAACCTATGACTAGTTCTCCACCAAAGGTAAGCAGGCCTCGTTCTGATGATTACATGGATGTAGAAGGTTCTCGTGAGGCCCTCAGGGGCCACTCATTCTGTGATGTGTGCTCGCCCTAGTGCCCTCAGTGCAATGATGGGGAACTGTACTGTATAAAGCTCTGAGCCACTCCGAACACTTTTCCTGCATCCAAATAGAGCACCAATGGTCCAGCGCAACACAGATATTTTTCTAAACACAGATATTTTTCCAAAGGGAGAGAATTAGCTGAAAATTAGCTAGTAAAACGTGGATTTTTATGCTGCAAGAGAAGCAATTGTGTTAACAAAGTAATATTAATGAGCACTGAAGCTCTTGCGGGCATGAGTTAGATCATCATTTGTTCGGTCCTTTCTCTCTAATTACTAATTATTGAAGAGGAATCAGGCTTTTCTCTGTTCTTCACACTCCTAAATTACAGGTCCTTTAGCTTCAAGTGAAGCATTGAAAGGAAATCTACTTCATCCCACCTGCCAGTAAATGTAATGCTGAAGATCTTGTGGCGGTCTCAGTGCTGTCGATGAAGCAAATCTTGAAGGATATTAAAATCAAACTCTTTGTTGCTCTTGTCAGAATCTCCTGTAGTAGTGGTCATGTCTGGACTACTGCAACACTCTCCTAGCAGGACTTCCAGCAAACGCGCTCAAACCTCTGCAGATGATCCAGAACTCTGCAGCTCGTCTTATCTTCAAAGAACCGAAGCGAGCTCATCTTCCTCCCCTCTTCATCACTCTTCACTGGCTCCCCATTGCAGCTTGTGTTAAATTCAAATCGCTGATGCTGGCATACAAAACTAACTTCAGATGAGCCCCTGTTTACCTCCACGAGCTCCTAGACTCCTACACGCCCTCCAGAAGCTCCTCCGCTCCTACATGCCCTCCAGAAGCTCCTCCGCTCTTACATGTCCTCCAGAAGCTCCTCCGCTCCTACATGCCCTCCAGAAGCTACCCCATTCCTAAATGCCCTCCAGAAGCTCCTCCACTCCTACATGCCCTCCAGAAGATCCTCCGCTCCTACATGCCCTCCAGAAGCCCCTCCGCTCCTACATGTCCTCCAGAAGCTCCTCCACTCCTACACATCCTCCAGAAGCTCCTCCACTCCTAGACGCCCTCCAGAAGCTCCTCCACTCCTAGACGCCCTCCAGAAGCTCCTCCACTCCTAGACGCCCTCCAGAAGCTCCTCCACTCCTAGACACCCTCCAGAAGCTCCTCCACTCCTAGACGCCCTCCAGAAGCTCCTCCACTCCTAGACGCCCTCCAGAAGCTCCTCCACTCCTACACGCCCTCCAGAAGCTCCTCCACTCCTAGACGCCCTCCAGAAGCTCCTCCACTCCTACATGCTCTCCAGAAGCTACCCCACTCCTAAATGCCCTCCAGAAGCACCTTTACTCCTACATGCCCTCCAGAAGCTCCTCCACTCCTAAATGTCCTCCAGAAGCTCCTCCACTCCTACATGTTCTCCAGAAGGCTGCGCTCAGAGAAGGAACAGCGACTTGTGGTTCCGTCCCATTAAGGCAGAAGATCTCTCAGCAGAACCTTCTCTCTCACTGTCCCTGGCTGCTGGAACAAACTCCTGATCCAGCAGCAACACTAACAGCTTTCAAAAGCAGCTGAAAACTCTTCTGTTCACTTACTATAAAATAATTTTCTTTTTTTTCCTTCTCTGTCTTTATCTTTTTCCTCTATTCTCTTATTGCTATGGTTTATCGATCAGCTGATACTTCTATTATGAGCGAGCTGAGATAGACTTTGACGGTGTGACAGATCTCATATTGTCGCATTTGGACAAAGGCGTCTGCTAAATGCATATATGTAAATGTAATGTAAATGGTCAAGCGTTTGAGAGTTGTGTGCCTTTAAAAGCGTGAAGGCGCAGGAATGATAACAGCAGAAGCTCAATTAGCAGCTCGCGTGTGAGTGTTTTAATTGAGCGTGGAGTGTTTGCTGAGTGAACACATCAGGAGCAGAAACACACGCTGGGCTTAATGGCAAGCGCTCGATAAACACATGCAGAAATGCAAATGTGCTGTTCGGAATGTCAGACTGGTGACCTTCGATGAGAAACAACAGAATGATTCGCCGTTGGTCTTCACAGAGCTCGAGAAACTGACAGCTTTATAGTGTTTAGAATCACCTCGAATAAATCTAAATGTAATAAATGCATAAAAACGATCGTTTAATCTTTCATCTCCTCTTCTTTCCTTTCTTTTCATCTCCTCTCCTCTTCTTTCATCTCCTCTTCTTTCCTTTCATCTCCTCTCCTCTTCTTTCATCTCCTCTTCTTTCCTTTCATCTCCTCTCCTCTTCTTTCATCTCCTCTTCTTTCTTTTCATCTCCTCTCCTCTTCTTTCATCTCCTCTTCTTTCTTTTCATCTCCTCTCCTTTTCTTTCATCTCCTCTTCTTTCCTTTCATTTCATCTCCTCTCCTCTTCTTTCATCTCCTCTTCTTTCTTTTCATCTCCTCTCCTCTTCTTTCATCTCCTCTTCTTTCTTTCATCTCCTCTCCTTTTCTTTCATCTCCTCTTCTTTCCTTTCATTTCATCTCCTCTCCTCTTCTTTCATCTCCTCTTCTTTCTTTTCATCTCCTCTCCTCTTCTTTCATCTCCTCTTCTTTCCTTTCCTTTCATCTCCTCTCCTCTTCTTTCCTTTCATCTCCTCTCCTCTTCTTTCATCTCCTCTTCTTTCTTTTCATCTCCTCTCCTCTTCTTTCATCTCCTCTTCTTTCCTTTCCTTTCATCTCCTCTCCTCTTCTTTCCTTTCATCTCCTCTCCTCTTCTTTCATCTCCTCTTCTTTCCTTTCATTTCATCTCCTCTCCTCTTCTTTCCTCTCCTGTCCTCTCCTCTTCTTTCCTTTCCTTTCATTTCATCTCCTCTTCTTTCATCTCCTCTTCTTTCCTTTCATTTCATCTCCTCTCCTCTTCTTTCATCTCCCCTTCTTTCATTTCATTTCATCTCATCTCCTCTTCTTTCATTTCATGTTCTCTTCTCTTCTTTCATTTCATCTCCTCTCCTCTTGTTTCATCTCCTCTTCTTTCCTTTCATTTCATCTAATCTCCTTTTCTTTCCTTTCATCTAATCTCATCTCCTCTTCTTTCCTTTCATCTCCTCTCTTTTCCTTCCATCTCCTCATATTTCCTTTCATTTCATCTCCTCTTCTTTCCTCTCCTCCCCTCTCCTCTCCTCTTCTTTCCTTTCATCTCCTCTTCTTTCCTTTCATCTCATCTCCTCTTCTTTCCTTTCATCTCCTCTTCTTTCCTTTCATCTCCTCTTCTTTCCTTTCATCTCCTCTCCTCTTCTTTCCTTTCATCTCATCTCCTCTTCTTTCCTTTCATCTCATCTCCTTTTCTTTCCTTTCATCTCATCTCCTCTTCTTTCCTTTCATCTCCTCTCTTTTTCTTTGCTTTCATCTCCTCTTCTTTCCTTTCATCTCCTATTTTTTCCTTCCATCTCCTCATATTTAATTTAATCTCATCTTCTTTCCTTTCATCTCCTCTCCTCTTCTTTCCTTTCATCTCCTCTCCTCTTCTTTCCTTTCATCTATTTAATCTCATCTCATCTCCTCTCCTTCTAAAATCTATTACTTTTGTTTGCTTTGTAACACACTGCTCCAGGTGTGTGCGTTCGCTGTGTGTGTACTTTGTCACGGGTTCCATGCAGAGCGCACGTTTCAGGTAGTGTACCTGCTCAGCTGCACACTTTCACTTGTTTACAATATTCTTGCTACAGTATTTCGTAACTTTTCCTTTCCTCACCTCTAAATTTTTTTCCACGAAATTCATGCAATAGTTTTGGTTGCATATTACCTATTGACTTTGCATTTTGCTTTTTTTTGTTGTTGTACTGGAATACGCCTCTGAACGTGCTGTAAATCTTTGTGTTTGTTCGCACATGCATATGCCAATACAGCCCATTCTGATTCTTTTACATTTTGCATTTATGCATTTGGCAGACGCTTTTGTCCAAAGTGACTTACATTAAGGGGAGAGATAATGTGAGATCTGTTACGCCGTCAAAGTCTATCTCAGCTTCTCATAATAGAAATTGTATCAACTGATCAATAAACCAAAGCAGGAAGAGAATAAAGGAAGAAGATAAAGACGGAGGAGGAAAAAAAGAAAGTTTAAAAAAAAATTTGTTATAGTAAGTGTTGTCTGAAGAGAAGAGTTTTCATTTGCTTTCTGAAAGATTCTTCTTATAAATACATTTTCATTACACTTCTACTATTAGTTGTCTTAAAGCCTTTGTACCCTTTTAAAGTGCAGGTGGTTCGTTTTTTCTTCTGCCTTCTTGTGCCCCTCCTGTGATGAGCGGTGATGAGGGCCTGCTCTGGTTTGCAGCCTCAGAGCGAGCACACGTTCTGATCAGCGCACGGCCGGCCAGTCAGTGTGTGTCGCCTGCTCCCGCTGACGTGATGCACCGTGGCATGCAGCCTGCTTTTATTAGCGCTTGTGTTGTTTTCACTCGTGCTGCAGTGATAAATGCTGTCGCCAACACACGATTCGATGCATTTGTCACAGGCCTGAAAAAGGTTAATCCGTTTCAATTCTGCAGCGGCGACGGCGGCTCTCAACTCGTCTTCATCTGCCACCACACACCGCTCTTTTTAGATATAAGCAAGGGATAAATCAATGGAGGAACTAAATTGAACATTCGCTTGTATTTGTTTTAGCAATTTGACCTGGCTAAATATGGCTAAAAAGATCACAGTCGTTTTAGTTGTAACAGTTAACAATAATTATCTCACTCAATGTTATCCCTGTTTCGCTCAAGGTGTTTTAGAGTGAACGCTTTCCAAACAAGTGCTTGAACGAGGGACAAGTAGATTCAGCTGGTTTATGGGCCAAAAGGTTTATAATTAGTGGAATTTCCTGTTTCGTGTGTGCTTGAAGGATTTCTTAATTTGTAAAATGCATTAAGGCCTTTGTAAAAAATCGCTGCGGCAATCAGCATCAAGCGTTCTGATCTGTTTGAGTGAGTGTGTCGTTTATCGTTTAATCATTGAGAAAGACGTATACGGCATATACGTTGATAAGTGTTGTACAAATTATAAAGTTGCATCATAGTTCAACCTCCGAACCTTCACTTTCTCATGTGGAAGCTGTTTCTGTTTCCGCGTTTTGACAATGTGAAAAAACAATCTTGGTGGTAAACGCACACAAGGACAAAGTTAAGAAATAAACCTTTTTCCCACTATAATGTTTTATTGGGATACTTAATAAATACTCAACCAAGAAACCTAGTTTGATTCCATTACTGACTGTTCCAATCTCTTTCCTAGTGTTAAGAAAGAGAATTCTGCTTTTTAAAAACAGACCTCTTTCCATAGTTTCATAGTTTCTTATAAGCTTTAAAAAAAAAAAGTAATTTTTGAGCTCAAAATTAACAGAATAAGGCAAAAGATGCACAAAAAAAACCCCAAATATCAACATCAGAGTCTGATTAAAGAGCTCTGCCCTTAGCTTGGCTGATCTTAAAAGAAGGAAATTATTTAGTGAAATTCTAACCATAAATATTAACTAATAAACATCTCATAAAATCTTGTTCCTTGTGTTTTTTCCAGCACATACACATGGTAATAGCAACTGTAGAATCTTCTACTCCGTGAGCACTAATCTTAAACGTAAATCATATCATACATCAATAAGATATTGAAAATAAAATAATTATTTTTTTCTTCTCATTATTCCTTCCTCCTATTGTTTATATGTTTGAGCAGATAACCTCTTTTTTTTAAACTACTAGCTGCTTTTGTCACTACACTAATTGCATATCAGGCGTCACGGTGGCGCAGTGGGTAGCACGTCGTCTCACAGCAAGAAAGTCGCTGGTTCGAGTCTCAGCTGGGTCAGTTGATATCTCTGTGTGGAGTTCTCATGTTCTCCTCGTGATCGTGTGGGTTTACTCCGGGTGCTCCGGTTTCCTCCACAAGAACAAAGACAAGCAGGAATAAGAGAATTGGGTAAAACGATTGCCCATAGTGTTAGAGTGAATGTGTGTGTGAATGTTTCCCAGCGATGGGTTGCGGCAGGGAAGGGCATCCGCTGCGTAAAACATATGCCAGAGAGTTGGCGGTTCATTCCGCTGTGGAGACCCCGAAAGAGAAGAAAGCTGACATGAAGATGAATGATAATTGCATATCGTCTCTCTCTCCCTAATTTAGCGTTTTTCAATTATTTTCTGTCGCTCCCCCCTAGGAAAACAAAAACATCTTGCGCCCCCGCACAAGTATAAATAGTATTATTTGTCTTTAAATGTGTTATAAGTACACCTCTGCATGACACAGTGTCCTTATCAAGGAAAAAAAAGCAATATGGACCAGACCAACTTACAACAAAGAATAGCTTTATTAACTGTACCAGAAAAGATTTAAGGTGCATCTGAAATGTAAAAAAACATTAAATCCTTAATAAAACTATAAACATTGTTTGGCTGATCGTGACTGCTGCCAATATTCTGCAAATTTTTGCTGAAAAACTGGAGTGTAATTGGAGTGATTGGAGTGTAATGTCTTTAAGTGACGCCTTAATTTTTTTGGCTTCATGCTGTCCGCTGCCAACATTTCTAGACTCAGTAAGCACACCTGTCTCTCCTCGTCTCCCACCGCAGTCACAGTGAAGCCAAGCGCTACATACGCGTCATCATATTTCTTCGTCTTAGCTTTCAGGAGACTTTCGTTTGTCTCTTTATCTCCTTCTCTCTCTGTCTGTCTTCTACACTTCGTGTCTACACGTCATACTCTGCCAATGAGAGCGCCACTGCCCCCTAATGTAGTGGAGTGGTATTGCACTTTATTCTAGAACAGTAAAAATAGAAAAAAATAAAAAGTATGTTCCCCGAGGTCAAACGTGCACCCCTTGACAGAGCCTTGTGCAGCTACAGCTTTTTTTGCTGAATTACATTTACATTTATCCATTTAGCAGCTGCTTCTATCCAAAGTGCCTTACACTGGGGCAGGGGTTCTCTAATAGTGGGGCGCACCGGTTAATTGACAGAAACATCACTGACTGTATTTTGGGGGATTTGCTTTTATACTCTTATTCAGCTCCATATGCCGCTATTTTGAATTCTGCACTAAAAATGTAAATGAAGACATTTTTGGATAATGTGATTTTTTTTTTAACTCAATTAATCTCATTTATAAATTATAAAATTCAAGCTATAAAATATATAATGGAAGCTGAATTTGAATGAAAGACATAACATCCAAAATGATTGAAAACACTCAGAGAGAGGAGTGTAAAGTCTTGTCGGCCAATCAAAGGCCTCCAAATGACTGCGTTTGACAGGATACGGATGAACCAACATTTACGTTTGGCCAAACAAAATGTGCAAATAGCGGAAGCCATAGAAAAATAAACCTGTTAACAAAAAAACTGAGTGCAAATGGACAGGGCCTAGGGAGAATGAATTTGGAATATTTCATCGTTTTTTTTTAATCTGTGGTGGACATGTTCAAAGTATTACATGCTTAAATTAATAAAGAAATAAACCTGAAACCAAAAAGATATAATTAAATGTGTATTTAAACTTGTCATTTTTCATCTTCCATAATTATCGGACTTGTCGATGAGATTCAAATTTGTTCCTATTGATCTCACGTTCAATTTCTTCATTCAATAACCCAATTATTTTGATAATAATAAATAAAAACAATTGAATGAGGACGAGCTTTTTAGATGTTGAGTTAAAATTTCTCACGCGTTCTTCAGAGTATTAAGTCGCATTCATTTTGGTGATATTTACAAGATCGTTGAATTATCTGTAGAGTGTATTGATCTGGGCTTGATCTGCTGAGCTGGTGTCAAATGATTTGCATACATCCGTATATTCTTGTAATATAGTCTATATAATAATGTAGTAATATAATATTATAGTAATAAAGGACTCGTTTAGAATAAGATTCCCATAAAGGTGATGTAAACAGCGAAGGAAAAAAGCACACCCAACGCACGCCTTCATAATTTATACTGCAAGTATTTCCTGCTCAGACCTGAATGACCATGGGAACCGCGGCGAGAAATCAATGAAAATTCATATTTCATAAGGCCATAATTGCGTTTGAAAGTGTGCGGCGGTCGTTTGTTTTAACACACGCCGCTGACAGCGCCATACGTTTCAGCCGGGGCTCCTTTTTCATCCTTCGATCTCGCCCCGTCTCCTCCTCTCTTTACCGCCGCAGCTGCGAGAAACAGGCGAGCGCTCTGTTGCCAGCGAAAACCGGCCCTTTTTTAACACTTGACAGCGTTCTATCATCTGTGAAGTTATCGATTTGCCAGTGTTTTAACCATCAAACTGGATCTGTGTGAGCGACTCTGGTTTTTAAACAATTTCTTTTGACAGGCGAGGCGTCACAGCAATTGCCCCGCTTTTAAAGACAGTATTTCAATCCGCCCCGAGCCCTTCAAGGGAGGCTTTGAAGGAGAAGCAGACAGAGTTGTCAGGCTCTGGGCAGGCTGCGAAAAAAATGGAGCGCTTTCACTTTATGGATTGCTGTTAGGTCAACAAAACTTTGGCAGCATTGATTAACTTGACAGTGAATGCAGCAGTACATTTATCACTAATAGCCGAGCTGCAGAAAATCTAATAAGAGCCGGAACAATCCCCAGCGGAGCCGTAACAGGTTCAGCGCGGCTAGCCAAGCGCCGCGCTGAGATATATCTACGTCTGTCAGACACATCCGAAGAAACTAAATAAAAACTGAGCCATTAAAAGGCTCGCCTCGCCAAAAAAAAATTGAAGAGCCTGTCGTTAATTCCTCCCCATTGTCTTGTTAAACACACCTGAGGGTTCGTTTCCTTCATCTTCGGAACGGCTAAACCGAAATCCGGCGTTTCTGCTCGCCCCCTGAAAAAACTGCTTTCTCTTTAAAGGTGGAGAAGCGACAGTGAAGTGTTTACTTTTAATCTAACATGCAAAAGTATTTTTAGATAACAAGTTTAAGAATATAATTCGCTGGTATCTAGCGCTGGAGGATTGATGCAGTATTTGGACGTTAAAACTGAAACACTGTTCAGTATAGCGCTGGAGGATTGATGCAGTATTTGGACGTTAAAACTGAAACACTGTTCAGTATAGCGCTGGAGGATTGATGCAGTATTTGGACGTTAAAACTGAAACACTGTTCAGTATAGCGCTGGAGGATTGATGCAGTATTTGGACGTTAAAACTGAAACACTGCTCAGTATAGCGCTGGAGGATTGATGCAGTATTTGGACGTTAAAACTGAAACACTGTTCAGTATAGCGCAGGAGGATTGATGCAGTATTTGGACGTTAAAACTGAAACACTGCTCAGTATAGCGCTGGAGGATTGATGTAATGTTTGGACGTTAAAACTGAAACACTGCTCAGTATAGCGCAGGAGGATTGATGTAATGTTTGGACGTTAAAACTGAAACACTGCTCAGTATAGCGCAGGAGGATTGATGTAATGTTTGGACGTTAAAACTGAAACACTGCTCAGTATAGCGCTGGAGGATTGATGCAGTATTTGGACGTTAAAACTGAAACACTGCTCAGTATAGCACTGGAGGATTGATGTAATATTTGGACGTTAAAACTGAAACACTGTTCAGTATAGCGCAGGAGGATTGATGCAGTATTTGGACGTTAAAACTGAAACACTGCTCAGTATAGCGCTGGAGGATTGATGTAATATTTGGATGTTAAAACTGAAACACTGTTCAGTATAGCGCTGGAGGATTGATGTAATATTTGGACGTTAAAACTGAAACACTGTTCAGTATAGCGCAGGAGGATTGATGCAGTATTTGGACGTTAAAACTGAAACACTGCTCAGTATAGCGCTGGAGGATTGATGTAATATTTGGATGTTAAAACTGAAACACTGTTCAGTACAGCGCAGGAGGATTGATGTAATGTTTGGACGTTAAAACTGAAACACTGCTCAGTATAGCGCTTAAGGATTGATGCACTATTTGGACGTTAAAACTGAAACACTGCTCAGTATAGCGCTTAAGGATTGATGCACTATTTGGACGTTAAAACTGAAACACTGCTCAGTATAGCGCTGGAGGATTGATGTAATGTTTGGACGTTAAAACTGAAACACTGTTCAGTATAGCGCTGGAGGATTGATGTAATATTTGGACGTTAAAACTGAAACACTGTTCAGTACAGCGCAGGAGGATTGATGTAATGTTTGGACGTTAAAACTGAAACACTGTTCAGTATAGCGCTGGAGGATTGATGCAGTATTTGGACGTTAAAACTGAAACACTGTTCAGTATAGCGCTGGAGGATTGATGTAATATTTGGACGTTAAAACTGAAACACTGTTCAGTATAGCGCTGGAGGATTGATGCAGTATTTGGACGTTAAAACTGAAACACTGTTCAGTATAGCGCAGGAGGATTGATGCAGTATTTGGACGTTAAAACTGAAACACTGCTCAGTACAGCGCTGGAGGATTGATGCAGTATTTGGACGTTAAAACTGAAACACTGTTCAGTATAGCGCAGGAGGATTGATGTAATATTTGGACGTTAAAACTGAAACACTGCTCAGTACAGCGCTGGAGGATTGATGCAGTATTTGGACGTTAAAACTGAAACACTGCTCAGTATAGCGCAGGAGGATTGATGTAATATTTGGACGTTAAAACTGAAACACTGTTCAGTACAGCGCTGGAGGATTGATGTAATGTTTGGACGTTAAAACTGAAACACTGTTCAGTATAGCGCTGGAGGATTGATGCAGTATTTGGACGTTAAAACTGAAACACTGTTCAGTATAGCGCTGGAGGATTGATGCAGTATTTGGACGTTAAAACTGAAACACTGTTCAGTATAGCGCTGGAGGATTGATGCAGTATTTGGACGTTAAAACTGAAACACTGTTCAGTACAGCGCTGGAGGATTGATGTAATGTTTGGACGTTAAAACTGAAACACTGTTCAGTATAGCGCTGGAGGATTGATGCAGTATTTGGACGTTAAAACTGAAACACTGCTCAGTATAGCGCTGGAGGATTGATGCAGTATTTGGACGTTAAAACTGAAACACTGCTCAGTATAGCGCTGGAGGATTGATGTAATATTTGGATGTTAAAACTGAAACACTGCTCAGTATAGCGCTGGAGGATTGATGTAATATTTGGATGTTAAAACTGAAACACTGCTCAGTATAGCGCTGGAGGATTGATGCAGTATTTGGACGTTAAAACTGAAACACTGCTCAGTATAGCGCTGGAGGATTGATGTAATATTTGGATGTTAAAACTGAAACACTGTTCAGTACAGCGCTGGAGGATTGATGTAATGTTTGGACGTTAAAACTGAAACACTGCTCAGTATAGCGCTTAAGGATTGATGCACTATTTGGACGTTAAAACTGAAACACTGCTCAGTATAGCGCTTAAGGATTGATGCACTATTTGGACGTTAAAACTGAAACACTGCTCAGTATAGCGCTGGAGGATTGATGTAATGTTTGGACGTTAAAACTGAAACACTGTTCAGTATAGCGCTGGAGGATTGATGTAATATTTGGACGTTAAAACTGAAACACTGTTCAGTACAGCGCAGGAGGATTGATGTAATGTTTGGACGTTAAAACTGAAACACTGTTCAGTATAGCGCTGGAGGATTGATGCAGTATTTGGACGTTAAAACTGAAACACTGTTCAGTATAGCGCTGGAGGATTGATGCAGTATTTGGACGTTAAAACTGAAACACTGTTCAGTATAGCGCAGGAGGATTGATGTAATGTTTGGACGTTAAAACTGAAACACTGCTCAGTATAGCGCTTAAGGATTGATGCAGTATTTGGACGTTAAAACTGAAACACTGTTCAGTATAGCGCAGGAGGATTGATGTAATATTTGGACGTTAAAACTGAAACACTGCTCAGTACAGCGCTGGAGGATTGATGCAGTATTTGGACGTTAAAACTGAAACACTGCTCAGTATAGCGCAGGAGGATTGATGTAATATTTGGACGTTAAAACTGAAACACTGTTCAGTACAGCGCTGGAGGATTGATGTAATGTTTGGACGTTAAAACTGAAACACTGTTCAGTATAGCGCTGGAGGATTGATGCAGTATTTGGACGTTAAAACTGAAACACTGTTCAGTATAGCGCTGGAGGATTGATGCAGTATTTGGACGTTAAAACTGAAACACTGTTCAGTATAGCGCTGGAGGATTGATGCAGTATTTGGACGTTAAAACTGAAACACTGTTCAGTACAGCGCTGGAGGATTGATGTAATGTTTGGACGTTAAAACTGAAACACTGTTCAGTATAGCGCTGGAGGATTGATGCAGTATTTGGACGTTAAAACTGAAACACTGCTCAGTATAGCGCTGGAGGATTGATGCAGTATTTGGACGTTAAAACTGAAACACTGCTCAGTATAGCGCTGGAGGATTGATGTAATATTTGGATGTTAAAACTGAAACACTGCTCAGTATAGCGCTGGAGGATTGATGTAATATTTGGATGTTAAAACTGAAACACTGCTCAGTATAGCGCTGGAGGATTGATGCAGTATTTGGACGTTAAAACTGAAACACTGCTCAGTATAGCGCTGGAGGATTGATGTAATATTTGGATGTTAAAACTGAAACACTGTTCAGTACAGCGCTGGAGGATTGATGTAATGTTTGGACGTTAAAACTGAAACACTGCTCAGTATAGCGCTTAAGGATTGATGCACTATTTGGACGTTAAAACTGAAACACTGCTCAGTATAGCGCTTAAGGATTGATGCACTATTTGGACGTTAAAACTGAAACACTGCTCAGTATAGCGCTGGAGGATTGATGTAATGTTTGGACGTTAAAACTGAAACACTGTTCAGTATAGCGCTGGAGGATTGATGTAATATTTGGACGTTAAAACTGAAACACTGTTCAGTACAGCGCAGGAGGATTGATGTAATGTTTGGACGTTAAAACTGAAACACTGTTCAGTATAGCGCTGGAGGATTGATGCAGTATTTGGACGTTAAAACTGAAACACTGTTCAGTATAGCGCTGGAGGATTGATGCAGTATTTGGACGTTAAAACTGAAACACTGTTCAGTATAGCGCAGGAGGATTGATGTAATGTTTGGACGTTAAAACTGAAACACTGTTCAGTATAGCGCTGGAGGATTGATGCAGTATTTGGACGTTAAAACTGAAACACTGTTCAGTATAGCGCTGGAGGATTGATGCAGTATTTGGACGTTAAAACTGAAACACTGTTCAGTATAGCGCAGGAGGATTGATGTAATGTTTGGACGTTAAAACTGAAACACTGTTCAGTATAGCGCTGGAGGATTGATGCAGTATTTGGACGTTAAAACTGAAACACTGTTCAGTATAGCGCTGGAGGATTGATGCAGTATTTGGACGTTAAAACTGAAACACTGTTCAGTATAGCGCAGGAGGATTGATGTAATGTTTGGACGTTAAAACTGAAACACTGTTCAGTATAGCGCTGGAGGATTGATGCAGTATTTGGACGTTAAAACTGAAACACTGCTCAGTATAGCGCTGGAGGATTGATGTAATATTTGGATGTTAAAACTGAAACACTGTTCAGTATAGCGCTGGAGGATTGATGTAATGTTTGGACGTTAAAACTGAAACACTGCTCAGTATAGCGCTTAAGGATTGATGCACTATTTGGACGTTAAAACTGAAACACTGCTCAGTATAGCGCTTAAGGATTGATGCACTATTTGGACGTTAAAACTGAAACACTGCTCAGTATAGCGCTGGAGGATTGATGTAATGTTTGGACGTTAAAACTGAAACACTGTTCAGTATAGCGCTGGAGGATTGATGTAATATTTGGACGTTAAAACTGAAACACTGTTCAGTACAGCGCAGGAGGATTGATGTAATGTTTGGACGTTAAAACTGAAACACTGTTCAGTATAGCGCTGGAGGATTGATGCAGTATTTGGACGTTAAAACTGAAACACTGTTCAGTATAGCGCTGGAGGATTGATGCAGTATTTGGACGTTAAAACTGAAACACTGTTCAGTATAGCGCAGGAGGATTGATGCAGTATTTGGACGTTAAAACTGAAACACTGCTCAGTACAGCGCTGGAGGATTGATGCAGTATTTGGACGTTAAAACTGAAACACTGTTCAGTATAGCGCTGGAGGATTGATGTAATATTTGGACGTTAAAACTGAAACACTGCTCAGTACAGCGCTGGAGGATTGATGCAGTATTTGGACGTTAAAACTGAAACACTGTTCAGTATAGCGCTGGAGGATTGATGCAGTATTTGGACGTTAAAACTGAAACACTGCTCAGTATAGCGCAGGAGGATTGATGTAATATTTGGACGTTAAAACTGAAACACTGTTCAGTACAGCGCTGGAGGATTGATGTAATGTTTGGACGTTAAAACTGAAACACTGTTCAGTATAGCGCTGGAGGATTGATGCAGTATTTGGACGTTAAAACTGAAACACTGTTCAGTATAGCGCTGGAGGATTGATGCAGTATTTGGACGTTAAAACTGAAACACTGCTCAGTATAGCGCTGGAGGATTGATGTAATATTTGGACGTTAAAACTGAAACACTGTTCAGTACAGCGCTGGAGGATTGATGTAATGTTTGGACGTTAAAACTGAAACACTGTTCAGTATAGCGCTGGAGGATTGATGCAGTATTTGGACGTTAAAACTGAAACACTGCTCAGTATAGCGCTGGAGGATTGATGCAGTATTTGGACGTTAAAACTGAAACACTGCTCAGTATAGCGCAGGAGGATTGATGCAGTATTTGGACGTTAAAACTGAAACACTGTTCAGTATAGCGCTGGAGGATTGATGCAGTATTTGGACGTTAAAACTGAAACACTGTTCAGTACAGCGCTGGAGGATTGATGCAGTATTTGGACGTTAAAACTGAAACACTGTTCAGTACAGCGCTGGAGGATTGATGTAATATTTGGACGTTAAAACTGAAACACTGCTCAGTATAGCGCTGGAGGATTGATGCAGTATTTGGACGTTAAAACTGAAACACTGTTCAGTATAGCGCTGGAGGATTGATGCAGTATTTGGACGTTAAAACTGAAACACTGCTCAGTACAGCGCTGGAGGATTGATGCAGTATTTGGACGTTAAAACTGAAACACTGTTCAGTATAGCGCTGGAGGATTGATGCAGTATTTGGACGTTAAAACTGAAACACTGTTCAGTATAGCGCTGGAGGATTGATGCAGTATTTGGACGTTAAAACTGAAACACTGCTCAGTATAGCGCTGGAGGATTGATGCAGTATTTGGACGTTAAAACTGAAACACTGTTCAGTATAGCGCTGGAGGATTGATGCAGTATTTGGACGTTAAAACTGAAACACTGCTCAGTACAGCGCTGGAGGATTGATGCAGTATTTGGACGTTAAAACTGAAACACTGCTCAGTACAGCGCTGGAGGATTGATGCAGTATTTGGACGTTAAAACTGAAACACTGCTCAGTACAGCGCTGGAGGATTGATGTAATATTTGGACGTTAAAACTGAAACACTGCTCAGTATAGCGCTGGAGGATTGATGCAGTATTTGGACGTTAAAACTGAAACACTGTTCAGTATAGCGCTGGAGGTTGATGTAATAGTTAAAGTTAAAACTGAAACACTGCTCAGTATAGCGCTGGAGGATTGATGCAGTATTTGGACGTTAAAACTGAAACACTGTTCAGTATAGCGCAGGAGGATTGATGTAATAGTTAAAGTTAAAACTGAATACTGTAGCACTGGAACATGCATAAAATCATGTTTACGGCTGTTCAGAGATGTTGATCGATGTACATAAACGTTTCAAAAACACATTTTACAGTACTGTGATGACGCAACAGCCACCAACGCTCAAGCATTATACGTTTATGAAGAGCTTTGATCTGTTTTTAATTTTACATGTTGAAGTTTTTCCAGAGAAGCTTTGGGAAGCTCAAGGCTTCAGGAGCAGATCGATAGCAGCTGAATGCCATCTGCTTGGGCAGCAGAACAACCGCTCCATGCATCTTCCACTATTGAAAGGTTATTTTTATGCGAGTAAACAATTCATCCTCGGGTCTCCACGCGTTCTGCTCATTTACCCGCGCCAGATCGATAGCGTATGCAAAACAGGAAAGGAAAAAAAATTGAATCCTAGGAGTGAAGCTGATGCCCAGGTGACATCAAATCAATGCATCGCTCCACGAAACTGTGCCGCGCGGTCAGAGTGTTTTATAACTGCCCATGTTAATCCAGATCCCACGGCAGTATCCTCACGAGTCTCCAAGAGAGAGCAGAGCGAGCCGAGCATGAGCTTCTGTGAGAGCTTCAGCTATTCTCTTTTATTACAAGGCAAGGCAAGTTTATTTGTGTAGCACGTTTTGCACACAGGGTAATTCAAAGTGCCTTACATGGGAAACAAAGAATAAAAAGAAAGTACATTTAGTAAAATCAAGTCATATACTATCAAAGTGGTTAAAAACTGAAAATGTTTAAAACATTGATTAAAACATAGATTAAGAGAGTGAAGTGCGAAGATAAAATAGTTGTTGGACGTTGGTGCTCAGTCGACAAAAGCTCAACTAAACAGGAGAGTCTTTATCCTGGATTTAAACGTGACTAAAGTGTTGGCGCCCCTGATCTCCTCTGGAGCTGGTTCCTCTGTGGGCCGCAGGAGAACTAAAGTGTTGGCGCCCCTGATCTCCTCTGGAGCTGGTTCCTCTGAGGGCCGCAGGAGAACTAAAGAAGGATTCACCCTGAGTGGAATTAACCTGGGGGAGATCTCATTTATCTGATCTGAGGATCTCCGCTCTCTGTTTGGTGTGTATTCTCTGATCTTCTCTGTTAGGTGTTTAGCTGCTGAGTTATGTTTGGACTTATATACGAGCAGCAGAACTTTAAAATCTATTCTGAAGGAGACCGCAGCCAGTGCAGAGACTGAAGAACTGGAGAAATGTGTTCTGACTAAACAGCATATCCAAATATTTCAAATGTATTGTCTTTGCTTTCCCTGCAATAGAACTTAGTTTGTTTCTGATTCACAAAACAATTTTACCAACAGTTAGAAAATGTAACACAGACAACAAACAAATGATCAGCATCAGCTGCAGGAGGAGAGATAAATGATGAGGAGAGCTTAGAGAGGAACATTGAACCACATTGTTTTTTTCAACAGTTTGTATGTTTATAGCGCTCAGACACCAGATCCGTTTAGAAAAATATCAGGAGCCAATTATTCGAATGCTAGATTAAACAGATCAGTTTTTAATCTAGTTCTGATCTCTGTGAGAGTAGCTGAGCTCCGGACAACATCCGGGAGTTTGTTCCAGAGCTTCGGGGCTCTACATGAGAACGCTCTTCCTCCTCTGGTGGATCTACTCATCTTCAGAACGATCAGTAGAGCTGCTTCTTGTGATGGAGGAGAGCGAGCTGGAATATATCGTGAGAGGAGACTGCTCAGGTAGAGCGGAGCCGAGCTGTTCAGAGCCTTAAAGACAAGGAGCCGTATCTTATAGTTGATGCGAAATTGTACAGGAAGCCATTGAAGAGACCACAGAACCGGTGTGATGTGGTCATATTTCTGTGTTCTTTTGATAACTCTAGCTGCTGCTTTCTGTGCTAACTTTAATTTATGTAGCGGGGCAGCTGAGCAGCAGCAAACAGAGTGTTGAAGCTCTAATATTTGACCTTTACAGCTCTAATATTTTTGACAAGAACGGAAAGTTTGAGATTGGCATATAGTTAGATAACTCAGTAGGATCCAGGTGCGTTTTCTTGATTAGTGGTTTAATTACTGCATTTTTTAGCTGTTTAGGAACACAACCTAGCGATAGAGATGAGTTTATAATATTTAGATTCGGTTCTTGAGCTATTTGTAGCAATTCTTTCAGTAATTTTGTTGGTACAGGATCTAGAGAGCATGTTGTTGATTTAGATGCTGTGATTATTTTCAGCAGTTCTTTCAGGTCAATATTTGAAAAGGGTTTGCAGCGAGTGAGTCAAAGGCATAGAATTTGAGTTAAGCTACTTAGATTGAATATGAGCTTTAGTGATTTTGCATCTAATAGATGTAATTTTTTTTTAGAAATAATTCATAAAATCATTGCTTCTAAATGTTATAGCTGCATTTGAATCTGTCGATGTTTGACTGTTTAGTAGATTAGCCATTGTTTCAAATAAGAGGCGTGGGTTATTTTGATTTGTTTCTATTAATTTGTGATAGTACTTAGTTCTTGCAGTTTTTAATACTAGTCTTTATTTAGGCAATTTTGATTACTTCCAATCGAGTTTTTTTCCCGTTTATGCTCAAAGTTTCTCCTTTGTCTTTTTAGCGTCTTTGTATTTTCATCAGACTACGGAGTGGCTTTTCTATCTCTAACTTGTTTTAATTTAAGCGAGGCTACGGTGTCTAGGGTGTTAGCGAGAATATCATTCATACTGGAGGTGATTGTTTTTTTTTTTTCAATTTCATTTTCATCTGCAGGTACACTAGACAGCTGAGTAATATCTGGTAGGTTTCTTATGAATGCTTCTTTAGGATTTTGGTTTATAATTCGCCGTAGTTGGTAGCATTGAATGCTATTGCTAATGTTTTTTTCGTGGTATGGACACTGTTTTGATAGCAAATGTTCGATTTTGACAGTTATTAGGTCGGTTTCTGGGGCAGTGTTCTAAGGTGTTATATTTGGAATTATTTAGTCAGATGCTAATAAGGGCCCTAGAGATGTTATCTGACAGAAGTTTAGAGCCTAATTTGCTTGGATGGAGGCCCTCAGGATGGAAGAGGTTAGGGCGCTCCCAGAAGAGATTCCAGTTGTCAACAAACAGTAACTGCTCTTTTCGGCAGAAGGTGATGAGCCACTCTCTGAGCGCAAAAAGTCTGCTGAATTTATCGGTTCCCCTTTCATTTGTCAGCAGAGGGCCAGAGACGATAATTTGCGGGTGACAGGTGGCAAGCAGCACTACGGCCTTGATATCTCACCAGGCTTCAGGATTGCAGGTAAACGTGCAACTAAGTAAAGAACCCTAGCACCGGGGAAGCAGTGCGTTCGTGCTTTGTTCGTACCGACAGTCGCTTGGACGTGTCAAAGGATGGAACTGCCAATCACCAGAGTGTTCATCTCAGAAACGCCGAGAACTTCGAACCTATTCTGGGTGCGGAGCTCAAATCTTGATTTTGGGGGCGCCTTTTTGGACGGGTATGCCTTCTGTTCTTCTGTTCCCAAAACAGAAAGCGAGAGCGCATGGTCCAGTGCTTGCATGCAGTTTACTGCAGCAGCATGTGTCCTTCTGGGCACAGATGACGAAGTACGTTTAGAATTGTTAATAGCGGAGATTGCCACACATCGTTCCTTGAGCTTGGATCTTTTGGCCTGTAAGAGGCTGATCTAGAGCTCGATATCTGCTAATGCGGATTTGTTGATCGAATGACTCCTCATCACATTTTGTTGAGGAACAGTGTGGTGAGGCCATATTATGTAGTGTAATATCTATCTGCTTTATCAATATTGTTTAGGTTAATACAATTATTTTTAATTAAACAGGAGTTAAACTTTTTAGCTGCAATAAACTATATCATGCACATGACCAATGTTTTACTCACTTGAAAGGAATTGCATCCAATGAATTGAAACCAGAAGTCAGAAGCCATAAGAGGAGCATTTCCAGATTCTGCTCAGATTAAAAGTTTAAAAGTAAGGCTTTTTGACATTTGGATACCTTATATTTAGAGTTACTTTTTTTTTAACCAGCCGTCTTGTTGGTCCTCTCTTAATTGCTGCACTTCTATACAGAGATTTTTGGATCTCCCCAAAACCAGTGTGGCTGAAAAAAAAAAAAAGTTTGTTTTGAAATGCTGGTTGCAGTGTTGTCATACGGATGCTAAAAACGCATTTCGAATGAATCAGGAGCATTTGTCAATCTCCATTTGAAGGCATATGATTGGCCGATATGTCTAGCATTAGAACGGTATCCCACCATCTGAGTTCTCCATGTAAATATCTTTATGTGTGTAAAGCTCAGAGCACAGAAGTAAGTAATGTGTTTAGTAGACATGAGCGAGTTCCTTAAACAACCTTAAACATATATATATTTTTCTCATGTTCTTTTTTGAGTATTGACTCGCTTTTACAAAACATTTGCATGAAGTATCAATATTTGCCTGTGCCCTCGTTGATTAATGTATGAAATCAGAGAAAATTATTCAGTTAAGATAAGTTTAGAACCTATGAAAATCCCATTCATGAAGAGTAAACGCATACTACGCATTTGATTTATCTTGACATTTATTAACCCTTTTATTCGATTGAAATCCGTAGACTTAATATGAACATAGTAATCACTTTCGCATTTTTACACGAGGAAAAATCCGTTTCACATCCAAAGGCAACAAAGATTTGACCCTTGCGGCGATCGTAATTATCTTCAATGGATCTGGAGTGTTTCCTCCTGATGGTTCCTCAGCGCTTCGCTTCGTCCATGAGCCGCTCTGAGTGTTTGTGAATGGGAACGTTGGCGGAGTTTTCTGTCGATAATGATTCTCTGATTTTTCCATTGTCTTCAAGGGCGACTGCTCTCCTCTCCTCTCGGAGTCACTGCTTTCCTCCCCAATTCACTTTTCAGTCGTAATTAGTTTCTGAGGGAGCAAGGCCAGCCCGCACACACGAAACAGAGGGCTTGTGTTAACCAGACAAGCTCAGAGGAAGCGTTGGAAAAAAGCACTAAAATGCCCTCAATAACATGCTCTATGTGTTTTATATTACGGTTTAAAATTTTGGGTTATTAATACGGCATTTAGAACTTTATTTACATTTCATAAATGTTTTTTATTTTACTAAAAAGAAGAATTGGCAGTCAGTAGATGCGTGGTTGCTACAGTGTGATGTTCATACCTTACTTAATTGTTTGGGGTTGCTAGCTTATTAGTTGTGGATGTTTATATTGTAAGTAGATTCGTGGGGGTTGCTAAGGTAGTTTGGTGGTTGCTAGGGTGCTTCCGATGGTTTCTATCGTTATATTGCAGGTAAATACTAAAGGTGTTTTCAAGGAGCTGCGGAGTTTTCTGCAATAGGGAACTTTTTCTTAGATGTTTTCACTGAAGGGGGCTGTTAAGATGGTTTAGAGGTTGCTTGGGTGCTTCCAATAGATTCTTTGATTATTTTGCTGGTAATACAGTAGCGTGCTTTTGGTTTAGTTTTTACACTGTTGTTACTAAGATATTTTCAGTGGTCTTGTAGGTGCGGGGGTTTCTATTGTCACTCTTTTACCAGATTTTAGCACCAGATTTTAGCAATTTTGAACAAACTTGTTTGACACTTGCTAAAGGTCCCTTTATTTATTATTTTTTTATTTATTTTTTTACATATATTTTTATTTAAATCTTTAAATCAGTGAGCTCAGTGATCAACAGAATGTCAGTTTGACTCCACTCAACTCGCTTTAAAGAATCTCATAGAATACAATAGAAGGGCAGTTGTGGTCCGGTGGATAAGGAGTTCGACTTGTGATCTGAAGGTCACCGGTTCGATCCCCAGAGTTGAAGGTTGGTGTGAGCGATGAAACACTTGCTCTCCATCTTCAGCAACCACAGCTGTGGAGCCCTCGAGCGAGCTCCAGTTCCCTGACTGCTCCCCGGGCCCCGCAGCCATGGCTCCCACTGCTCCGGGTGAGTGCTCACGGTGTGTTTGTTTACTGCTGTGTGTGTGTGTACACTGGGATGGGCTACATGCAGAGCACACATTCCAGGTATGGCTCACTCCATATCTGGACAACTACTCACTTTCACTTACAATAGAGAATACGGGTAATGGCTGCAGAACATTTTAGTAAAGCCCCTAAAGCAAAGGTCAGTGAATATACAGCATTATGGACTTTAGGGGTTTTCTGCAGTAGAGAGCTTTTTCTTTACCATTTATTATGTAGTAAGCAATTCTTATTAAGGCTGTTGGAGGTTGTTTTCATTGGTACAATTCCATCTTTTTTTATATTATACTGTAGGTAGTAGCAATTGTAGTGGAAATGTTGCTAGGTGAGTCTTCATTTTTATTTTCATGATGTTCAAACTGCTGGTAATTTCTTACAGGTGTAATAGAATATTTAATCATTGTAATTAACTATCCAATAAGATTGAGTTTGTATGTGTTTTCTTGGGATGGTCCGGGGGAGGAGAAACGGAGTGATGTAGAGAGGCGGCACTTGTGCTAGGGTGAAAATCTTGGGGTTGCCCCGAAGTGTGCCTCTCTCTCTCTCTCTCTCTCTCTCTCTCTCTTTCCCTCTATCCCTTTATCTTTCTCTCTCTCTATCACTTCACGGCAATTGCAATGAGATCACATGAACCGTTGATTCCAAAGGTATGATTTCATCATGTTTGGGATTGAGTAATAAATTGCTTTTTGCGGCTGTGTTCATAAAACATGTCTCTTGAGTATTAATTTCCATGACACAGGTATCTAGGAAAATATTTGTTTGGGTGATTGCTCTGCAGAATATCATAATGCATTTTTTCTTTAAATATGATTGAAAAGCAGCCTTGAAGAAAAGTAAGTGTGGCTCTACAACAAGAGAGAAGGAAAGAGAGAGTTGCCTTTCATGCAATGATTCTCTCGGAATTCATATCTCTAGTAGTATCCTGGGGCATTAAAAGATGAATAAATGAGTGTAAAAGATGATTTCCACTTCCTGCATGTGGTTTTTTAGCATGATTAGTGCTGCTGGGAATATGCTGTGTCAGATTCAAACAGCTGTTTCTTGCCTCAGATGTCCTGATTTATAAAGAGACTTGTTCTTTTCTGCTTCTGAGCGGGTGATGAATGTGGAGCTTTGCATAAATTTGCTGCCGTGCTGCTGCAGAGCGGGCGCTTCGTCTTCATGATTAAACCTGGGCCTGATCAGAGGCATAACTGCACTCATTTATCCTCCACTTTCAGGGCTTTTAGTCAAGGGATGCTTCCTTCAAGTTCTGGATGCCGTAATTTGTCTTTGACTGCTTTGTGAAAATGGAATCGTGATCTGAAGCAGAGAACGCAGGTTTGTGCGACGACTATTTGTGCTGCTTTAGGAATCATTTCAAGGGTTTAAACGTTTAAAGTAAAAGAGTACTATGAACTTATTAATTACGGTAACTGCATTTGAGCCAGTAGAGGAATCAAGACATTGTTTACCAAAATTAAAGGGGTGATCTAGACCTCCACAATCCAGGATGAAGAAGAAAAAATTATTAAATGCCAAAATGCCTAACTATCCCACAAAAAAAAAATCAAGACAATTTTTATATGTTTTCTATTGTTTTAAAGAGAGAGTTCAGCCTACAATGAAACAAATCAAATGCAACCCCTTATTCAGGATCAGAAATGAGCTAGTGTTTTTTGATGCCTGCATTTGTTAGTGATTTATTCGTACATTTAACTTGTGGTCGTCTGTATTGCTGCCTCTTTCTATATATTTCATCTTGAGAATTAACCAACAAAACCATAGCATGCATTGATTCAACCTCTAAAGCTACTAAACTTTCAGACCCTACGAACTAAAAACCTTCGAACGAAAACCATTTATTCTACGATTCAAACGAACCACATTTTCTTTCGATGGCTGGAAGAATGAGTTCAAACCAGGACGTGACTTGGTGCCTCTAATGGTTTCCTCTTGTTTGCTCTCTTCACATTCCTCCGGCCTATCTCCACTTTTCCTCCCGAGCTTGATTTGTGATCTTCCTCCTCTTCTGCTGTTCCTAAATGACTCCTCTGGGCAGTTTTCGTGGTGTTCTCACCAGGGCTTGGACTTTCTATACCGCGCCGGCTCTCCGTTTACCGCAGTAATTGGCTGATGAGGAGGCTTGGGCCCTAAAAAGAATGTCAGGCTTCGATTTCCCGATCCGAAGTGAGGATATGTCACCATTTACGCTGCTTTGGGGGCGACTCGGGCTCTTGGCAGAAACTCTGGGGAAATCATTACTCTGTTTATGCCGCTCGCCCGTCTCTCCTCTGATATTTTCACCGTGTTTTTCCACTGAGTGATGGTACCTCACTGGGGTCGGGGGGAACAAGTCCCTCTTGTAAATTTGTAACGGGCAAAAGAGAAAAAGGCAGACAATTGGTGACGGGCAGCGGGAGGCCTGAAGGGCGATCAATGCTCCAGCAGGTGTCTTCTCATGGAGAGAGAGAGAGGCTATTATTGATTTCTGGGGCTGGAGACGCAGTTTTAGCACCGCTGCTGATTTTGGACTTTTAAGGAGCGTTGCTTTGGACGTGAAGGTTGCAGAAGCATGCATTATGTTTTGTGTTCTTGTTTTTGTTCAGGTTTAACACGAGATCAGATGATTGATTCACATTTTGGGAGAATTATGTGTTCAAAGGTCCTCTAGAGGCTTTCTCAACACAATTTAAGTTTGAAGTATTCCAGTTAAATAGTGAAGTCTTTGTTAAATAGCGCATCTTTTTCAGCCCTTTTACCACCAAGTAGCTTCATGATTAGGTATGCAACTTTATTTGTAAAGCAATGTGTCTAAGTGTGTTAAAGCAGAAAGGACAATCAAAATACCATATACTAATAAAACGAGTATAAGCGTAAAGTATTAAAAACACAAGAGATGTAAAGACAACCACAAATCAATAAAGCACATCACAGGCGACGTACACTTACCATTGTTACAAATATAGCTCAAAGTTAATGTGCTTCAATCACACATCGCTAATAATTAGTGTTTGTCAAAGCAGAAAATGTGCATATTACAGGCACAAACGTTTTGAAAAGTGTTTTAGTTTGTCTACACATGTCAGTTACTCAAGTAAACGAGTGGTAAACAGTTAAATAAAGAATAGAGCTAAATAACAAACTTTCTAGATCAATTAAATGACTGGTGAGTCTTTTTTTATTTAGATTTAGTCAATTTCATTCAGGCTAAGAAAGAGAACATTCGTGGCCACAAAGCCATGTCAGCATAAGAACACAGTTAGTTTTACCTTACTTTCTTTGCAGTGTTATTTCAGTGAATATGCATCATCGTGAGCAATGAACATCCTGTAAAAGCTCCAGCTTGAACACGCCAGCAAGTTTTGAGTCTGACTCACTCCACAAAATACTGTTTACAATTGCATACGTCATAATGTAAGCATTCTGAAAATATTAGAGCTGCTGCGATTACATTTATATTTATGGATTTTGTCCAAAGTGACTTATGTTAGGGGAGAGACAATATGAGATCTGTTACACCGTCAAAGTCTATCTCAGCTCGCTCATAATAGAAGTATCAGCTGATCGATAAACACTAGCAGGAAGAAAATAAAGACAGAGTAGGAAAAAAAAGAAAGTTTTTTCTTTATAGTAGCTGTTATCTGAAGAGAAAACTTTTCAGCTGCTTTCTGAAAGCTGTTAGTGTTGCTCCTCTCCTGACTGTCATCATTTTGGCTCCTCCCCTAAATGAGGCGAGCCATGAAACGCGCTTTGCAGAAAATGCTCCTTTCATTACTCGACACATGCTTTGAAGCAGTTAGTGAGAATCTGCTCACTTCCAGAAACAGCCTCTAATGGTTAATCGAAGAATTGTAGTTCAATTACTTCCTGTTTTGCACTCAGAGGGTTGTGGATTTCAGGATCAGGAGTTTGTTCCAGCAGACAGTGAGAGAGAAGGTTCTGCTGAGAGATCTTCTGCCTTAGTGGGACGGAACCACGAGTCTCTGTTCCTTCTCTGAGCGCAGGCTTCTGGAGGACATGTAGGAGTGGAGGAGCTTCTGGAGGGCGTTTAGGAGTGGAGGAGCTTCTGGAGGACATGTAGGAGTGGAGGAGCTTCTGGAGGGCGTTTAGGAGTGGAGGAGCTTCTGAAGGGCGTTTAGGAGTGGAGGAGCTTCTGGAGGGCGTGTAGAAGTGGAGGAGCTTATGGAGGGCGTGTAGAAGTGGAGGAGCTTCTGGAGGCAGTGTAGAAGTGGAGGAGCTTCTGGAGTGCATGTAGGATTGGAGGAGCTTCTGTAGGGCGTGTAGGAATGGAGGAGCTTCTGGAGGGCGTGTAGAAGTGGAGGAGCTTCTGGAGGGCACGTAGAAGTGAAGGAGCTTCTGGAGAGCATGTAGGATTGGAGGAGCTTCTGGAGGACGTGTAGGAGCGGAGGAGCTTCTGGAGGACATGTAGGAGCGGAGGAGCTTCTGGAGGACATGTAGGAGCGGAGGAGCTTCTGGAGGACATGTAGGAGCGGAGGAGCTTCTGGAGGACATGTAGGAGCGGAGGAGCTTCTGGAGGGCATGTAGGATCGGAGTAGCTTCTGTAGGGCGTGTAGGATTGGAGGAGCTTCTATAGGGCGTGTAGGAGTGGAGAAGCTTCTGGAGGACATGTAGGAGTGGAGAAGCTTCTGAAGGACATGTAGGAGTGCAGGAGCTTCTGGAGGGCGTGTAGGAGTGCAGGAGCTTCTGGAGGGCGTGTAGGAGTGGAGGAGCTTCTGGAGGGCGTGTAGGAGTGTAGGAGCTTCTGCAGGACATGTAGGATTGGAGGAGCTTCTGGAGGGCTTGTAGGAGTGGAGGAGCTTCTGGAGGACATGTAGGAGTGGAGAAGCTTCTGGAGGGTGTGGAGGAGCTTCTGGAGCGCGTGGAGGAACTTTTTGAGGGTGCGTAGGAGTGGAGGAGCTTCTGGAGGGTGCGTAGGAGTGGAGGAGCTTCTGGAGGGCGCGTAGGAGTGGAGGAGCTTCTGGAGGGCGCGTAGGAGTGGAGGAGCTTCTGGAGGGCGCGTAGGAGTGGAGGAGCTTCTGGAGGGCGCGTAGGACTGGAGGAGCTTCTGGAGGGCGTGTAGGAGTGGAGGAGCTTCTGGAGGGCATGTAGGACTGGAGGAGCTTCTGGAGGGCGTGTAGGACTGGAGGAGCTTCTGGAGGGCGCGTAGGACTGGAGGAGCTTCTGAAGGACATGTAGGAGTGCAGGAGCTTCTGGAGGGCGTGTAGGAGTGCAGTAGCTTCTGGAGGGCGTGTAGGAGTGGAGGAGCTTCTGGAGGGCGTGTAGGAGTGTAGGAGCTTCTGCAGGACATGTAGGATTGGAGGAGCTTCTGGAGGGCGTGTAGGAGTGGAGGAGCTTCTGGAGGACATGTAGGAGTGGAGAAGCTTCTGGAGGGTGTGGAGGAGCTTCTGGAGCGCGTGGAGGAACTTTTTGAGGGTGCGTAGGAGTGGAGGAGCTTCTGGAGGGCGCGTAGGAGTGGAGGAGCTTCTGGAGGGCGCGTAGGAGTGGAGGAGCTTCTGGAGGGCGCGTAGGAGTGGAGGAGCTTCTGGAGGGCGCGTAGGAGTGGAGGAGCTTCTGGAGGGCGCGTAGGAGTGGAGGAGCTTCTGGAGGGCGTGTAGGATTGGAGTAGCTTCTGTAGGGCGTGTAGGAGTGGAGGAGCTTCTGGAGGGCATGTAGGATTGGAGTAGCTTCTGTAGGGCGTGTAGGAGTGGAGGAGCTTCTGGAGGGCGTGTAGGAGTGGAAGAGTTTTTGGAGATTACAACTAGTTTACTTCAAAAGAATGAGACTTGGGGAAAATACCTCATTTGTAAATTAAACTGAAATTTTGTGGATGTTATCCATGTGGATGTTGTCACCTAAAAAGGCACAATAGACACCCTAGTACACTTTTAACAAGTCTATTGTATTCGACATACATATTGCAAAGCTCATTTATTGTTTTCCTTAGGATCTGTGGTCCTGATCAGGGTTTACTTAGTGATCAGCGGCTGCTTCCTGGGTTCAGAGCGATCTCACCCTTCATTTTGAGACAAAGGGAGAAGCAGAGTTGGGCCTAATTGTTCAGACCTACACTGTGTAAAACCGAGCCTGATGTGAGCTAGCATTCTAATATCCATCGCCTGGCCTTGTCATCAGTCAGCTCTGGTTTAATTGCATCATCAGAGCACTGCAGCGATGGGTCAGTCTGACCGTCTGATCCCTCTAATTGTCCTGAGGCTCTGTACGGCGGCCTGTGTGTGTGCGATGGCGGGTTAGACGCCTCATTACTGGGACGTCAATAATTCGGCAGAAACTGAGCACAGATCCGTAAATGATCTGGCTGACAGAGAGCCCAGCGCTCTCATGATCGATACGCAGCGCTGACAGGATCATACAGAAGCACTGAGAGAGAGAGAGAGAGAGAGTTTATGTTGAGGATGAGGAGGTGTTAGATAAACACTGGATTACTGAAGGATCACCAGAGCGACGAGCGCTTTCCGCTCCTCGAGTGCAGAGCTCCTCTGACTGCCCCAAACCTTTGAATTTCAAGGGTTGAAAAGAGTTTGTGTTTTGGGTTGAGTAGATGTTGAAGTTTTTAGAGTCTTCCCTTCAGGTCCAGTGTTTGAGACCGTGAGGTGATCTTCCTCGGAGCGCGTCTTCTGGTCATTTCTGGGACTTCCTCTAGCTTCAGCAGCGTTCGCTCAAACCGAGTGCAGTTTGTTTGATGTTTTAATTTGAGTAGATTATAATCAATTCACTTTCCCTCAATTTAATTTTGTTTTCTACAGTTAAATTAAAATAAAATAGCCAGTCAGTTTGTTATGTTTAATTTAATTGTTAAGTTTGCTTTTATTTAAATGTAGCTTTTTATTTTCTTTTAATTTAATTAGCTTTTTGTAAAACCACTTGAATAGAATTTTACTAGATTAATGTATTTAAAAAAATATTATTTAGACATACATAATATTTTCTAATATTATTCAAATCCTTTAAAACTTTCGTTTTTTAATTACCTTTTTTTTCATTGTAGATGTATTGCTAATACATTTGTTTGTTTTTGTTAGTTCTGGATTTGTCATTAGATATTTTATTTTATTTTAATTAATGTTTACTTTTGGTTAGCCTTTTCCTTTTATTTTTTTGAATACTTTCATATCTTTTTTTTAATATGTTTTTTTTTAAAAGAACTCTCGTGCTTTTCAATATTATATTTTTACAATTAAAATACATTTCATTTAAAATATATATTGTTTGTATTTTGTCTAGTGTAAATAGTGTAAATTTTTATAATAAACTTTTAGTTAATTTAATTTAGGGGCAAACATGCAATCATAAAAAAACAATAACATAGTTCAATCTTAATGAACTTAAAGGGCTTCATTTTTCCTTTAAACAGTGACATAAAGTTAAAATATGATGCAAACATTGAGCAGTATGAGTTCACAGTTTGAACTCCTTATAATTGCCTAAAATACTGTATTTTAATGACACTCTTTTAGTACGAAAGGAACACTATTCTCACAGCATGGTGCTGCAGAGCCTTCTTTTGCACTCTTTCAAAGCATTTAGTATTTCTCATAAAGAAGTTGTTCTCTAGAAAAGCCCAAAGTGACTAAACAAGTTCGGATCTGATTCACGTCACTCTGTGCTCTCACTGCTTCACGCAGCAGTTCATCCTACTTCCTCTGACTCACAAACAAGTGATAGGAAACATATTTTAAGGGACAGAATTTTATTTTCAGGAAGTATTCGTTTCATTGCGCATTCTTAAAGCCAACATAAATGACATTTCATTCAATTACTTTTGAGATGTTTCTATGGCGGCAAATCCGTGACATTATTGGAGCGTGTATTTTTGATAAACACGATATTAAAATCAGATATTAAAACAGATCCTCGCATGCAAAAAAAAAAGCAAACCGCAAGTTTTTTTCAACCCACGTGCTCGCTCTCTCTCAAATCTCTTCCCTCACTCGCTCGCTCGCTCTCAATCTTAACCTGCATGCGCGACTCATTCCTGCACTCACGCAAGATTGATTTTTGACTTCCTCATTTCCCGGAAGTCAGCTGTGATTGGACGCCTGTCAGTCAGTCAGTTCTGTCCCTTTAACGCTCAGAGTCAAGTCTCTTCCAACAAAGACATTAACCCACTTATAAAAAGGACTCAAACAACGACAAGCCAAAGAGCCAAAAAAACAATAAAGATGACTACAAGAACAATATAAATCTGACTGAATATTGCTTCAACAGCTTTGAAAAAAAGGGTTGAAAAAAGTTTGTGGTGTTTTTTATTTTTTATTTTTGCTCGAATAATAAAAGAATGCCAAGCATTTGCCGCCATATGTTTCTTGTTTACAAAGCTCTTGTGTTTACGAGGCATGAATGAATGCAAAAGCAAGAGAACATTTATAAAATTATTATCACAAACGGTTAAAGTCGGAGCAATTCAATCTTTTAAAGAAAATGCTTCTGTGTAAACAATGAACACAGCAGCTAATTAAGCAGAAGCTAAATAAGCATCCTAAATGCCCTTAAATTCAAGTATCTTGTTTATGGCACTCGATTGTACTAGACAAACTTTCACACAGTCTCGCAGATACACTAACATGAGAAAATAAACAAAATGGCTGCGTAGGGATTAGGTTTACCAGTTACCGAAGACATAAATAAGGAGTCTGATTTGCACCATCTTCAGGCTTGGAGGAAAACGACAGGAAATGTTTGTTTTCTTCTCTGAGATTTCACAAGTCATGTAAATGCATCTGTATTAAATCGTTTCTGAAGTCCCAGAATGTGAACACGCGTGACTGTTGAGCATGTGAAGAGGATAATATCGTTCCTTAAAATGTAAAAACAACTTTCAATCTCGCGGGAGATCACCAGCCTTCCACCTCCACGATGAAGGGCTCTTTGAGTTTGACTTTCCCACTGTTGATGATCACACACTCCGTGTACGGCAGGTTCCTCTCGTTTGTGTCCTGGAGCTCTATGGTGTGAACCACAGACTGTGCAGAAACACATAATCGTTATTGACTAATCGAACTGTAAATGTAAAATCTGATGGGGTGTGCATTATTATTGGAATAACATGAAAAAGGTAACATGAAACTGAAACACTGTTCAGTTCAGAGTGCTTCCACGGGACTTTACCAGTCTGCAATTTCAACTGCTGGCTATGCCCATGAACTAAAATGCATTCTACCTTGAAGAAAACGCAAAAAAGTGAACTCTTCCTTTTACAGATTCCACTATAAGAATAGATCTGATGTAGAACCCCCGCCCGGACTACAATCTGGCCACTGATCATTTTGATGCAATCAAAAGACAGGCAACAAATATTTTTTCTTTTCTCTATCATCAGGAGCCTTACCATTCCCTCCAGCACTTTCCCGAACACCACATGCTTCCCGTCGAGCCAGGGTGCTCGAGCGAGAGTAATGAAGAACTGCGATCCATTTGAGTCTGGGCCTGAGTTTGCCATGCTGACCCATCCAGGGCCCTGGTGCCGGAGCCGAAACGTCTCGTCTGCAAACGTCGATCCGTAGATGCTCCTGCCTGAGGGGCCAGAGGTGAGTCCGAGGTTACAGTTCGGTTCTTCTACCGCATATTTATTTACAAACTGGGCAGGAATGCAGGAATCAGTGTCCAAATCAAACATCACAATTGTGTTTTGGTTGGTTGTGTCTTAGATTATTGATTTCAGGTCTTTAGTGAGATTGTGCATGCAAAACAAATTAAAGATCTTTGATGTAAAATCATCTGCTGGAAGGTGTTTGGGCATAAAAATGGTCATGAACATTGTGAGCACACTCATGTTAAAGTCTTTAAACATTTATCATTTGGCAGACGCTTTTGTCCACTTACAGAAGGGGAGAGACAATATGAGATCTGTTACTCAGTCAAAAGAAAATAATCGAATCATCTCTGTAAATTTAAGTTTTGCCCTTTTTATCTCAATCTTAATAATATTTGATTCTAACAAAGGTGCTCCCATCAGATATGAACTCCAACAAAGCCACACGAGCACCTAGAAGAAGCATCTTGTCTATCAAACCCTCTGTTCAGCTGACTCTGAGCAGTTTGAGCATTCCTAGAATCTAGCTTGAATCAAAGGTAAGCTGCAACGGCTAACACACACTATTGATTTTGTCGGCATCCTCAGTTGGTTAAAATGAACAGGTTGGAGAACAGTTATGATAACAATGAGTTAGTTGAGCTAATGAGAGCCGATTATCAATGAATATCCTTAAAGAGAGTTAATTTTTGGGACTGTTGGCACCAATTCACAGGTCCATGAATACTTTTCAATTCTTTTGGGTAATTGTGCTTCATTTTATACGCTTCCAGCCCTACAGTTAGCGTCGTGTTGAAGAAGGAATGGCTAATTATCATCTACTGTGTCAAACATTTGTATAATAGATCAATCATAAACTGTTTCTGCGCATAACCTTTACTTAATACCATAAATGAGGTTACTCATCAGATTAGCATACGTTCGGGAGGAGCTTGGCTGATAATTGACGAATCATATGGTCCTACCTCCCTGTATAATCTCCAGTATATAAGACACGATGTGGATATTTTGACAATTAAGTGACCTGACTTTACATTTGTTTAATTCATAAATTTGACTTGATTCCATGAAAAGGCAGTCTGACATTAAAGGTTTTTTAAATTTAAATTGATTTTTTTTCTGATAAGGATGTGGAACTAGCGATAAATATCAGCCGCGTGAGACTTATTATGTTCGACTTGAACATAGCTTGAGCTGACCCAGCATGAGTCATCATAATTTTCTGTACAAATACCCTGGATCTCTAAGAACTGAGAGAGGTACAGATTTGCGATTCGGTTCTGTAAACACCACTGCTGCTGTTCAAAGACCTTGTGCTGAAGAGTAAAGAGAAAATCGAATCGAAAGTCGTAGTCTGTTTTTATTAAATTTGTTTTAAATGTTTATTTTACATTGTGGGGTAGAAAACAACCACATTTAATGGCATCACGAACAGGATTCATGAGTCTTATCAGCCGTAAGACCCTCAAGGAGCGCTTCACTGAAGCCAGCCACGCTTCAAGAGCAAAGAGCAACCTCAACCTGCGATTCTGACTGCAATCGAACTGAGAGCTGAAGACACATCATAAAAAGGGTTGGTAAGCATAATTCTTTGTTACTTATGCTTACTAAGTTAGTTAAAGTTAAGAAAAGTGACGTGTCTCTCCAGTTTTTGATCAGATCAGATGAGGTTTAGCTACATCTACATTGTGCAAGCTATCCCTTCTTCTACTCCTTCGCCACTCAACATGCATGTTTCACTTCTCACTTTGCGGTAAGACGTTGCGTACTCCTTATTTAAACTATGATAATAGTTGGAAATCGAAGGGTGGTATTCTCCTGGCCCAGGTTGTTCAACGGTCCCGGACTAACACTTGGACAATTCGCCTTGTACGCTTTTCCGTTTCTCACCAACCACGCTTGCGAAAGTATGAGCAGAGCAAACTCATGAATTAAAACTAAAAACATTCTACAGCAAGTACATTAAGGGTCATGAAACAGACAAGACTAGATCACCAAACAGTGGATGAAACATTTCGACCAATCACCATTCTTCTATATTACCATCAATCAAGCAGACCTGAAAAAGTACATGTGAAAACAAGACAGCAAACCTTCTTATATTCTATTTCAACTAAACTAATAACTATAAATCTTAATCACGTTAGGGAAATGCTAGCTATCTGTTATTCATGCCAGTAACTCGCTAGTGACTTGCTAATTATGCAAGGAACAAGCTAAGGACTTGCATTATTCTCCAGAAAAGGACCTTCCTTTAAAATGGCAAAACAAGAAAAGAAAACACCACTGGAACTGGACCATCGGCAACACCAAAGAGATTAAACCTAGATTTTACCAACAGAATGTCCAAAGAGTCCTATCCAGCATATCTTCCAATTTTTCTTTGTCATGAGATTTTCACCATTTTTCCATCTCAAAACAGGCCTCTGTCTCTCTCTCTCTCTCTCTCTCTCTCTGTATTTGGAGGAACAGCGAGTTCACTAAACGGCTCTCTCGCAGAGCGAACTCGTGAACCTAGCATAAAATAAGGCCTGTTCGTTTCTTTATTATTTCTTTAAGGTGCACACGTGGATAATGCTGCCACGAGAAAGGGGAAAATTATCTCATTAAAGAATAAACTGATAAAGACAGAGATAACATTAGATTACAGCTTCAAGTATCGGACTGTTGGAACGGCATCTGTTTGAAAAGTAGCCACAGTCAAATCCAATTTTGTTTACAAAACATATCGCTGCAAAGCAGTGAATAAATGTAGAAGCGATCTTCTTAAACAGTGTTCACTGCTTAGAAAGCAAAATATCGTGTTTTTGACAATCAGATTAAAATTAAATGTATACATTTTATGCATTACACATTATAGAAATAAAACAACTACAATTGTGCTAGTCTGCTCTCACACTTCTGGGTGTTTTTTCTTCAACTTTCTTTTTTTTAAAAGCATGATTACTCTGCATATAGATGGGTTGTGTTTTTTTGGTTAATTTGATTGGTTAGTGGGTGGGGTTATGTCCCATAGATGGAGATATGTTTCTTGAGTGGTTTTGAGATCCTAGAAAAGGAGTAACTGATCACCCAAATATGTACAAATATACAAATGTGAACACAACTTCAGGATTACGTTTGATGAGGGATCAACACTAAAACATGGGAGAAATAACACCTTTAGTCTGAACGTTGCATGGAGGAAAATGAACTGATTGTCCATAAAGTGGTCATGAATTTACCTCCGCTTCCATCTCCGGCTGTGAAATCTCCTCCTTGGATCATGAAATCCTTGATAACGCGGTGAAATTTGCTGCCTTTATACCCGTAACCTTTCTAAAGAGAGAGGGCATCGGAGTCAGCGCTTTCAGAAGAATTAAAATGCGGAGCTCAACAGGATTTGTTTGAGAAACCTTATCTCAGACGTTTTTAAGCATTTTTTTTAAGTTAATACATGACGTAGTGAATGAGAGGCTCTGTTAGCCTGTCTCACCTCTCCGGTAGCGAGAGAGACAAAGTTCTGGACGGTCAGAGGAGCCACTTCACCGAACAGGCCAATCACGATCCTGCCAACCTCGTGGCCACCCACTGTGATGTCAAAAAACACCTGTAAACATGCACAGAGAGGGTTGAACTGAAAGGAAGGGTCTCTTCACATTCTTGGTAACATTTCTGGTCAAATTTGGTTTGCCTAAAACCCTAACCATAATGTGATTGCTAACTCAAATTAACGAACGAGCCTATGGGCATATGATTACACCCACCCAAACTGCGCACCGATTCAGTGGACTGAGAATGCTTAAAAGCTGGGGCGCAAGTGAGGAGGTGCTTTAAAGTACACAGCAGTCTGCATCAAGAAGAAGTGAAAAAAATTTGGCCTAAATTTGATTGCCTCCAAAGACCCGGCACGACCTGGCACTCCGCAGCTTTCTAGATAACAACTCGCTTGTTGCTATAGCAGATAACAGATGAAATTCCTGCTCTGTTGCTCAGGTAAGATGGCGGATATGTTGACATTGTTTCAGCAGGCCATGGGGCTTTTTTAGTGTTTTATATATTAATATATGGACAACTTGTTGGAAAGTTACATCACAAATTTAATGGCAGTTGTGGTCCGGTGGATAAGGAGATCGACTTGTGATTTGAAGGTACCCAGATCCACCGAGATGAAGGTGGAGTGAGTGATGAAACACTTGCTCTCCATCTTCAGCAACCACATCTGTGGAGCCCTCGAGCGAGCTCCAGTTACCCCTGCTCACTGCTGTGTGTGTGTGTGTGTGTGCGTGTGTGCGTGGGTGGGTGCGTGCGTGTGTGTGTGTACACTGGGATGGGTTACACGCAGAACCCAAATTCTAGGTATGGGTCGCTCCATATCTGAGCAACTGCTCACTTTCACTTTCAAAGACTTTAACTTCAGTGCTTTGCATAAATTGCATATCTGAACGCTAACGCAGATCAAGACTAAATGTATAATTTTTTCAATCTGGTCATGGACAAAAATTAATAAAAAATCAATTAAACAAACCACCTATTTATAAACTATAAATACGTCCTAAAACATTGAATAAAACCCTGATTAGTTTAAAACCAGGGTGATAAATAGGAGTTTACATGTTACATGCTATTAAACGAAAATTATTTCACATAAAGAAACTGTTTCTGAAGTCTCATTTAAAGCCTCGTCCACCATTCAGTCACGTACATCCAGTTTTAAACTAAAAGTTACTTTTTATCTTGGAGCTAGTCAAAAGTAAACATGTTCTGGGCATTGACTTTGTTTTGCTCCGTAAAAGAAAAATAATGATAAAATACCTAATTATTTGATATCCTTGTTTTCTGATGACGCCAAATTGACGCAAACCATCTTTTCTCTAGTAACACGCCCCTCGCGTGGCTTGGGTCGCTCTGTCTGTGGACGCAAGGGTTCAACTCTTCATTTTGACGCAGTCCAGGAATGAAGCGTCAGCGCCTTGCGTCGCAACAATAAGCTCGCGAGCACGCACAGAAGCACTGCACTCAGTGAATGCTTACCAAACAATTTAATAGTGTATTTATGTTAGTAAATGCATCCTTGCTTACGGTCTGATTATTAGCCTGAAGATGCTGCAAGGCGCGCGCGCTCACCTTGTCGGTCACGCGCGGTCCCGTGCGCGTCTTAAAATCCGCGGCGCTGATTAACATCGGAGCGCAGAGGAGCGTGAACGCGCTCCAGAGTGGAACGCGCGGCATCTCTCTCCCTCGATATGATTATTGATATGATTATGAGCAGCGATATTAGGCTGAGGAGAATCCGTGGATGCCTGCGCTTTCCAGCGTGACGCTCCTCCTCCAGAGTGCGTGCGTGCGTGCGTGCGTAATGACGCTGCGAGGCTGCGCGCTTTTAAAGATGCTCATCAGCGATATAAATCTAGAGGCGTTTCGGCATTGCTTGTACCTACTTATCCTTTGGGTCAACTGAAAAAATGTAACGTCCGTTTATTTCAATAAATAATTTCTAAACGTGAAACTTGAATTTTTACTTAATATCAAATGTTATCTTCAAACGATCAAGCTCTCGTGGTGTATATATATATATATATATGTATAACCTTTAACTAGTCTTTCTGATTCCTGAGCTGCGTGCTATCCAGGTCATGGTGTCAGCTCACGCTCTGTATTTGTTCTATTGTCTTCATATATGTATTTAAAGAAACAAAACTAGAGCGTTCCCAAAAAAAGATAAGATCCAAGAAATGTTAAGAAAACATGCTTAGTATGTTACCCAACGTTTTAAACACTTTGACAAATCTTGAAACTTAAATGAGTTTATTTTTGGTTTTGGTCCAAGTTGAAAGGACCCAGCCTCGAGAGAATGGACCTACAAACACTGCACTGGAGTTAGATCTAACACTTTATTAGATATACACATTGAAAATGTATTTCTATAAAACTTTTTTCCAACTGCTTCAAATCGGCTTCACTAACAAGGAGCCTTCTTGAAATATATTAAACTCATATTTGGTTTTGTTTTCTTTTGTAAGGGAGACTAGGCTGGGGAGTGTTTAGGTTCACAGCATTCACACAGAGTTTGTTTGTGTTCTTATGGCTAATTATAGAGAAACTGTTTATTCTTAATCGAGAAACGGGATGCTTTTTCAAAATAAGGTCTGGAATCGATGTCATCTCTGGGCTCTAGTATACCAGAGGTCGTAGTTATAATAATAATTTTATATACTAAGAATTGTAATAAATTAAATGCTACGTGCTTGAAATACTTAAAAAGTTTATTTGTTGTATATATTCATGCCATATCCATATGTGCCTGGTTATTTTTTAAAACAGACTTTTTCTTGCCCCATTTACAAAAAACAAAAATGTGTTGACATGAGCAAAGGTAGGAAAAAACTCTCTCCACATGAAAACAGTAAATGTTCCTAAAACGCTGTAAAGAGTAAGCCAATCCAGTTGCCAATCCCTCTAACTACTCAACCTTGATGCTTTATCGACCAATCAGAAGCCCCCCCTTCAAACTGTATGGATTTGGTACCGCTGTCAACTGAAACCTTTTCGATACTAAACCCTAAATGTTTTATTTGTGATGACTTTAATGTTAGAAGCTCGTTTTGACTTGATTTGAAAAGTAGTTTTTGGTCAATTGTCTCAAATGCAACGGTTTGAGTTATTTTGGGGGAAGAAAAAAAATAATAACATTTCTGTGGAACCTTTCACTTTAGAAATTTTACTTGGCTCAATGTTTAAAAAAAAGTCTCTAAAGGAACAACCCACAGCTTAAAAGACTGACATGTAACATGATTCCTCACAACTATTTTGTGTTTTTGGGTGTCATTGCACTTTTTCTATGTAAAGAACCAGTCAATAACGTGGTTGGTAATAATTTGGAGTCTGTTGCAAATGGGCATAAAATGGCATAAAATGGGCATAAAAGGATCCCTAGATTTGGAACTACACTGAACTTGACTCAACTTTATGTGGGCAAGCCACTTCATGTGTGCATATGTGTGACGGGTGAGATGTGTTTGGTGTCGGGCAGGAGGTCGTAGGCAGGAATGGCAGCCACGTGAAAAGTGACCAGTCTAGTGAAAGTGACCAGTCGGCCAGCCTCAAGAGCTGGCCATACCCAGAGTTTGTGCTCTGCATGTAACCCGCCCCAGTGTACACACACACACACAGCAGTTAACAAACACACCATGAACACCTACCTGGAGCAGTGGGAGCCAGGGCTGCGGGGAGCAGTCGGGGAACTGGAGCTTGCTCGAGGGTTGCTGAAGATGGAGAGCAAGTGTTTCATCACTCACACCATCTTCAACTCGGTGGATCTGAGGATCGAACCCGGGACCTTCGGATCACAAGTCCATCTCCTCATCCACCGGACCACAACTGCTCGGAAACATTCACACACACATTCACTCTTTAACACTATTGGCAATTGTTCTTATTCAATTCACTTACACCGCATGTCTTTGGACTTGTGGGGAAACCGGAGCACCCGGAGAAAACCCACGTGATCACAACATGCAAACTCCACACAGAAATGCCACCTGCCCTAGCCGAGCCTAGAACCAGCGACCTTCTTGCTGTGAGACGACCGTGCTACCCACTGCGCCACCGTGACGCGGCATTATTATTATTATTATTATTATTTAAAATACATTTCAGCGCACCCCCTCCATTCATATGGCAGCGCTTTCCTGACAACCTCCTCGTTCTCTATGGCTTGCTGTCTCAACTTTTTAGCGCAATCTTGAAAGTTGCTCAAACTGAACTGGACTCCCAAGAGAAGGGATCTTCCTCTTTAAAAGCAGAAAAACTAGGCCTAATGAGGGATGACCAGCGACAGATGCGACGCTGAGAGCGGGTCACGTGCGCGTGCGCGCGAGCGTGTTGGTGGGAGGCGGTCGGTCGGTGCAGGGATGTGGAGGGGTGTCCCGAGCCTCAGACCGGACACAGCTCAGAGACTCTTCAGAAACATGCGGCGCGCGCTGACCGGACGCCGAGCGGACGCGAGCTGCTGAGACGCGCGCGGAGATGCTGAAGCCCGGCGAGCCCAGCGGATCTGCTTTCCTGAAAGTGGACCCGAGCTACCTCCAGCACTGGCAGCAGCTCTTCCCGCAGAAGAACGCTCCCGTTCCGGTTGCGCTTCCGGTGCCGGTTCTGGAGAGCGTGCGCGCTCAGAGAGCCGCTCTGATCTCCTCCTCCAGCGGCTCCCCGTTCGTCTCCTCATCGGCTCCTCCGGTGTCCATCCGGGAGCAGGACGCGCTCCTCGCCCGCACGCGGAGCACTGAGGGCGGCGGCGGCGCGGCTCCGCTGGTCAAGGAACTTTGTTTGGCGTCTAACTTTAAAAAAGAAAAGAGCTTGAGGCTGAAACTGAGCTCCGAGGAGCTGGACTTCTACCTGTACGGCCAGCAGAGGATGGAGATCATCCCCATCAACAGCCAGAACGGAGACTCCAACAACCGTGAGTGAACGAGAAAAACAAACATCGGCTTGTTCTTTTATGCTTATCAGAATACGAAAGACGTGAAACTTGTTGAAAACTGCATCAAACAATCGCTTCAAAAGTTATGAAAGGATCCCTGTTGGAGTTCATTACAGGATTTGAACATTTCTGTGCCTAGAAGACATTATTCGATTAAAAATGAAAACAAACAAAACTGCAAAAGAAAAATAGATTTAATATTTTCAAGATTCTTCAAGTCTTTCCAAGGTTGAATCCTTTGCCTGCAATGTTCAGGTCGTTTTAAGGCACGTCGAGTATTTACCATATTCCAATAAAACATAATGTTGCTTTTTATGCTCTCGAACTCGCGTTAGATTCGTTGGTGATTCGCAGCGAGTTCGTGTTGCTTTCTGTCTTGAAGTCTCAAAATTAGAGCGAATGTTTGTAAAGTCGTTAACAGTTAAAACTAACAGTCTAAATATCTAAACACTCAAATGTCGCACTTTAAGATGACAGAACGTCAGCTGTGTGTATTAAAGCTCGGTAACCTGATCGACATTTTCCTCATTTCCTCATTTTCCTTTCCTGTGCGCTCCGGTTTTTACTTTTGTTTCTGGGAGTTTTGACGCAAACGAGATGGCAATAATCGTGTTTTTTGGAGACCGCATGCGCGGGTGCTCGTTACGCACACGGATTCCGCAAAAGATGTTAAGGTTAATAAATGTCAGAGCTTCCGTAAACTCAGTCACTCCTGGACGCTTTGTTCAGATTTTTGGAATTGAATATACAACAAACTTCTGTTGCTCCTTCTTTACATACAACCTGATGCTGTTTGTGTTTCAAACTATTGATTTTACTCTGCTTTGGCGTTGAACTTTTATTCACTCGCAAATTGAAAGTGCGTGTTAATTTAATTTGGAAATAATTTTCAACGTTTTAGGATTGTATACAAATTTGTAACAAGCTGAACTCCTGACAAATTCTCCGTTTTTTTGCGTGGTTGTTGTGAAACGCCCCGTTTGGTTTTATATGATGCTGCCTGAAGCCACGCTAACTTTGGTGTTATTTTTCAGTAGCTTGTAGTTTTGTGTTGCGTGTTTCAGGGAGCTGCACGCGTGAACGCTTCTTCAGGATTCTCGCTCGAGTGTTTTAAGATCCTCGCGCTGAACTAAACGAACGCTGCTTTCGGCTCCAAACGCGCAAACAAGCGGAGAAAGCAGCAGCTATTGGGACCTTTTGCACGTGTTTTAAGAAATAAATACGATTTTTTTTAAAGGCCGCTTTTCCTGTTTTTAAAGAATTCATATTCCGTTTTAGACATTCGTGCTAAATTCATTGAACGTTTTTGTTGCTAAGGCTTACACAAACATCAAATAAAATGAGAGAAACATACAACAAACTTTTCCCCAACAAAATAATAAAAAAAGATTGGTTTTTAATTATCAGGAGGCAGCTATAGAACGTATCAAACAATATATCAGCAAGTATTTAAAAGGTGGTTCTTTTTTCAATTACAATAATGTAAATAAGCTTATTTTCTGTTTGGACCAACGTTCTGGTGAGTGCTGAACTTGTCTGGTGAAGACCCAAAAACACAGGCTTAAGATTGGATGCTCTAGAGAAGGTTTAACTGTTAAAAAGGCTTAAATAACCCCCAAATCACCGCTGAAACCCGGGCTCGGAGCCTCACTCATCGGGGTGCAGGGGAAGGTTTGGGGCTCTTCCGAGCTTTTGCGGCTCATTTAGAAGCATAAAGAAGTCTCTCTGTACAAAGTGCGGCTAGAGATGCTCAAAGTCAGCGTCTGATCTGATCCGGTCTCTTAAAACACGATTTTAGTGTGAACTGATTTCCTCTGTAAAGTCGTTCTCGTATATCACAGCTGTTTCATGCGTATGTTTCAAGAAAGACTTCGGAAATAAAATAGAGCACAATAACCGAGAGCCTTTCCAAACGAGGAGCGGGACGCGGCAACCTCTGCTTCCCTGAGATTTTAAAGACATTAAATCACCCCCAAAAAGAGCTAAGAGCTTTCACAGCGCGCAAAGTGTTAACCAAGACATCACATAATTATCTGAAAGTCAGAAACAAGATCTCTTTACGGTGTGAGGTTAAAAAGGTACCAGAGCATCAGTCGCGGTGCTGTTTATTTAAGATGTTTTAGAGAGACACCAGAGATGAGGAAGAGCATCGTTCACCAGCGAAACCTTCTGCTCTAAATAATAATTAACGCTTTTGGAAAATGCTTAAACAGCAAACATTGTTTTTGTTAAGAATGCAAAATCCATGTCCATGTCTGAAGAAAAAAATGAATTCGTTTTACATAATTTTAAAAACGTCATCACCTTGTAAAGACACAAAAAAATCACAACGTAAAGTTGTTTAACAAATATATGCACATCTATGGTTTTTTAATGGTTTGTGTTCCTAAATTTAAGACCATTTTAAAGCTGAAAAAAGTGAATTCCGAAACCACTCTTACAATTTTAGTATGAGCTAAAAGCTGTTTTTTAGACACTAACCCTTTATGCTCGCTTAATTTACATACATTAATTTAAATAATACATTTAAATTAATTAAAAATGTTACATTCTTGTCAACAAGTGTCTATTTGGTTCTAAGTCGATTTTGTTTGTTAGGTTTTCTGGTACTTTGGATAATGTTTTGGGCTGGAAAAGCTTTTAGATGTGTTCGTGAAGAAATGAAAGCTGTTAAATTCAAACACGAACTGTTTTTAATATTTGTGCACACAAAAATAATCACCACAATCACTTCTTATCTTAACTTAATTTGCTTGTTTTAGGCATAAGAGTTTCTCTTTTTTTTTGTTTATTTGCAGGCATCTTTAATTCAGATTTAGGAGAATACTTCTCATTGTGAATAAAGCTTTAACGCAATGCTGCGGATGCTGAACTCAAGCCGCGCAAACAATTTGTTGGATTTTGTCGGGAATTATCCACGCGCGACGCTTTACACGAGCTCTATCGATCATCATCCATCGAGCTGGAATTAAGCAAACGAACAAATGAAAGAGAAACGAATAAAGAGAGAGAGAGAGAGAATGTGTGTGTGTGTGAGAGAGATCGATTTTCGGAAAGCGCATCCCGCTGTAAACGCGTGATTAATGAGGAGCTTCCAGACGACATGCAATTAATTACCGCGATCAGGTCCAGTCGTATGTATTTTTATTAAATGTGTTTCCAAACAGGCCTGTAGAATTACTTCATTGTAACTCTGAAGCGGACTTCTCTCTTTATGTTGCGGCCAAAAGACTTCTGCATCTCCCCTTTCGGGTTTCGACCATTTAAATACATAGTATTTTAATGGTCTGTAAGATAAAAAAAAAATCGAATTTTAATGATGGACACATTTTCTCTGGAGCTCAACCGACAGACTTTATACAATTACAGTTTCGTTCGTGTATTAATTACATGTCGCGGTTAATAAGCCGCGTCCGGTGAGCGAGGGATGGAGTGAGGGGTGATGGAGGGAGTGAGGGGTGATGGAGGGAGTGAGGGGTGATGGAGGGAGTGAGGGGTGATGGAGGGAGTGAGGGGTGATGGAGGGAGTGAGGGGTGATGGAGGGAGTGAGGGGTGATGGAGGGAGTGAGGGGTGATGGAGGGAGTGAGGGGTGATGGAGGGATGGATGGAGTGATGGAGGGAGTGAGGGGTGATGGAGGGAGTGAGGGGTGATGGAGGGATGGATGGAGTGATGGAGGGAGTGAGGGGTGATGGAGGGATGGATGGAGTGATGGAGGGAGTGAGGGGTGTGGAGGGAGGGGGGGTGATGGAGGGAGTGAGGGGTGATGGAGGGATGGATGGAGTGATGGAGGGAGTGATGGAGGGAGTGAGGGGTGATGGAGGGAGTGAGGGGTGATGGAGGGATGGATGGAGTGATGGAGGGAGTGAGGGGTGATGGAGGGAGTGAGGGGTGATGGAGGGATGGATGGAGTGATGGAGGGAGTGATGGAGGGAGTGAGGGGTGATGGAGGGAGTGAGGGGTGATGGAGGGAGTGAGGGGTGATGGAGGGATGGATGGAGGATGGAGCGATGGTCGGATCGCGTCGATAGCTCCTGAGCGATGAGCGAACAACGCGCTATTAATTGCTGTGAGTTCTGCGCAGAGAGAGGCGAATCGATCCCAACCTGCGCACGCGCACACGTTCATCATCATCAACATCATCCAGAGAGAGAGAGAGGTGTTCATTTTATTTAAATATGTTAAACACAACATTTCTATTGTTATTTCTGTCTGGGCCGCATAAAGTCTTACCTAAGATTTTCTTTTGTAAATTCTCAGTAAAGATCAATACTTGACGATCGATTTGCAGCGCACGCATGATCAGTTTTTATCTGTTCGCAGTGCCACGTGTCTACTTCCAATTCATCGTTCCCTCACTCATAACGAGGAGCTCGCGAAATTATTTACTTAAAGAGAAAGATCAAAAGAAATATATGTCGGTAAAAAAAAAAACGTGTCTGGGACTGTCCCAGCCAATCAGCAACGATTTGGAAGACTCGAGCTTAAATAAACAAATAAATGATTAAGTTAGAACTTAGAGAGAAATAACAAATACAAATAAATCAATATGTACATATATAAATAAATGCTTGAACATAAAAAATACAATACATACAAGAATATATATACTTTATTTTTTCGTTTTATTCGTGCATTGACTTCTAAAGAGATACAAGAATACACAAACAATTAATAAAACACCTAGAAATTTAATGTGTTTAATTAAATGCATTAATACGTATATTCATAATGAATTTGTAGTTAAATAAAATAATATACGTCAATGCACAATGTTTTAGTTCCTTTTTATAAATATTTTTTGTTGTTGATTTAGTTGTATTTAGTACACTTTTGTCATTTTTTTTCTTCCTCCATACAATCCAACCAATGAAAAAAAGAAAAGGTAATTAAGTGGTTCATCAAGCTTTTAAAACAATGTAATCTTCTGAATCAACACTTTAATCCGATCTTAAATAGTCCCCGCAGAATAAACTTTTGCGCTTGCAGGCGATCATGCTGATAAACTCCTGATTTGCTAAACAGACATAAATTAGCATTACAGAAAATTATGCGAAATTCTACGATAGCATAGTTTTTTTTTATTAACATCTGTTTTCTCAATGGTGAGTATTTCTTTTTTTTGCTGTTATTGTTTCTTTTTTTTCTTCTTTTTTTGGAAAGGAGACTTTTGGAAATAAAACTTTTTTCCACAATAACAACAGAGTTACAGAATAGTTCGTTAACGGTCTGGATCTGTTGTACAATAGGTTCACATGCTATCACTGTTCCCAGAACATGTTATTTAATATGTCACCGGACTCTCCATAGTAACTCTATTTAATAAATGTAAATTATTCTATTTAGTCTATTTAGTAAAGGCTATTTACCCTCGCAACCAAATCCAGATCTGCATCTCAGTTATGGTTTATATAACTCGTATTGACAAGGGCAACATTATATTATATTATTAACTCCTCCATAGCAACCAAATTGTTTACCCTAGGAACCAGATTAGAAGGTAAAAGTTGGAGAATCTTACTTCAAAAATTCGAATGATGCAGTAATCCAGTTACATTCTATTTAATGCTAGTATTATGCTAATGAAATTTGTATAGAAATGTTAATAGCTTTTTCAGTCAAGGTGAGTTAATGCGTATTAAATGAGGGCTATTCTGTGATTTAAAGTGTTAAAAATGACCCAGCTGTGACACAACAGCTGATTTTTCACTACATTTATCCCGGATTGCTAGCGCTTGTCTGCAATGTTTTAAGAAGGAGACCTGTAGTAGACCTCTCGCCAACAGCGCCGGTACCAAAACAAAATCACAGCCAATCAGCAGCTTGAAATTATGAGAGGCAGTATAGAGTGTTTATCAGCTCGTGTGATCAATTAGTTCAGTGGTTGTCAAATAGGGGGAGGCTCCGTTAAGGGGGGCGCGTTTGACCTCGGGGAACATGCTTTTTTTTTTTACTGTTGTAGAATAAAGTTCACGAAGTGTAGAAGACAGGCGGAGAGAGAAGGAGATAAAGAGACAAACGAAAGTCTCCCGAAAGCTAAGACGAGGAAATATGACGACGCGTATGTAGCGCTTGGCTTCACTGTGACTGCGGTGGGAGACGAGGAGAGACAGGTGTGTTAACAGAAAATAATTGAGAAACACTGAATTAGTTGATGAACGCTTTTATTGACGTGTTACATCGATTAAAGAGTGTTAAAAGAACCAGCCCCTGCAGCCGCACGTTTTCTCTTTTTGGTTGGCAGTTGTGGTCCGGTGGATAAGGAGATGGACTTGTGATCTGAAGGTCGCAGGTTCGATCCCCAGATCCACCGAGTTGAAGTTGGTGTGAGTGATGAAATACTTGCTCTCCATCTTCAACAACCACAGCTGTGGAGCCCTCGAGCGAGCTCCAGTTCCCCGACTGCTCCCCGGGGCCCGCAGCCATGGCTCCCACTGCTCCGGGTGAGTGCTCACGGTGTGTTTGTTCACTGCTGTGTGTGTGTGTGTGTGTACGCTGGGATGGGTTACATCGAGAGCACACATTCCAGGTATTGCTCACTCCATATCTGGCCAACTGCTCACTTTCACGTCAAAAAGTTTAGTACATTCTTTTTCCAGTTTCTGAAATGTTCGTTTGGTTGCACGTTTTGGACACTGCAGAAACGAGAGACACGGGAGTTCATGCGTAAGAGGGAGGAAGAATATATGATTGTATTGTCAAGGCTTTTCTGGTTTTGAAGTGTTCATCTCTGTTTGCAGGATGTGACATGTGTGCTGACAACCGAGAGGGTGAATGTCCGATGCATGGCCCTCTTCACTCGCTGCGTCGCCTGGTGGGCTCTCACACTCAAACGCCCGCGCACACACACTCCTCCAGCGCTCCACCCGAGGTGCCCGCATGTCTGCGTGAGCTGCCGCGCGAGGTGTGTGTGTGTACAAGCAGCGTTCCCGGACTTGGATTCGGAATCTGTGCTGCTCAGAGAATCCCGATGGGCACCTGGATCGGACCGTTCGTCGGCGACACACTTGCTCCAGAGAAACTGGAGTGTGTGAGGAACACCAGGCACCTGTGGGAGGTATGAGAGAGAGAGGGAGGGAGGGAGGGAGAGAGAGAGGAGGGAGAGACAGAGAGAGAGAGAGTGGGAAAACAGAGAGAGAGAGGGAGAAAGAGGAGAGAGAGGGGAGAGGAGAAAGAGGAGAGAGAGAGAGAGGAGGGAGAGACAGAGAGAGAGGAGAGGAGAAGAGAGAGAGAGAGAGGAGAGAGAGAGAGAGAGAGAGAGAGAGGGAGAGAAAGAGAGAGAGAGAGGAGAGGGAGAGAGGGAGAGAGGAGAGAGAGAGAGAGAGAGAGAGAGAGACGGAAGAGAGAGAGAGAGACAGGAGAGAGAGAGAGAGAGGAGGAGAAGGAGAGAGAGAGAGGAGAAAGAGAGAGAGAGGAGAAAGAGGAGAGAGAGAAAAAACTGGGGCTAAACATGATTGAGGATTGAAGAGTTTCCACATACCGATCGTGAATTTTAGCCTGAAAGTAATGCTGTTTTAAATGAATTCAGATGCTCTGTGTATCTTTAGAAGGACGCGTATCACCAAGCATTTTAAATCAACTTTGATTGGCCAACATGTGAGTGCAGGAGTGTCAAACGTGTGGCCGATTAGTCTGAAAAACTACATTCAGAGTTGACTGAACTATCCACCAGGAGTTTGTTTTTTTCATTCGACTGATAGTGGCGCATTGTATACCCACAATGAGTGCGTTAATATGTGATAAATAGCTTGCTAAGGCTGTTTTTGTGCATTTGTGTACAATTAAATAAACTTCCTTAGCAGAAATGCATTTTACGTGAGATGCTGCTTTGCCAGGTTTTTCACTGGAAGTGAAATCAACGAATAAACGGCTATTAAGCCCAAGAGTATTCAATATATTCTAAAGAGTACCTTTTATGAAAACTCTTTATTGTCAACATTTATTGTCAATTCCACCACATCTGAGGTACATGCAGAGAATCGAAATTACGTTACTCTCAAACCCTCGGTGCTACACAATAAATAAATTCTAAACACAAAGTGCAAATCTAAAAAGGATCAGGTTATAACATGACATTAGATTTAAGAGCCAAGGGCAATAAAATTAGAGTAAAAACAATAAAATGGCAGTATGAGGATAGACATTATTGATAATGATGACCTGTGTAAGCACAGCGAAATATATAACAGTTTTTTTTATGATGAGGTTTAAATGTGTGCATGAACACTGAACACATCGATGTTTTTGTGGTTTGAATTCATCAAGTAATTTCTGTTTGTTTAGAAAATAACTTTTATTATTTATTCTTTTTGAACAAACCGCTAATGATTGACAGGTGTATTGGTTGTCCTAGAAATAACCAAATAGTGTGTATTACATGCAGAAAACAATCTTTCTTTCTTTTTTCTTTCTTTAAAAACAGCTTTTAAAAAGCAGATTATTTAAACAGCTGTTTAGCACAAGTATATATAAATATATATAAAAATCATCTAAACAGTTTCTTATGAAATTAACATTTATCGGAAGAGTTAAAACTTGAGATTTATTCAAGCTTATGAAGTCTCCAGACTAGCTTGAGACTAGCAGAACAAGAATTTTTTTTTCTAAAACCACCAGTCTGACACCAAATTTAATGCAAATATAAGTTACGAGGTCAAATAATTAAACAACTAAATGTCTAGTTAAATATTCACTAGTACAGACATGTAAACGGATCGTTTAATGATTAATTTAACTACATTTTTTAAACGAGTGTTTAATAATAATGTTATATTTCACAGTCAATAAAAAGTATTCCTACCAGAACTGAAGTGGGATAGAAGTGTGATAGAAATTTTAAATCAATTTATTCGGTATTAGTAATAATGAGTAGTGAGTATCTTTATTAGCATTTCAGTATCATATTGAATGTGTGGTAAAGGTTTTGTCAGCCTGAGTGAGGTGACTGGTGGAGAAGGTGGTGTACCGTACTCCCGATCCGTGCTGCAAACCCCTGCGACCCGTACCGTGCTGCAAACCCCTGCGACCCGTACCGTGCTGCAAACCCCTGCGACCCGTACCGTGCTGCAAACCCCTGCGACCCGTACCGTGCTGCAAACCCCTGCGACCCGCACCGTGCTGCAAACCCCTGCGACCCGTTCCGTGCTGCAAACCCCTGCGACCCGCACCGCGCTGCAAACGCCTGCGGCCCGTCCCGTGCTGCAAACCCCTGCGACCCGTTCCGTGCTGCAAACCCCTGCGACCCGTACCGTGCTGCAAACCCCTGCGACCCGTACCGTGCTGCAAACCCCTGCGACCCGTACCGTGCTGCAAACCCCTGCGACCCGTACCGTGCTGCAAACCCCTGCGACCCGTACCGTGCTGCAAACCCCTGCGACCCGTACCGTGCTGCAAACCCCTGCGACCCGCACCGCGCTGCAAACGCCTGCGGCCCGTCCCGTGCTGCAAACCCCTGCGACCCGTTCCGTGCTGCAAACCCCTGCGACCCGTACCGTGCTGCAAACCCCTGCAACCCGTACCGTGCTGCAAACCCCTGCGACCCGTACCGTGCTGCAAACCCCTGCGACCCGTACCGTGCTGCAAACCCCTGCAACCCGTACCGTGCTGCAAACCCCTGCGACCCGTACCGTGCTGCAAACCCCTGCGACCCGTACCGTGCTGCAAACCCCTGCGACCCGTACCCGTGCTGCAAAACCCCTGCGACCCGTTACCATGCTGCAAATCCCTGCGACCCACACCGCGCTACAAACCCCTGCGACCCGTACCGTGCTGCAAACCCCTGCGACCCACACCGTGCTGCAAACCCCTGCGACCCGCACCGCGCTACAAACCCCTGCGACCCGTACCGTGCTGCAAACCCCTGCGGCCCATACCGTGCTGCAAACCCCTGCGACCACCGCATCGAGCTTGCAAACCCGTATCGAGCCTGCCAAACCCCTGCGACCCGTATAGTGCTGCAAACCCCTGCGACCCGTATAGTGCTGCAAACTACTGCGACCCGTACCGTGCTGCAAACCCCTGCGACCCGTATCGTGCTGCAAACCCCAGTTTGTACCATGCTGCAAACCCCTGCAACCCATTTCGTGCTGCAAACCCCTGTTGACCCGACCGCTTGCTGCAACCCCTTGCAACCCTATTTCGTGCTGCAAACCCCCTGCGACCCGTACCGTGATTGCAAACCCCCTGCGAACCCGTACCGTGCTGCAAACCCTGCGACCCGTTACCGTGCTGCCAAAACCCTGCGACCCGTACCGTGCTGCAAACCCCTGCGACCCGTACGTGCTGCAAACCCCCTGCGACCCGTACCGTGCTGCAAACCCCTGCGACCCGTACCGTGCTGCAAACCCCTGCGACCCGTACCATGCTGCAAATCCCTGCGACCCACACCGCGCTACAAACCCCTGCGACCCGTACCGTGCTGCAAACCCCTGCGACCCGCACCGCGCTACAAACCCCTGCGACCCGTACCGTGCTGCAAACCCCTGCGACCCGTACCGTGCTGCAAACCCCTGCGACCCGTATCGTGCTGCAAACCCCTGCGACCCGTATAGTGCTGCAAACCCCTGCGACCCGTACCGTGCTGCAAACCCCTGCGACCCGTACCATGCTGCAAATCCCTGCGACCCCACACCGCGCTACAAACCCCTGCGACCCGTACCGTGCTGCAAACCCCTGCGACCCGCACCGCGCTACAAACCCCTGCGACCCGTACCGTGCTGCAAAACCCCTGCGACCCGTACCGTGCTGCAAACCCCTGCGGCCCATACCGTGCTGCAAACCCCTGCGACCCGTATCGAGCTGCAAACCCCTGCGACCCGTATAGTGCTGCAAACCCCTGCGACCCGTATAGTGCTGCAAACTACTGCGACCCGTACCGTGCTGCAAACCCCTGCGACCCGTATCGTGCTGCAAACCCCAGTTTGTACCATGCTGCAAACCCCTGCAACCCATTTCGTGCTGCAAACCCCTGTGACCCGTACCGTGCTGCAAACCCCTGCAACCTATTTCGTGCTGCAAACCCCTGCGACCCGTACCGTGCTGCAAACCCCTGCGACCCGTACCGTGCTGCAAACCCCTGCGACCCGTACCGTGCTGCAAACCCCTGCGACCCGTTACGTGCTGCAAACCCCTGCGACCCGTACCGTGCTGCAAACCCCTGCGACCCGTACCGTGCTGCAAGCCCCTGCGACCCTTACCGTGTTGCAAACCCCTGCGACCCGCACCGCGCTACAAACCCCTGCGGCCCGTACCGTGCTGCAAACCCCTGCGGCCCGTACCGTGCTGCAAACCCCTGCGACCCGTACCGTGCTGCAAACCCCTGCGGCCCATACCGTGCTGCAAACCCCTGCGACCCGTACCGTGCTGCAAACCCCTGCAACCCATTTCGTGCTGCAAACCCCTGAGACCCGTACCGTGCTGCAAACCCCTGCGACCTATTTCGTGCTGCAAACCCCTGCGACCCGTACCGTGCTGCAAACCCCTGCGACCCGTACCGTGCTGCAAACCCCTGCGACCCGTACCGTGCTGCAAACCCCTGCGACCCGTACCGTGCTGCAAACCCCTGCGACCCGTACCGTGCTGCAACCCCTGCGACCCCGTACCGTGCTGCAAACCCCTGCGAACCCGTACCGTGCTGCAAGCCCCTGCGACCCGTACCTTGCTGCAAACCTCTGCGACCCGTACCGTGCTGAAAACCCCTGCGACCCACACCGTGCTGCAAGCCCCTGCGACCCGTACCGTGCTGCAAACCCCTGCGACCCGTACCGTGCTGAAAACCCTTGCGACCCGTACCGTGCTGCAAACCCCTGCGACCCGTACCGTGCTGCAAACCCCTGCGACCCGCACCGCGCTACAAACCCCTGCGGCTCGTACCGTGCTGCAAACCCCTGCGACCCGTACCGTGCTGCAAACCCCTGCGACCCGTACCGTGCTGCAAACCCCTGCGACCCGTACCGTGCTGCAAACCCCTGCGACCCCGTACCGTGCTGCAAACCCCTGCGACCCGTACCATGCTGCAAACCCCTGCGACCCGTAACGTGCTTGAAAAACCCCTGCGGACCCGTACCGTGCTGCAAACCCCTGCGACCCGTACCGTGCTGCAAACCCCTGCGACCCGTACCGTGCTGCAAACCCCTGCGACCCGTACCATGCTGCAAACCCCTGCGACCCGTAACGTGCTGAAAACCCCTGCGACCCGTACCGCGCTACAAACCCCTGCGACCCGTACCGTGCTGCAAACCCCTGCGAACCGTACCATGCTGCAAACCCCTGCGACCCGTACCGTGCTGCTGAAAACCCCTGCGACCCGTACCGTGCTGAAAACCCCTGCGACCCGTACCGTGCTGCAAATCCCTGCGACCCATACCGTGCTACAAACCTCTGCAACCCACTTAGTGCTGCAAACCCCTGCGACCCGTACCATGCTGCAAACAGCTGCCACCTGTACCGTGCTGCAAATCCCTGCGACCCGCACCGCGCTGCAAACCCCTGCGACCCGCACCGCGCTACAAACCCCTGCGACCCGTACCGTGCTGCAAACCCCTGCGAACCGTACCATGCTGCAAACCCCTGCGACCCGTACCGTGCTGAAAACCCCTGCGACCCGTACCGTGCTGCAAATCCCTGCGACCGATACCGTGCTACAAACCTCTGCAACCCACTTAGTGCTGCAAACCCCTGCGACCCGTACCGTGCTACAAACCCCTGCGACCCATAATGTGCTGTGAACCCCTGCGACCCACACCGTGCTGCAAACCCCTGCAACCCGTACTGTGCTGCAAACCCCTGCAACCCACTTAGTGCTGCAAACCCCTGCGACCCGTACCGTGCTGCAAAACCCATGCGACCCCGTACCGTGCTGCAAACCCCTGCGACTCGTACCGTGCTGCAAACCCCTGCGACCCGTACAGTGCTGCAAACCCCTGCGACCCGTACCGTGCTGCAAACCCCTGCGACCCGTACCGTGCTGCAAACCCCTGCGACCCGTACCGTGCTGCAAACCCCTGCGACCCGTACCGTGCTGCAAACCCCTGCGACCCGTACCGTGCTGAAAACCCCTGCGACCCGTACCTTGCTGCAAACCCCTGCGACCCGTACCGTGCTGAAAACCCTTGCGACCCACACCGTGCTGCAAACCCCTGCGACCCCGTACCGTGCTGCAAACCCCTGCGACCCGTACCGTGCTGAAAACCCCTGCGACCCGTACCTTGCTGCAAACCCCTGCGACCCGTACCGTGCTGAAAACCCTTGCGACCCGTACCGTGCTGCAAACTTCTGCAACCCACTTAGTGCTGCAAATCCCTGCGACCAGTACCGTCTTCCAATCTCTGCAACCCACTTAGTGCTGCAAACCCCTGCGAGCCGTACCATGCTGCAAACCCCGCATCACTTCCTGGTAACCAAAAATGGGTCCAGAGAGCCGCCGGGATATAAGCGTAGCACAGACATTTGATTGACTGAAGGTTTAAACCTTAATATATCTTAAACAAACAAAGTGTGTTAGACATCTCTGCTAATGGCTCTGGAATCTCCATCTGCAGTGTTATTAATGTTCATTGGTGCTGCTCTTATTAATATTTCCTGTGTTAGATCATTTGTTAGTTTAATCTTAGCACTCTGAGCCTCTCCTGACCTTCTATTGACAGAATTATTACTGTAATACATCTAATAAACGAGTGAAAGAGATGATCGCTGACATTTATCCGCTCAATTAGAGGGAAACACACTGATCGAGTTGGGCAGCTGTTGCTTTAATGGAGAGATTCCAGATTGATCGGCTCTATCCCTATTGATATCTGATCTTTTACCCTATGCTTTTATCCTTAAAGCCTCCTACAGGATGGAGATAGAAGACATTCTGAGCGTGCTGTTGTTGACCTGTTTGTGTTAGTTATTTGAAAAGCGGTTCTATGTTTGGGTAAAGCTTAATGTTACACAAAGTGATTATTTTAATTAAATATTTTTTATCTTCAACATTACAGTCTTTAGTTCATAATTTTATGTATTAGGGTGCAGTTTTTGTTTATTTAATTTAAAGAAACAATATATATATATATAGTGATATATACGTGAGACGCTTTCTTCCTGAGATCTTGATGAGATGCTGCAGTGTTGCTACCTGATGATTTAGCTAATTATAAGGACATGCTCAGAACATCATTTATGCTCCTCTACAGTGCGAGTGTTTGAGAGAACGGAAGGTAATGAAGCCTCGCAGCAGAATTTTCAGTCTTGTGAAAGATGGAAAAAGCTATGATGCTTTACCAGAGCCGGAGCTTAATCTACTGCAGTAAAACCTGTTTAGCTGAAGAACGTCACATAACTCCCGACTGAGCTCAAACACGAAGCTGATTTATTCTCCCCGAGATGTTTGAGCAGAACACGAGCAGCGAGAAACTCGTGCAAACACTGCCACCGCTCTGATTTGCAGCTCAGAAAATGACTCGTAATGTGCGGTGTTCACTAGAGAAGCATTCCAGAACGATCCTTTATCACTCATCACTCGCTTTATGATCCAGCATAGAGAGAGAATAAACACTCCAGTGCTTCTGCTCCGTTTACCGTACACATCAACATGCTATGATTTAAGTGGCAAATATAGTCAGAATTAATGAATATGCTTGTTTGATGCAGAGACTCGAACGACCCATATAAACGATGCGTGTACAGTGTTAGCAGTGGACGGTGAAACTGAAACACTTCTCAGTATAGCTCCAGAGGATTGATGCTGCATTAAACCGAAACAGAGGTTCATCACAATGAAATCAAACCATTAGAATAATTTTTCAGAGTATTGTATGGATAAAAACCAGGCAAAGGTAGTGGATTATTTATTATTATGCTGTGTTCATATTCTAACACTTTGAAATGTTCTGCCTGCGCTTGGCTGCGTCTGTTGGTTTTTATTGTTTGCAAGCATCATCTTCGTGAATGAGGGCTTTTATTAAACACTAATATTTACAATGCTGTGATCCCATCGCCTGCTGAAGGGAATAATATTTGCTGTTGCCGCTCTGCCGATGATGGTAATATTTCCTTCATGTGGTCATTGGCTGAACAAGATGATGATGTCACGACGGCGGGCCAGGCGCCAGGATAACTATTATATTTCAGCTCTCAGCTTGTATAGCTTTGCTCTTGTTTGACTCTCGTGGGCTGATTTCATGCTTCATTTGCATGCGTGTTATGAAAGAAAGCATGTCGAGCTCTATCAGACTCTCCAGATCAACAGAAAACACTAAAACATGCTGATTTTCTCTTTTTTTCATCCCTGAATTCCTCTCTGGGGGTTTATTTTCAGCTCCCCGGCTCTGGAATGAGCGTTTTTGAGTTTTATGGCGCTCTCAGTTATTTCGGGGTTTGTTTAGTCTGGGCCGCGTAAAGCTGGTCTGGATTGAAACTTGTATTTTACACGTATTGACGCGATGTTTGCCCAGTTTTGAATTTATGATGATTTGAATACCATTATGAGGGTGGCAGACAATATTCAGAAGATGAACTAGGTCTGCCTTATGAGCTTATATTGTGAGGAAAAGCATTGTTCTGAATCCAGTATAGTATCAGGAGAATATGATATTCAGTTCAGTATTATTAGCTTCTAAGTATGATTCAGTAAAATGTTAGTTTCGGCAAGATTTGTTTAGGTATCACACCGTGAAGTACAGTATGTTGAATTGATGTATGACACTGTGGTGTACACTGCAGAGAAGTATGATTGCTAAGAAGACTATTTTGTTTCCTTATAAGTATAAACTATTTAATTAGAAAAAACATTAGCTTCCACGACGGTGGTCACTAATCACCCTGGAGGACATTTACATTGTCCTATAGTGAAAAAAACTAAACAAATTTCTTAATAGAGACACATACAATTACAATACAATCTTCCAGATACAAAATCTATCACAGTGAAGTACAAAAGAATATGGTAAATGTTTATTTGTGAAGAAACCTGTACTGTATCTGGGATTAACAGTGAAGTGAAGTTTGATACAGTGAAGTACAATGCAGTGAAGGATTAAAAAGTTAAAGACAATGTAGTACAATGCAACAAAGTATGATTTAGTAATCTGCAATGCAGTGAAGATTAAAAAGCGAAGCACACTGCAGTGAATTATGATTCAGTCAAGAATTAAATAGTGAAGTATGATAAAGTGAAAAACTATGAAGTACAGTGTAGTGGTGTGTAATGCAGAGCAGTAAAGTATGGTTCAGTGAAGTACAGTGCAGTGAAGGATTAAACTGTGAAGCATGATCAAGTGAAAGACTATGAAGTACAGTGTAGTGGTGTGTAATGCAGAGCAGTAAAGTATGGTTCAGTGAAGTACAGTGCAGTGAAGGATTAAACTGTGAAGCATGATCAAGTGAAAGACTATGAAGTACAGTGTAATGGTGTGTAATGCAGAGCAGTAAAGTGTAGTGAAGTATGGTTCAGTGAAGTACAGTGCTGTGAAGGATTAAACAGTGAAGTATGATCAAGTGAAAAACTATGAAGTACAGTGCAGCGAAGTATGATTCAGTAGAGTATGATGTTAATGATTAACGAGAGATACGTGTTTATTTACTGAAGAGAAATAAAGTGAAAGACATTGCAGTAAAGCACACATTGAAGTACAGTAGTGTGATGCAGTGACGTTTGATACAGTGTCGTGTGAAGCAGTGCAATAAAGGACAAAACAGCTATGTATGATTTAGTTATGTATTATAAAGTGAAAGGCAAGTAGTTCAATGCAGTGAACCATGAAACAGAGAAGTAGAGTGCAGATAAGTTTGATGCAGTGAAGTACAGAAAAGTAAAGTATGATACTGTGACGTTTTACAGTGCAGTAATGTACATAGCAGTACAGTGAAGCACAGAATCAAGGACAAACGAGTTAAGTATGATTTAGTGAAGCATGATACTGCAGAGTACAGTGCACTGAAGTGCAATACTGCATGGTTCACCACAGCAAAGTATGAGTGTACAATAGTCCAGCGGTGTACAGTATATTGCAGTGAAATATGGGAACGTTCAAGTACAAACTTTTACTTTCCTTTCAATGTTTTATTTCCCAGAGCAATCAAACTAAGACACAGAGAGAAGAAACCTTAGAGTGGGTGCGCGTGCATGCATGCTTGCATGTGTGTCTTTCTCAGCGCAGTGTGTTGCAGACAAAGCGCAGGCCTCTTTTCTCCTCTGAGAGTGTTTAAATCAGTCTGATGTGATAGCCCATGGCTCTGCTGCCTTCTCCTCAGGACCTGAAAGTGTCTCTCTGATAAAGCGCTCATTCTCTCTCCCTCTCTATTACCCAGAGTGCCCCTCTCTCTCTCACTCTCCTGTGATCTGTGAGGGCTGTCTGAATGTGTTTTAGTGAGTGTGTAATGAGGGCAGCAGGTCAGATCGTCTCTGACCCGCTGTCACCCTCAGCCCTTCAGACAGGATTTACTGACCCCGCTAGCAGCAGTAAATGACCTGTTCTGAGGAGATGGTGCTGGACATTTACATGCTTTAAGTGTAAATGGGCCGATTGAGAGATTAAGCAATGAATAAACGAGATTCATTAAACGTGGAAGCTCAGGAAGGCGTTTCAGGAGTTAACTATAATATCGTTATCCAAAAAACCATTTGAACATATGAAGTGCTGATTTAAAAGAGTTAACAGGAGTACTGATTAGAAATCCAAAATTGTTACGTTGACAGTGGGATGTCATTTTTTAATACTTGAGAGATAGTTAGTGATGGGTAATGAGATCTACCCCGGGTTAATTCCACTCAGGGTAAATCCACTGGAGGAACCAGCTCCAGAGGAGATCAGGGGTGCCAACACTTTAGTCACGTTTAAATCCAGGATAAAGACTCTCCTGTTTAGTTGAGCTTTTGTCGACTGAGCACCAACGTCCAACAACTATTTTATCTCTGCACTTCACCATCTTAATCTGTTTTAATAAATGTTTTCAGTTTATAATCACTTTGATTTTATATGACTTTTTTTATGCTTGATTTTTTTAAATGTACTTTCTTTTTATTCTTTATTTCCAATGTAGAGCACTTTGAATTACCCTGCGTATGAAATGTTCTACACAAATAAACTTGACTTGTTTCTTTCACTCTCTCAACAATGTTGTCTGATATGATCTGTCTTTCAGATTTATGATCAGGAGGGAACGTTACAGCACTTTATCGATGGGAACGAGCCTGGCAAATCCAGCTGGATGCGCTACATCCGCTGCGCTCGACACTGCGGAGAGCAGAACATGATGGTGGTGCAGTACAGGTGAGAGGTCACAGAGAGAGAGAGAGAGAGATGAGAGGAGAGGGAGAGGGAGAGAGAGAGGAGAGAGATGAGAGGAGAGGAGAGGGACAGATGAGAGAAATGAGAGGAGAGGAGAGGGACAGAGGAGAGAGATGAGAGGAGAGGGACAGAGTAGTAAGAGAAGAGAGAGAGAGAGAGATGGGAGAGAGAGAGGAGAGAGTTGAGAGGAGAGAGAGAGAAGAGAGGGAGAGAGAGGGAGGGGAGAGAGAGAGTGGAGAGAGAGATGGGAGAGAGAGAGAGATGGGAGAGAGAGAGGAGAGGGAGAGAGAGAGAGGAGAGATAAGAGAGTGAGAGAGAGGAGAGAGAGGGAGAGGAGAGAGAGAAGAGAGTGAGAGAGGAGAGAGAGAGATGAGAGAGAGAGAGATGACAGGGAGAAGGAGAGAGAGAGAGGGGAGAGAGAGAGAGAGATGAGAGAAGAGGGAGAGAGAGATGAGAGGAGAAGGAGAGAGAAGAGGGAGAGAGAGAGATGAGAGGAGAAGGAGAGAGGAGAGTGAGAGAGAGATGGGAAAAAGAGATGAGATGAGAGGAGAAGGAGAAGGAGAGAGAGGGAGAGAGAGATGAGAGGAGAGGGCGAGAGAGAGAGATGAGAGGAGAGGGAGAGAGAGAGAGAGATAAGAGAGTGAGAGAGGAGAGGGAGGGAGAGAGAGAGATAAGAGAGTGAAAGAGGAGAGAGAGAGAAGAGAGGAGAGATGAGAGAGTGAGAGAGAGATGGGGAGAGAGAGAGAGAGATGAGATGAGAGGAGAGGGAGAGAGAGATGAGAGGAGAAGGAGAGAGGGAGGGAGAGAGGAGAGAGAGAGAGAGAGAGAGCGAGAGAGAAGGAGCGAGGAGAGGGAGAGAGAGATGGGAGAGAGAGAAAGAGATGAGATGAGAGGAGAAGGAGAGAGAGATGAGAGAGTGAGAGAGAGAGAGAGTGAGAGAGAGATGAGAGAGAGAGAGAGATGAGAGAGAGAGAGAGAGAGAGAGAGAGCGGCGGGGGGAAGAAAGAGAGAGCAAATCACCATGCAAAAAAACATTCACCATCCAAATGCTGTCAGAGTTGTTTAAATTGCATTTGATTTTGATCTGAAGTGTTTTTAAGATTAAATTCTCTTCCGTGTGCGTCCGTGAGATGAATCCTGTGGATTATGTTGAGCTTTGTTCTGAAGGTAATGGTTTCTGGCGTCTCCCGTTGTCATCCTTTATGAGAACAAAAAGCTTGCATTCGAAACAAAAACTACAGGTCTCAGACTTTCAACAGCAGGCATGTACAACAGTCGGACAGTGAAACTGGAAACACTGTTCAGCATTACATAACTTGGTCTGGGCCACATTTAATTTAATGTGAGCTAGAGAGTGACCCTAACTATGAATTATAAATTCTGCGGCTGAATTATTAGGAACCCCTGGTGGGCAAAATCAAAGAGATTTTGGCAACTGGTTCGTACACTCCTCCACACTCTTAACTCTCAGACGCTAAAGAGAGAGAGTGGAGAGAGAGAGAGAGAGAGAGAGAGAGGGTGAGAGAGAGAGAGAGAGAGGGTGAGTGAGAGAGAGAGAGGGTGAGTGACCACCCATGGCTACTCAAACAGCCTCTTTCAGCAGCGCTGCGTTTATTCCTGAGCTCTCTGTTTATGTTGAGCTCCAGAGACGGAGCGCTGAGTGTCTGCAGTGTGTTTTTCCTTCATGAGTCGCTGCTGATTTATGAACTCGCTCTGGTTTTATTTTGATGTCATGATGGAAAGAATTAATAAAATGCAGCGATCTCGGCGCTTCACACACTGAGCGCGTCGATTGTGTGTCGTTTCCCTCGGAAATCTGTCAGTGAACGTAGTTAGAGAGCCGACGGGGTCGTCGCAGGGTTAAACCGTCAAAGAATTTAAATTAAAATGGTTTATAGATGATTTTTTCCCTTTCTATATTTATTCTAGCCTCTTTTCATAAACGGAGTGGCGTGAGAAACTTTTTTGTGTGTGTGTAATCATTGCATTTCATTCTGTTTGGTTCCAAATGATTATCGTCAGGTCAGTAACAAGATTGGCTCACTCCAGGGTACTTCCGTTTAGATTAATATGATTCATTTGCTTGCATTATGATTGATTGAACTCACTATTTCTCCTGTGTGACTCCTCTTCAGTTTGTTTGGATTCAGTTCAGTAACACAGTAGTGTTTCTCAAAAAATTTGGTAAATGTTATAATAGAGAATTCTCTCTAAGAAGTCAGCCTAACCCAGTGTTTCTCAATTATTTTCTGTCATGCCTCCTAAGAAGAAGAAAACATCTTGCACCCCCTCAATCGCGACTATAAACAGTATTAATTGTCTTTAAGTTTGTTATAAGTACACCTCTGGATAACACTGTATCCTTATTAACTTATAAGAGAGAAAAAACAAAGAAAAATGGACCAACTTACAACAAAGAATAGCTTTATTAACTGTAGCAGAAAAGATTTAAGGTGCATCTGAAATGTAAAAAAACATTAACTCTTAATAAAACTATAAACATTGTTTGACTGATCGTGACTGCTGGAAATATTCGGCTTGTTTTCGCTGAAAAAACTCAAGCAGCTTATCAGAGTGTAACGTCTTTAAGTGACGCCTTCATTTATTTGGCTTCATGCTGTCCGCTGCTAACATTTTCAGACTCAGTAAGCACACCTGTCTCTCCTCGTCTCCCACCGCAGTCACAGTGAAGCCAAGCGCTACATAAGTGTCATATTTCCTTGTCCTAGCTTTCGGGAGACTTTCATTTGTCTCTTTATCTCGTTCTCTCTCCGTCGGTCTTCTACACTTCGTGTTTACACTTCATACTCTGCCAATGAGAGCGCCACTGCCCCCCTAATGTAGTGGAGTGGTATTGCACTTTATTCTAGAACAGTAAAAAAATTTATAGAAAAATAAAAAAGCATGTTCCCCGAGGTCAAACGTGCACCCCTTGACGGAGCCTCGTGGCCCCCTCAAGGGGCCACGCTATTTGAAAATATGATTATTGGGATAATCGTACTCATGATCTCTCTTATAGTCCTCAGCTCTCTGTGCTTCTCTGGCTATTGAATAGCAAATTCTTTTCTGTCCTTTGTTGGACAGCTCGCCTAGTCTCATATCCGCCAGTTGTGCTTGGATTTCTAGAGATTTGATGTGCGTGTGCAGATTCAGATTCGCCAGTGCCACCCTTCTGCTCACTTTGACTTTGTTGAGTTCAGTAAGGAGTTTTTGCAGTAGGCTGGGATGGCCTGGAGGATGATCGGAACCATGGGGAGGAAACATCACTCTTCGGGGATCCTGCTGCAGACAGGATTATTGTACCATATTAAAGAGAGAATAAACGGAACAATTTTAAATTTTTGCTTCAAGATGAGAGAAAGAAGTGCTTGAATCAGTCTTCTTTCTGTGGAGAGATGTGTACGGCTATGGTGATTTTGTTTACACGTACACTCCAAATCAGTTGCTAGCTCTCAGCGCTAACATTAAAAATTCATATTAATGCAGCTTGCAAATACAAATCGAGTGTATCTTGGCAAATTTGCTTTTAACGGACAGAGTTCGAGACAGGTTTGCAACTGAAAAAGCCCCTTTTCTGAAATGTTATCCATATAGAGGGGGGAATGTGTCCTGCTGAGCTAGAGCTTTCTTATTACTTGTAAAAACATTTTTATTGGGATACATTCTATTTTATGTTCAAGTTCATGAATCTTTTTTTCTATATGACTGATAGTCGTGCTCAGGATTATACTCCTGTAAAGTTAGGAAAAAGTGGTTTGTGCCTTTCGCACTGAAACGTTTTCAGCTGTTTCAATTGATGCATTTGGCTGCTTTACAAAATGTCTTGATAAGATGCTAAAAAACTGCTATTGCAGTTGATGAAGATGTCTTCTGCTACTTTTGGTGTCTACTAAATTTTGCCACAACGTCTATTTTTCCATGTAGTACAATGTTTTCTTTACCATTCAGTATGGGGAGCACCCCAACCCTTTGAGACTGGCGCCCCCAAAGAAAAGATTGATGTAAATATTTCCTTGCTGATTACAAAAAGGATTTAAGTAAGAAAATGGGTACAAGCATTCTATTGGATAATTAATTCTTGGGCAGCTGCCAACAAGTTATTTAATCCCAACTAGGAATTCTGGTTTGTAAAACAATCATGTTGAAAACACGTCATGTAGTTGGTGAAAAATTGCTAGTTGAATAATTGGCATCCCACAGAGAACAGAGAGATTGCAGAAACGATGGCGTCCATACTTTGCGCAGAGGTCACACTCTCAATGCAAAGATCTTGGTGAAAAATATCTTGTGGCATTTCAAAAGCTTATAGAAATAATGCCACAGTGAATGTATTCTGTAATCAAAGCTTAAACGTAGTCTATTTAAATATAGTATTACCCTGTGTGACCTTTTTTTGGTGGCAACTTTTTTTTGCCCAGGCCGTATTAATCGCAACTATAGATTGTGGTGCTTCATGCTACATGTGCTGTACAAACAAGTGAAAATATTGTAAAGGGAGCATCTACAAAGTGCCGACATGCACCTTTTCTCCACACTCTAATGACAGCAAATTCAGCTGTTCATCCCTGTTTTTCTGATACTTTTACTACATTTGGAAAAAAAAAAAGATTTTAAACAACAATGGCTAATAGAATGAACCTTTTTTTCATAAAACAGCACATCTTGCTCATGTGGCTACATGGCCATGGGTCACTAAACTCCGTCCATTAAACTAGGGTGAAGCACAGAGAACCATGTAGTGCTCTTAGGATGGAGTTTTGATGGAGTTAAGGCTCACCAAAAGGTTTTGTTGACACTTCTGTGTTACAGGTCGTGCATTTTCTACCGGGCCTGCACCGACATCCCGCGGGGAACAGAACTGCTAGTCTGGTACAACGACAGCTACACCTCCTTCTTTGGGATTCCTCTTCAATGCATCGCTCAGGATGAAAACTGTGAGGTTCACACCTTTATACGATCAACTTCAGATCTCCACCATAAAGATCAGCTATGCACCCTTTCTAAAAATCTATAGAAAAAATACAAAGTCAGCGTCTCTTTTATAAGACCTTTTATAAGGAAATATAGTTTTATCTTCATTATTTAGGTTTAAGGTTTAAGGTTTAGGTTTTTGGTTTCACTTCTAGTCCTGATGTGAGTACAGTGTGTGTGCATGTCACCTGATGAAGCATGTGTTTGATGAGGGATTTATTGCTCTTGTTTACATACTGTAAGTGTATAGCATGCTTGTTGGTGGTATTTGATCAACTAATGTTTTCTTCTGCATTTCATTCTGTCCTCCACCTCCCCCAAATCACTCTCTCACTCGCTTTCTGTCTCTTTCACTCTCTCTCTCCCTCCTTCTTCTCTCAACCTCCCTCTCTACCTCCTTTTCTCTGTCTCTCTTATTCTCATCTCTCTCTCTCCCTTCCTCTCTCTACCTCCTTTTTCTGTCTCTCTTATTCTTACCCTCATCTCTCTCTCCCTCCCTCCTTCTCTACCTCCTTTTCTCTGTCTCTCTTACCCTCATCTCTCTCTCTCCCTTCCTCTCTCAACGTCCCTCCCTCCTTCTCTACCTCCTTTTCCCTGTCTCTTTACTCTTACCCTCATCTCTCTCTCCCTCCCTCCTTCTCTACCTCCTTTTCTCTGTCTCTTACTCTTACCCTCATCTCTCTCTCAACCTCCTTCTCTACCTCCTTTTCTCTGTCTCTCTTACCCTCATCTCTCTCTCAACCTCCTTCTCTACCTCCTTTTCTCTGTCTCTCTTACCCTCATCTCTCTCTCTCTCTTCCTCTCTCAACCTCCCTCCCTCCTTCTCTACCTCCTTTTCTCTGTCTCTCTTACTCTTACCCTCATTTTTCTCTCTCTCTTCCTCTCTCTCTCAACCTCCCTACCTCCTCCTTTCTCTGTCTCTTACTCTTACCCTCATCTCTCTCTCAACCTCCCTCTCTACCTCCTTTTCTCTGTCTCTCTTATTCTCATCTCTCTCTCTCCCTTCCTCTCTCTACCTCCTTTTTCTGTCTCTCTTATTCTTACCCTCATCTCTCTCTCCCTCCCTCCTTCTCTACCTCCTTTTCTCTGTCTCTCTTACCCTCATCTCTCTCTCTCCCTTCCTCTCTCAACGTCCCTCCCTCCTTCTCTACCTCCTTTTCCCTGTCTCTTTACTCTTACCCTCATCTCTCTCTCCCTCCCTCCTTCTCTACCTCCTTTTCTCTGTCTCTTACTCTTACCCTCATCTCTCTCTCAACCTCCTTCTCTACCTCCTTTTCTCTGTCTCTCTTACCCTCATCTCTCTCTCTCTCTTCCTCTCTCAACCTCCCTCCCTCCTTCTCTACCTCCTTTTCTCTGTCTCTCTTACTCTTACCCTCATTTTTCTCTCTCTCTTCCTCTCTCAACCTCCCTACCTCCTTTTCTCTGTCTCTTACTCTTACCCTCATCTCTCTCTCAACCTCCCTCTCTACCTCCTTTTCTCTGTCTCTCTTACTCTAACCCTTATCTCTCTCTCTCTCTCTCACTCTCTCTCTCTCTCTCTCCTCTCTCTCTCTCTCCTCTCCTCTCTCTCTCTCTCTCTCAGTGAACGTCCCCTCCTCAGTCTCCGAGGCTCTTCTCCGTCCGGACCCGCTCCAGCCCTTCTCTCGGGCCGTCCAGCGTTCCCTGGTTTTTTTGACTCCCCATTGCCCGCGGGGCGGTCTGTGTGAAGGGGGCGGTGGGCGTGGTCTCTCAGAACCCCCACCCTCACACACTCCCGGCCGCACCCAGCGAGTCCTAGCAAGCCCCACCTCCACCAGCGGGCTGAGCGCAGAGTTCAGCGACTGGCACCTGTGGAAGTGTGGCCAGTGCTTCAAGACCTTCACCCAGAGGATCCTGCTTCAGATGCACGTCTGCACACAGAACCCCGACAGGTACCCCACACACCCCTCAGCCTCAGCCCTCAGCCCTGGCACTGAAGAGAACTCTGAAAAAATGTTTTTTTTTGTCTGAAAGCAACTCTCCAATTGACAAATTTTTAGGAGTTATTAAGAAATGTTTTCATTTTAAACTCTTTTCTCCATTCTCACGATCTTTGCACTGAAATGAAAGGAATCAGTACATTTGCATTCGTTAAAAGTATTTAACCGTTTGCATCTGCATCCAACATTGCTGCTAAAAAATGAAAACCTTTAGACACAAATATAAAAACTAAACAGAAGATAAGGAAGAAACAGTTGGTGATTTGCATGAAAAGCAGTCACAACTCTCCAAGGAAGCCGCAGTGTTCAAAAAGCCAGATTCAGATATCATTATCTTATTTTTTTTTTTATTAACAAGATGCCTCTCGTGGCCCTTTGTGACGTCCCTGGAGCTCATTAAAGTGTTTGGATGCCGTATCGGAGATTTTCTGCTTAGCTGTAAGTTCTGGGGCTATAAATCAGCTTCTGCGTCCAGGAGAAATACACGCAGCAGAGCAGAGTCAGAGCTAAACTGACGACACACATTCAATAATCTAATATTCACACACAAGAAAAATGTTTGGCCAGATGAAGTCGATGTGAGGCTTTGTCGATATGAGACTTTATGAGCAGATCAGATTCAGCTGAACACGTAATTCTGAAGCCTGGAAATCTCCTGAAAACCATCGCTCCTTTGCTTTATGGCCTCTGGCTTATACATATTTATTGACGGCGAGTCTGAATGTCTGTTTTGGCTCAGGATAAATCAGCCACGCGTGTGCTGAGGGGCTTTTTCCGCTTTTCTGTTTGCTCACATCAGTCACGCTGATGACAAGGTTCTCCGTTAATGAGGAAAAGCCCCCAAAACATAGATTTATTATGATATCGAGCTGGATTATGAATCTAATGAGTTAGAATAAATACTCTCTCGCTGGGAGAGCAGAAGAAGAAAATCCGTTGGGATTTTAAGCTTACGCAACTTACGAATGAGTGTCTACTTTTTAGAGAATGCACTTTTTAAAGAAAGTAATTGCAGTTTTTTTTTTTGTTAAAAATGTTCTTCAATTAAGGTTGACCAGCTTGAAAGCCGCACTCATGACCCACCTTTAAGAGTGCAGCTTGTGCGAGTGGCTCTGGAGCTCCGGAGGGTTATTTATGGTGCGTCCTGAGCCGGCCGCTGCAGTAATAAACAATAACGCACACTAATCAGGTCATGAACACAAACATACACACCTGCATTCATCATCACCCGATCTTCAGCATCACACAGTAAAACTAGAGTCTAAAAACCAAACTTGATATTATATTAGCAAATTATTAAAACTGTTAAAGCCATATCCTTCAGTAACTTCCTATCCTACCCCTCCAGCTAACTTTCTTGAGTTTTTAAATACAAGTTGGCCCTACTTAAAGGCGACCTCAGCTGCCAATTTAACACAAGTTATTTGTTTGTTTTACGACATGTATATGTGAAGCCTGTGACAGTCTAAGTTTATATTTCTTGTAGGTTTTCTAAAAAAAAAACAAATTTTCCTCAACAAAACCACTTCTGTCAAAAATGCGCTGTTTTGGGTGCCGTGCCACATGACTCCACTCACCCCGCCTCTCTCTGCATGTTTAGCTATCTGGTGATTTCATAGCACATATTCGGTGGAAGTATGTGAGAGAAATATAATAATAATAATACAAATTAAGAATATACTATATATATATTCATAAGGAATGTGCGGCAGCATAATCTCACGTAAACATTTTGAATAGTATTGAAGCCAAAAGGTTTGCCAACAAAAATAGCATGGCTGTTGTGATAAAATTTTGATAGATGTTTATTTTATTTAATTAAAAAATAATAGGGCGGCACGGTGACGCAGTGGGTAGCACGGTCGTCTCACAGCAAGAAGGTCGCTGGTTCGAGTCTCGGCTGGGTCGGTTGGTATCTCTGTGTGGAGTTCTCATGTTCTCCTCGTGATCCCGTGGGTTTATTCCAGGTGCTCCGGTTTCCTCCACAAGAACAAAGACATGCGGATTAATGCTGCCTACACACCAAGCGCGAGTGATGCGGTAAGAGCGGCTGATTTCAATGTAAAGTCTATGTAAAGACTTTACCCGCGGCGCGAAGGGTCCAAACCACGAACGGGGACGCGAATGCCGCAAGAGACGAGGTGCAAGAGACATGGCGCGGCACAACGGACTGATCACGGGAGTAGGAATATTTTCTACTCATCCGAAAGTTAGTTTGCGCGAGAATCAATCAGGGGCTTGCTCTTGTAGAGACGTTGAGCGGGAACATTCACATTCACAACAACAATGGAGGAGAAAATTATTATCTCAGTGTGTGGGCACCCTGAACTCAATGATTCGACGTCCTGTTATTACATTTTTTTTATTAATCATATTGAGCGTTTATTTAGATTGCTAACTTAGATAATGCTAAGTTGACTAGTGGAAGTGTGCAGGAAGAAATGGAAAGGGTTGAGGGACACTTATTTAAGAGAAAGGAGAAAGGAGTTGGAGAAAAGGAGTGGGTCAGCAGCAGAGCCAGGAAAAAGGTGGAAGTACACTGCGGTCCTGTCTTTCCTCGACCCGTTCGTCTTCCCTCTTGAAGCCCCTCACGCTTGGGTCCGCGCTGTTCGCTTAAGCGAAGGGTGCAGGGCACAGAACTCCTCACGTGAGTCACGCGAGTGCACCCCGGGTTTGAAAGTGGTCAGATAGGCGCGAGAGACGAGTTCTGTCCACGTGTTTAGCGCTTGGTCTGAACGCCCTGTAAGAGAATTGGGTAAAAACAATTGTTCATAGTGTTTGAGTGAGAATGAGTATGTGTGGATGTTTCCCAACGATGGGTTGCAGCTGGAAGGGCATCCGCCGCGTTAAACATACGCCAGAAGAGTTGGTGGTTCATTCTGTGGAGCTGTGGAGACCCCGAAAGGGAAAAAAGTCGACAAGATAATGGTACTTGTACTTAGATAACACGTACGTGTTCTGGAGTTTTGGCTTGACCCCGTACAGTTGGTGCAGATGCAGGTTTGCAGTCATTGCAAATCCTGCTTTGTACTGACCCTCAACAGTTTTCTTGAGCAAACAAAATGTCCGGTTTTGGTAGATGTATTGGGGCATTTCCTCCATGAATAAAAGTTATCCACTCAGTCCCTTACAGGTTCTTTTGATGGGAGTACATTGATGGGCTACTCATGAGCAAAATAAGGTATATTGTTTTTACAATCTCAGATGGGGGAGTTTATGGTAATCAATAGGAGGGCCTCACAGTATTTGTTGTTAGTTTCTTTGTTTTCAGACAAGATTTAGAGAAACTATTTCATGATTTCATCTCCAGCACCTGGAGTCCTGTAACGTTCTTCTCACCGCTCTTCCCAAAAACACCATTAATCAGCTCCAGCTCGTTCAGAACGCAGCAGCTCCGATCCTAACCAGAACTAGAACGTCAGAACACATTTCTCCAGTTCTTCAGTTTTTATACTGGCCTCCTTCAGAATAGATTTTAAAGTTCTGCTGCTCGTATATAAGTCCAAACATAACTCAGCAGCTAAACACCTAACAGAGAAGATCAGAGAATACACACCAAACAGAGAGCTGAGATCCTCAGATCAGATAAATGAGATCTCCCCCGGGTTAATTCCACTCAGGGTGAATCCTCCTTTAGTTCTCCTGCGGCCCTCAGAGGAACCAGCTCCAGAGGAGATCAGGGGTGCCAACACTTTAGTCACGTTTAAATCCAGGATAAAGACTCTCCTGTTTAGTTGAGCTTTTGTCAACTGAGCACCAACGTCCAACAACTATTTTATCTCCGCACTTCACTCTTTAAATCTGTATTTTCATTTTCAGTTTTTAATCACTTTGATTTTATATGACTTTTTATGCTTGATTTTATTAAATGTACTTCCTTTTTTATTCTTTGTTTCCAATGTAAAGCACTTGAATTACCCTGTGTATGAAATGTGCAACACAAATAAACTTGCCTTGCCGTATTTAAGGTGAGTTTCACACAGGCTCGTTCAGAATCAGTTTTTCCAGTCACGTTCATGCCCACAGGTGTATAAAATCAAGCAGCTAGCCATGCGGACTGTTTTTACAATTATTTGTGAAAAATGGGTCGCTCTCAAGAGCTCAGTGAATTCTGGTGTGGATTTATGATCGAGTGCCACCTGTGCAACAAACCCACTTGTGAAATGTTCTTGCTGTTAAACATTCCACAGTCAATGATCAGCTGCATTAAAAGAGATTGGAGGTGTTTGACAACAGCAGCAGCAAAACTGGTTGCCCAACCAGTTTGACCAGTAAGTCCAACTTTCTGTCGATCGCTACACACCTCCAAACTTCAAGTGGCCTGTGGGGTAATCTATCAATTAATCAATCTATCAATTTTTTATCTAGTGCTTCTTTAGCAGTCGCTTTCAAAGCAGCTTCACAAAGTCCTCGTGAGGATCAGGTAGAGTAAAGAGGAGTTCCTCTGTGAGGCCCCTGAGAGCCTCGCTGACTGAGACAGGTGCTAATCACCTCCCCAGCATAAAGAACATACAAACTCAAGATCCATCGACGAACGGTTCGCCGGACAGCACCTGAAAAAACAAAACAAACAAAGACGAATCCTTAATAAAACTATAAACATTGTTTGACTGTTCATGATTGCTGGCAAGTTTTCACTCAAAAAACTCAAGCAGCTTATCAGCTTGATTGGGATGTAACGTCTTTAAGTGACGCCTTAATTTATTTGGCTTCATGCTGTCCGCTGCCAACATTTTTAGACTCAGTAAGCACACCTGTCTCTCCTCGTCTCCCACCGCAGTCACAGTGAAGCCAAGCGCTACGTAAGCGTCGTAATATTTCCTCGTCTTAGCTTTCGGGAGATTTTCGTTCGTCTCTTTATCTCCTTCTCTCTCCGCCTGTCTTCTACACTTCGTGTCTACACTTCATACTCTGCCAATGAGAGCACCACTGCCCCCTAATGTAGTGGAGTAGTATTGCACTTTATTCTAGAACAGTAAAAACAATATATATAAAAAAAGCATGTTTACCGAGGTCAATCGCGCACCCCTTGACAGAGCCCACTATTTGAGAACCACTGACTTATACAAAGCTAGCTCTGAGCAAACAGCTGTTCCCGTGTTATCCCTCTCTGACACTGGGCAGCCTCACTCTTTTTATTCAGAATTGCAGAAGAGATAAGCAATGCATTTACGTAAACATGACACGATTACACGTCTTCTTGTTTTGTGAATCAATACCAGACGTTCTTTCAGATTACACAGCCCAGCTAGTACAGAGCAAGTACATTACGCAAATGATATCAGCTTTTAGAAGACACAGAGGAATGGCACAGAAACACTCATTTAGCCTCATCAAAAATAATACAGGGATTAACTGAGATACTTGAGGTTCATAACGTAATGATAATTTAAACGAATATAATCGGTTGTTCTTAGTGACCTAATCATTAAAGAGATTCGGCTCGGTCTGGTGCTGCTCTGGTTTGGGGTTTACTGCAGTGCAGCTCCAGCTCACGGCTCATAGTTCCTTCATTGGGTTGTGAATCAGAGTACATTTCTGTCTCTCTCAGGCCGTACCAGTGTGGCCACTGCTCTCAGTCCTTCTCGCAGCCTTCGGAGCTGCGCAACCACGTGGTCACGCACTCCAGCGATCGACCGTTCAAGTGCGGATACTGCGGACGAGCCTTCGCCGGAGCAACGACACTCAACAACCACATCCGCACGCACACCGGCGAGAAACCCTTCAGGTCAGTAACCGTGAGTAAAACACACACTCACACACACTTCATGGTCACGGCTGAGAACTGAGTGTGTTACCGGTGATGGATTCTGTAGATGAAAATCAAAATCAGAATCAGCCATCAATGGAGCCATCAGTGCACACAACATAAGTACAATACCAACCACATAAATACAGTAAAGTGCAACACAACAAGCAATTAGCATAAGGCTCTGAGGTAGAATGAAGGACTGATGTAATGTAAACAAAGCCTATAAAGTGTGGTGTGCTTAAGTGCAAACTGTAGAAGATGAAATGTGTGAGAGTCCCAGTGAAAATATATAATCTTTTCTGTTTACGGCTCAAACTGCGTTTGGTTAATATTAGGGAGCATCACGTGACAGAAGAACTAAAGGAGCCGCAGGACTCGGAAAAAGAAGGAATCTTTTAGGTTTCCGGCTCATATTGTGTTGGTAAATATTAGGAGCGTCACGTGACAGAAGGCCCCGGGGCCGGACTGAACTCGTTACCATCAGAGAGAAGTGATGAGTGGAACGAATGAGACTTTAACCTAAACACAGATCAGAGCTGAGCTGAACCAGAATAAAAGACCCAGGTAGGCTTGATTAAAATATAATTTTTTGTCTTCTAGCAATTATAGTTTCGTCTTATTTGTAGTGTGATTCGTGTTTGTGTGTATGCTAAATATGTTCGGGAAGAAACACACAACATTTTATTGGTATTTTACTAAAATAAAGGAAATGACTGGAAAAAAAGATTCGTTTGTTTAGCTCAGGGGTCGGCTCTGGAGCTGCATGAGGCTCTTTAGCGCCGCTCTAGTGGCTCCCTGGAGCTTTTTCAAAAATGTTTGAAAATCAAAAAAGATGGGGGAGGTAAATATATTTTTTGTTTAATATGGTTTCTATAGGAGGATAAACATTCTTAACGTTTTACAATGCTGTAAAAGTGTGTAGAATAAATATTTAATTTCATCATTTCTGTGCACAAAGATTTGCGTCATAGCCTGCATCACATGCTTCTACCAGCAGGGGGCGGGATGCCAGGCAGGGGCTGTCGTAAACGAACCGGTGTTCTATCGGATTTTCCTACCTCGTAATTTTTCCTGCTGCAGTAAAAAATGATGGACTAGTCTGTTGGTTTTCCCTACCTCATTGAAATCTCCTTCCGCATTCTGCTGCATACATCGATGTATGACGATGAAGGATTTTGGACTTTTAGTCGTTTTGGTTAAACTGAGATGTTTTGATTTAGCTGACGGACAAAAGCGCAATTTCACGCTCATGTTTAAAACTGATGTTTGTGTGATTTCAATAAAAAATAGACAGTGAGACTGATCAAGCTCTCAATAAGATGGAAAATGATGCGGTTCATGTTATGCGCATCGCACAAAGACGCGGCAGTTAAAAATTACGGGTAGAGGAAACTGACGGAACACCGGCGGCTGTGTGAAGGGCCCTGGACCCCAAAGAGAGAAATAACTGAGAGAACAGAGGATTCAACGCTTCATTGCTGATGCGGAAGGATCTTCTGAATGTTTGCTCTGCAGTGAGAAGTTCTCAAATAACAAGAAGAGTAACGTGGAAAAACATTTCCAGGAAAGGCAAGTATTTAGTAACAAAGTGGCTGTTTTTATAAAGTTCTTTCTTATTTTTGTCAGTAAATATTTGGAATGACACTTAGGGGTATTATCAAATCAAACTTAAACTGTATTAATTTGATTTTATTTACTTTATCTATTCAAAAGGCTGCAGATTTATTTTTATAAATGCAGGCTGCGTTTTATTGCTCTGTTTGTTGCTCAGATAAGAGGCGCGTTACACACGTTCCATTTTCACGTCGTTTTTTGGAATCCTCAAAATAAAAATTACTTCAAAAAACTGATTTCTTTATTGCATTTCTTTAATTTCATGAAAGCAATGAAACATAATTCATTAATATTGTAATGAAGTTAAACTTGAGGCGGCATCGTAGAACAGAGTCGTCACCTGGTGCGTCATTCTCTACAGAAAAAAAAAAATTTAATCATGAAGGCTCATTATATATCTGTAGCCAACTTAGTCATTTTTATAGTAGGCTAATATAGCTAATATAGACACACACACAATGTGTTGCCTTTATTATAAGGCTTATACAAGGCTTTCAATTTTTTGCGACTCCAGACATATTTGTTTTTTTGCTTTTTTTTGGTCCAATATGGCTCTTTCAACAGTTTGGGTTTCCGACCGCTGGGTTAGCTGAACGGGACTCACAGATCCGAGTCGGTGAAAGGATCCGGTCGTCCGTCACTGGAGTGTAGAAGCAGCAGAAGTGCCTCTTAAAGAGACGAGCGCGAGTGTTCTCTCTCAAGCGAATCCAGTCGATCAGAGAAACTCTGCTATTGAAGGCTGAACGATTTCCTGTCTGTTCTTGATTGGGTTTGTTTTTCACTCAGTGTTTATTAGATGCTTCGTTTGTCCCCGAAACGCAGATCAAAGCAGTTACACACGTGGTAAACGAAGTACTTAACAACAATACAAACGCATCCAATCATTCTGGGATAGCCGTTCATTGGGTGAAAGTCTACAGAGTTATATTCTTAATGTTATACTATAGAATTATTTCTGTAATTTAACAACAAAACAAAATCTGTGCCATCTCCAGGTTCGTTTTGTGTTGGATTGATCAAGTTTAAATATTGTTCTGTAGAAGGAGCAGAGGAAAGGAGGGAGCGCGAGAGAGAAAGGGACAGAAGAACAGCGAGAGAGAGAAGACACCAGGGACCAAGAGAGAGAAAGAAAAGAACACAGGGCGAGAGAGAAGAGAAGCGAAAGGAGAGGAGGGAGAAGGAGAAAGAAAGAAGAGGGAGGGGGGGGAGGAGAGAGAAAGAGAGGGAGAGAAGAAAAAAAAAAGAAAAAAGAAGAGAGAAAGAGCGAGAACGGAGAAAGAGAAAAAGGGAGAGTAGAGGAGCAGCAGGAGGGCGGCGAGAGAAAAAGAGGGAGAGGAAGAAAAGCGAAAAGGAGCGAAGAGAGCAGAGAGGGCGGGAAGGGGATGGCAAAAGGGAAAATAGCTAAATGGGGTGAGAGAGGAAGAACAAAGGGACGGGAGAGAAAGAAGAAACAAGAGAGCGAGCGGGGGAGAAAGAAGAGCGCGATGGGAGGGCGAGAAGGGAGAAAGAACGAAAGAAAAAGAGAGGGGCGAGCGGAAGCGCGGGAGAGAAGCCAAAGGGGAACAAAAGAGGGGCGGGGAGGGAGAGACAAACAGGAGAGGGGCACAACAAGAAGGGGCGCAAAACGGGGGGAAGAGAGGGAGGAGGAACGAGCGGGGGGGGGAGGGAGAGAGAGGGTGGAGAAAGAAAAGAAAGAAACAGAAGAAGAAAAGAGGAAGAGAGAAGGGAGAAGAGGGAAAAGAGAGGAGAGAAAGGAAAAACATGAGAGAGAGAGGGGGAGCAAAGAGAGAGAGGGAGAACGAGAGAGAGGGGGAGAGGGAGAGAAAGAAAAAAAAAGAAAGGGGGCAGAGAGGAAGAGAGGGAGAGAAGAAAAGGGGAAAAAAGAGAGAGAGAGGGAAAAAAGAGGGAGGGGCGGGAGGGAGAGAAAAAAAAGAGAGGGGGAAAAAGAAGAGAGGCAGGGAGAAAATAAGAAAGAGAGGGAGAGAGAAAGAGAGGGGGGAGGAGGCAGGGGGAGAGAGAAAGAAAGAAAGAAAGAAGAGGAAGAGGGGAGAGGCGCGGAAAAAGAGAGGAGAGAAAAAGTTTAGATATTCCACAGAAAAAAACAGAAGGGAAGAGGAGGAGTAGATGGGGGGGTCTTAAAGAAGAGGAGAGGGCGAACGTAGGAGAGAGCGGGTCAGCGGGGGGGCGCGGGCGCCAGCCCCGCCACCCGCGCGGGGCGAGAGGAAAGAGAGGGGAGAAGCCCAGCAAAGGGAAACCCAAGCGCGCGAGAGGAACAACGGGGAGGGAGGTGGCGGGGAGAGAAAAAGAGCGGGGGAACCAACAGCACCAGGGCGAAACCAGAAACGAGGGAGAGAGAAAGAGATGGGGGGGAGGTGGGAGAGAAGGCACACCGGGAGCCAAACGAAAGAAAGTAAAAAAAGAGGAATGAGAGGGAGGAGGGAGGAAAAAGGAGAGAGCGAACAGGAAACAAAGGAGAGAGAGAGGGGGAGAAAGAGAGAGAGGGAGAAAGAGGAGAGAAGGGGGGCGAGGGAGAAAAGAAAGAGATAAAAGAGTAGGGGGAGAGAGAGAAGGAGGGCAGAGAACCGAACAGGGCAAACAAAGCGAGAGGAGTGACAAACGCGTGGGTCGGGAGGGAGAGCCAAAGAGAGGGGGCACAAAAAGCGAGAGGGAGAATAAAAGACAGAGAGAGGGAGCGCGCACGCAGCGGGGGGGGGAGAGAGAAGGAGCAGAGAAAGAAAGAAAGAAAAACGAGGAAGAGAGGGCAGCAGAGAGGGGGAAAAAGAGAGAGAGAAAAAGAAAAACAAGAAAAAGCGAGGTGAAGAGAGGGGGGAGCGAAAACGAGAGAGAGGGGGGAGATGGAGAAGAAAGAAAGAAAAAGAGAGGGAGCGAGGAAGAGAGGGCGTGGAGAGCCCTAAAAGGGAACAAAAAAGAGAGAGCGAGGAAAAAAGAGGGAGGGAGGTGAGGGAGAGAACCATGAGAGGTTTGTAACAAAATATATATTTAGAAACCCATACCTATATTTGGTCTCTCTCGCGCTCTTGTTGTGTTAACTCAAGACCCTCCTCCCCTCTCTCCCTCTTCCTCTCTCTGCAGGTGCGAGCGTTGTGAGCGCAGCTTCACTCAGGCTACGCAGCTCAGCAGACACCAGCGAATGCCCAACGAGTGCAAGCCGCTGAGCGAGAGCAGCGGCGATAAAAAAAGCACGAAAGAAAAGTCCATCGAGTGGCATTAACACACACTCTTGCACGCCCACACGCACTCTCTCGCCGGCTGAAAGTGATGAAAAGAACCAAGATGTCGATCCAAAACTCTCAGAGCCATCGCTGACCGCCCAGAAAAGACCAAAAAAATGCTGGAGCCATGCGTAACGAGAGCGGACTGTTCACCAGAAACCAAGCGCTCGCTCAGTTTATCTCCGGTTTGAGTTCGATCCTTTTACCATCACGGTAGAGAGGAGGGAGGCATTTTTTATACTTTCTTCAAAACAAATCTTGTGTGTCATAAAAGAAACACATTTCAAAGGAAAGACATTTATGACAAACTGCGGGGAACGCTCACGTTAGTCTCAAAATATTTTGCCAGATATTACACGTTTGAGTCTGATTCTAAACTAAAAACCCTTGACTCTTTAAATAAGACTGAAACTTTTGTGTCGACTGTGTCTTTAAAAAGCCGGGAGCATGGCTTCGCTGAGTTTATTAAATATTAATTAGAGAGCTGCAGACGAAACCTAATCGTGCGTCTGTCTCGGGCTCCTGTTCTAGAATCCATGTTTGTTTCTAATATGAGCAACAAGCAAAATTAAGGTTCGTCTCTGAACAAAAGCAGATTTTCTCATTCACGTTTTTCTTTTAAAGAATGTCTTAATGAGCTACTATAATGAAAGGGAGAGAGGAACAGGGGAAGGGAGAAACGAGAGGAGAGAAAGGAGGGAAGAGAGGGAGGGGAGAATAAAAGAAGGGAGAGAGAGGGAGGGAGAGGGGAGAGCGAGGACAGAGTAGGAGAGGGGGGAGATGAGAGGGAGGGATGGAGGGGAGACGAGCAGAAAGAGCGGGAGAGGAGGGAGGGGGAGAGAAGAAAGAAGAAGAGGGAGAGAGAGGGAGGGAGAGAGAGAAAATGAAACGAGAGGGAGAGTGAGGGAGGGAGAAGAGAGAGGAAAGAGAGCGGGGTGGGGAGGAGAGGGAGTGGAGAGCAAAGAGAGAAAGAAAGATAGGGAAGAGAGTGGAGGGGAGAGAAGAGAGAAAGAGAGGGGAGAGGAGAGGGAGGGGGGGAGAGGAGAGAAAGAAAGAGAGGGAGAGAGAGTAGGGGTGGAGGGGATGAGATAACGAGAGGAGAGAGAGGGAGGGAGGAGAGAGAGAAAGAAAGAGAGGGAAGAGATGGAGTGTGCCGAATAGAAGCAAGAGCAGGGTAGAGCTCGTGAGGGAGAGGAGAGACAGAACGAGAAGGGGGGAGAGAGAGGGGGGCGGAGGAGAAGAAGAAAAGAGAGGGGAGAAGGAGAGGAGGGAGGGAGAGAAAGAAGAGAGGGAGAGAGAGGGCGGGTAGAGAGAGAAAGCAAAGAGCGCATGGAGACGAGAGGGAAGTGAGAGGAGAAAGAAAGAGAGGGATTTTAGATAGGTATCTATAGATTATATGGAGAAATAAATATATGTATATATCAGTGATTAGAGTATATGTTAGAAATAAAGAGATTGGTATAGAGCGTTATGTTAGGTATATAAATTATGGATCTCTTGTCATGATATATATAACATAAAATATATGTATCTATCTTTATTCTATATCTATTAAATCTATGTATATATCTTTAGTTCTATCTCTCCATCACCTATATGTGTATATCTCTTTCATTATTTTCATCTACATCAAATCATCTGTACTCTCTATTTCGATCGATATATCCTCACTCGAGCGCTATCTCTTTCTTTCTCTCCCTCCCTCTCTGTCTCTCTCTTTCTTTCTCTCTCTCTCTCTCTCAACAAGCAAAATTAAGGTTCGTCTCTGAACAATAGCGGATTTTCTCATTCACCTTTTTCTTTTAAAGAATCGTGATGAGCTAATAATTAATGTCTAGTAACCGTTTCTCATTTATAACTCCTTATTGATTTTTTTTCACAATTTCAAGCTCTTTGTAAATTATTTACAGGTTGCTATCTGCATTTGTTTTAAAGCCACCATTACATGTTCTCAATTCACCAGTAAGATTTTTAGATCTTGGCCAACAGCTCGAAGAGGTCCAAGTTATATCGCCACCTGCTGGAATGGAGTACTCACAACTCACACTTTTGTGTTTTCAGGGGACTTTTTTTTTATCCAACAAAGCACTCTGATTAGTGAAGTTCCTTCATACACATGGCCAACAACAGACGCCGATCCACTTCTCTTATTCAAAAGCTTTAACAAGTGTGTTACGTTTGAGGATTTTAACTCTTAAAAGCCTAGAAATAAGAACAAAAACAGCCCAGTCATGCTTTTTCTCTAATAACAAGAATAATTCACACAACAAATACACGTTTTTCTAGTGATTTTTTGCATATGTTATGTGATTAAGCACTTTGTTTCTTCACTAGAAATACCATCAGTTGAGATGCGAACGTTTTAGCCGAGACATCTTAAGAAACGATGCTCTTTTTATTTTCTCCGCAGCTTTAAATCAATACGAACAGAGCTTGGAAACCGATCGAGGCGCTTCTGTTTGGGGCGCAGAGTGCATTTCTGCTCTGCTCAGCACGCGGGGATGTGATGGATATATTTGTGATCAATATTTATGATAAAAATATAGTTGTATGTGGTTTCCGCAGAGATTAAAAGAGCGGGGATTACGAGGGAAATCTTTCACCAAAAATGAAAAAATCCCAGTGTAAATAATGTAGATTCTGAATATTATATTTCTCCCATATCAAGCTGTTTGGCACTTTCGATGATTATTCTGAACATGTTTAATTTCACGTCTGCGCTCCGAGAGGTGTAGAAGAAGAATCAGAGCCGGAGGGACGAATTAACTCGAAGACACTTTCAGATCATCAATCTGATCGCTAAGTTCCGATCAAAGCCACCGAATGCCATTACACTTTTTTTTAATAATTGCACAAAATTGATTTGACTTTATTATCTTTTGAACTATGTGCAAATCCTATGGTTTGTGATTGAATTCATGTGCTGTCTGCATGATTTCAGCATCTTGTACATAAATCACCAGCCAGAATTTATCTTGTGAATAAAGTTATGACCCAACTTTCAGATCGATGAAGTAAACGTGATTTCATCTGAGGTTTTTGTTGTTGCTGCATCCAGCTGGAAAACTAAACTACAATGCACTTTTAAGCAGCGATTGGAAAGTGGAAAGATGACGCAGTTGGTTGTTCTGTAACTGGAAGGTTGGTGGTTCGATCCCGCTATGAGCCATTCTGCCATTGGGGCAGGACAAGCCAATTACCCAAATGCCCCGTATGTGGAGTTGTGGACCGTGGGGTGTGTTTGGGCGGATGAGAGTGACTGGTGGAGTGTGTTTGGTGGATTGAGAGTGAAGGTGGAGGGTGTTTGTGGTGAGAGTCGACTGGGGTGGGGGGGGGGGAGGGAGGGGAGAGGGAAGGGGGGGGGGGGGGGGGGGGAGGGAGAGGGGGAGAGGGGGGGGGGGGGGGGGTGAGGGGAGGGAAGGGGGGGGGGTGGGGGGGGGAGCGGGAGGGAAGGGGGGGGAGGGGGGGGGGGGGGGAGAGGGGAGGGGGGGGGGGGAGGGGGGGGAGGGGGTGGGAGGTGAGGAGAGGGACGGGGGGGGGGGGTGGGGGGGGACGGGTGGGAAGGCGGGGGGGGGAGGGGGGGGGGGGGAGGGGAGGGAACTGGGGGGGTGTTGTGGGGTGGGTGGACGACGGGTGTGGGAGTGACTGGGTGGGGGGGTGTATTGTGTGGTGGTGAGAGGGACTGGTGGGGGGGTGTGTGTTTGGTGGAGTGTGAGTGACTGGTGGAGTGTGTTTGGTGGATCTGTGAGTGACTGGTGGGGGTGTTGGTGGAGGTGAGTGACTGGGGGAGGTGTTGGTGGATGTGGGTGACTGTGGTGGTGGTTTTGGTGGGGATGGAGTGGACGGTGGGGTGTGTGGGGTGCGATGTGAGTATGAGTGGACGGGGGGGTGGGGGCGGGTGTTGGTGATGGGAGGGACGGGGGGAGTGTGGTTGGGGGATGAGAGTGACTGGTGGGGTGCGTTTGGTTGATGTGTGTTCGGTGGATGAGAGTGACTGGTGGGGTGTGTTTGGGTGATGTGAGTGATGGTTGGAGTGTGTTTGGTGGGATGTGAGTGACTGGGGGGGTGTGGTTGGTGGATGGAGTGGAATGGTGGGGTGGTGTTGGTGGATGTGTCTGACTGGTGGAGGTGTTGTTTGGTGGATGAGAGTGAGGGTGGGGTGTGTTTGGTGGCTGTTGTGTTGCACTGGGGGAGGGGGTTTGGTGGATGGTGTGACTGGGTGGAGTGTTGTTTGGTGGATGGTGAGTGATGGTGGGGTGGTTTGGGTTGAGGTGAGGACTGGTGGAGTGGTTGTGGAGTTGTGAGGGACTGGTGGGGGTTGTTTGGTTGGATGTGAGTGGATGGTGGGGTGTGTTTGGTGAGGTGTGTGATGGTGAGTTGTGTTTGGTGGATGAGAGTGACTGGTGGGGTGTTTTGGTGGATGTGAGTGACTGTGGGGTGTGTTTGGTGATGTGATGACGGTGGGGTGTGTTTGAGTGGATGAGATGACTGGTGGGTGCTGTTTGGTGGATGTGAGTGGATGGTGGAGGTGTTGTTGGTGGGTGGGAGTGACTGGTGGGGGTGTGTTGGTGGATGTGAGTGACTGGTGGATTGTGTTTGGTGGATGTGAGTGACTGGTGGGGGGTGTCTTGGGTGGAAATAGTGTCTTGGTGGGGGTGTTTGGGGATGTGGAGGGACTGGTGGGAGTGTGTGGTGGATGTGAGTGAGCTGGTGGGGTGTGTTTGTGACGTGTGGGTGAATGGTGGAGTGTTGTTTGGTGGGTGTGAGGACTGGTGGGGGGTTGTTTGGTGACGTGTGTTGACTGGTGGAGTGTGTTGGTGTATGTGAGTGACTGGGTGGAGTGTGTTTGTGGATGTGAGTGACTGGTGGAGTGGGTTTGGTGGAGGGTTTGAGTGACTGGTCGGGGTGTGTTTGGTGGAGGAGTGACATGGGTGGAGTGTGTTGGGTGGTGTGAGGGAGACTGGTGGGTGTGTTTGGTGGATGTTGAGTGACTGGTGGAGTGTGTTTGGTGGATGTGAGTGACTGTGAGTGTGTTTGGTGGATGTGAGTGGATGTGGGTTGGTTTGGTGGATGTGTGTGAACTGGTGGGGGGTGTCTTGGTAGATGACGAGGGACTGGTGGGGGGTTGTTGTGGTGGAGGTGTGTACTGGTGGGGGGGGTTATGTTTGGTGGGTGGAGGGGGTGGAATGGTGGGGGGTGTGTGGTGGATCGTGACGTGACGGGGGGCGGGTGTTGGGGGATTTGTGGGAATGGTGGGGGGTGTTTGGGGATGTGTATGTGAATGGTGGAGGGTGTTTGGTGGAATGAGAGTGACTGGTGGGGGGGTGTTTGGTGGAGTGAGTGACTGGTGGGGGTGTTTGGTGTTGGTGGAGTGGATTGAGAGTGACTGGTGGGGGGGGGTGTTGGGGATTGTGTGTGACTGTTGGGGGTGGTTTGGGGATGTGAGTGACGGTGGGGGGTGTTTAGTGGGGGGCAGGAGGTCGTAGGACGCAGACAGAATGGCAGCCACGTTCTGTCAGACTGTCCCAGAGCAGCTGAGGGCTACCAAAGTACCTTATCACCAGCAGAGAGTGAATGTGGAGTGAATGAATAATGCTGTGATAATTGTTAAGCGTCTTTGAGTGTCTAGAAACACGCTTTATAAATTGGAGGCATTATTATTATTGTTGCTTTAATGAAACTCTTTTTAACAAAGACCAACATCTGATAGATTACTTTTTGTTATTATATACAGAACAAAAAAGTGTGAAATAGCTGAAAATGTAATGCTAGCCATTTTTTGCTTTGAGTACGCTTTGCACACTGTTGGTGTTCTCTCGATGATCTTTCAGGAGATGGTCTCCTGAAATCTCATCTCTTCTCAGGAGAGCGCGATTGCTGGTGTTCAGGTTGTTAATATGTGGAGTTCTCTCTTATAAATGGAGTCGGGAGCATCAGTGGAGCTGAGCAGAAGTTCAGTGGAGACACAGTTGAGAGCTCCACTGAAGAGATTGTTACCTGAGTTTTTCTCTCCATAACACAAATTCTAAGTAAAGAAAAACAAGTGGCCAAAAACATGACTTTACATCATTGTCAGGCAGCTGTGGTCCAGTGGATGAAGAGATTGACTTGTGATTGAAGGTGTGCGGTTCGATCCCAAATCCACCGAGTTGAAGGTGGACGTGAGCGACTGAAACACTTGCGTCCTCTTCAGCAACCACAGTGTGGACCCCTTGGAGCGAGCTCCCAGTTCCCTGACTGCTTCCCCGGCCCCGCAGCCATGGCTCCACGCTCCGGGTGAGTCTCACGGTTGTGTTTGTTCACTGCTGTGTGGTGTGTACACTGGAGGGTTTACATGCAGGCACAATTCCAGGTATGGCTCACCTTTCACGTTAAAAGATGATGGTCGTCCCAAAAACTTGTTGATGGATGAGAAGGTGGTGTCCAAAACTTTTGGGCGGGACTGAACGTATTGAAACACAGCACGCAAATATATATTATATATACAATAGAGCTCTCTCTCTTCTCTCTCTCTAGCTCTCTCTCTCGCTCTCTCTCTATATCTTCTATCTCCCACTCATCGGGCTAGCTCTCTCACACACAAGACGTCCTCAAATATTCACATGTTTAATTTTCTCTCCCTCTCCTTGTCTGTCTCTCTCCATATCTCTCTATCACTCTCCCCTTTTCTCTCACACGAGACACACACACAATCATTCACATGTTTCTCTCTCTCTCTCTCTCTCCCCTGCTGTTCCAGCTGCTTGGGGTCAGTGTACATTTCACCCTCAGAAGCCAATCGCACGCTCCACTGATTTATAACAGCGCTTCTCAATTGTCTCCATCTCTTAAAACCAGCAGAAGATGAACTCAGACAACGTCTCTCCTGCAGCTTTCCTCGGCAGCGCATGCACAAGTTTGCTGCACCGATTTTCACCGCTGAACTCTTATTCTAGCTGTACAAATCTTCCTCCAGAAAAACCGTCGACACAAACGAGATTGAAGGAAAACGGACTTATTTTAAAGTCTGCAAAATGATGGCTTTGTATTTAACGCCTCAGAAAAATGCCATTCGGGCAGCGACCTGATTTATGAGCTTCTCGAGCGCTGCTTCCCTTCTAAAAACAGCCGTGAAGCTGTGATCTGACGTTCTTGTCGGCTGTTTGTTTGGCGTGCCGCTGATAAACGGTGTAAATGATTGGAGTGCATTACATCAACAGTGTTCCCGAGGTTTCTGGAGTTGTGTTTGGCTCGTGCGTGTTACAGCAATAGTCTCACGTCTGCGTACAGCCGCCCTCCTGCTTTCTCTGTGGACTTTGGACAGTCTGCTGCTATTCTGCCTTCAGCGCTGCTCGGTGCTGGAGTTCAAGGCTGTGTGGTGAGAGAGGAACATGATGGTGGTTTGCTTTTGAGAGATGAAGATGAACGATATGGTGATTTATAGTCCAGCTCATGAGAAACGCTTCTGCTGAGTTTGATGCATCACTCTGTTTTCTCTCGGCTTGAACCACTAGTTTAAAGAAATATTTCTGCTCGGTATTTGGTGGACTTTTCTCCATTTTGGCTGATGGTTGCGCGTGCTGCGTTTCGGCTCTTGGAAGAGTTCTGGAACGATTGGGCGCCGTTTTGATGACTTCAGTGTCGGGAGTCTGTTTTAACACTTCATCAAAAGTGACACTTAAATATAAAAGAAAGAATTCTGAGTTTGAGCTCCTCGCTCATCGGTCCTCAAACATTATTCAATTAGCATGTTGAGCCGTGTTTAATTGGCACCGTTTTAATGTTTGAGTTTTATGGTTACGAGTTTGAAAAATAGAATGGGGATGTCTGCACGGCATCATTCAATCGTATACATTTTGACCAGATTCTAAAACACTTGACATTGAAAATGCAACAAAAATGTCCAGGGAAACCCTTCCTTGCAATAATCACGTATTTCGAGCAAAAGCGAGGGTCGAAAGCTGGAGTAAATCTGGTGTTTGCTGCATGCAGGTGTGTCCTCAGAGTATTTAAACCAATCAAATGGACCTTAAGCACCTTTCGGCATCATCCAGAGGTTAATTGTTGTGAGGGAGCGCTTATCATTCACATTTGTGTCGGGATCTCAATCCAATGCTAAGCCATTTCGTCATTACAGAGAAGAATCTTCATGTTTGCATCATTTCAATTATAGTTTACTTACACATAAGCTATTTCTGTTTCCATAGATAAGTTTAATATTGCTTACATACATACACATACACATATATATACACACACACTCACCTAAAGGATTATTAGGAGGGTGAAGGTTAACCCATAACACAACCCTCTTCACATCTCTAATACACAAATCTTAACGAACAAAACACTGAAAAAAAAAACTGATTCTGCAAAACTGAACCGTGAAGCTTTAAAGGCCTCAGAGGTTTTTATTGGTGCTCGAGCTGATAGCGGTCGGAGCTTTGATTGATGCCGTTTGAGGCTCAGCATGTTTCCGTCTGACGCTGAAGTCATGTTTCTGTCTGCGGTTTGGAGAAACTGTGACCTCCACCTGTTTGTTCTTCTAATAACTCCTCTGACGGCCGGAGCCTTCCCAGTGCTTGCGTATTGTTCCCAGCGGAGCGTGGTGCATTTGTAAAACAAATAGTTGAGATTGTGAGCATCAATCACCGTCCCGGCCATGGGAACGCAGACCTGCGAGCCAGAATTATTATTTCACGAGGGCGCATGTGAAAGCAGCCGTGGGCTTTCAACACCGGCTGGAATTTCCTGCATTCACAAGCAGTTACTATTGCGTTCAGACATCCCTCGCAAGAGTTTTGTGAGAAAATCTGCTGCGTTCCGATGATGAACGTGTTTGTTGCGACGTTCATGAGAAGCAATGTTTAATTTGTAATGTTCGCTTTACCTTGTGATCTTTAGAGATTATGATGGCCACCGCTCCGTTCAGTAATATTCTACCGTATTCTGTTGTATTGTAATCTACTCCAAGAATTGTCAGCTTCAGGAAAGCCAACTAAATGGCTGATAAGTTTGGTACAGAGAGTTGGAAACATGTCAAGAATCCTGGAGTCGAGGTTTTATCACGATTCTCACGATTATCACGATTCTCACGATTTCTGGTTGTAGTGCTTTATTTAAAAGTTGGCGCAAACACTTTAATTTTATGCTTAAATCAGTTTTGAATTCATCAGAAATTTAAAACTCTAAGTAATTAAAAACTTAGAATAATTTCCTGGAACTGCTGTGATTCTAGAAATAGCTTACAGTTTTCATTAATCCAGAATAATTAGAAAATATAAATCGTGGTAAATAAATGTAAATACTGCATCATTGTTTATTTATTTTGAGGAGTAGTTGAGGAGGATGTATTCTGTAAAGTCAACATCACTAATCATTGAGATTGAGTTTTTAAATTTGGAAAGTGGAATAAATGATAGCAAAGCAAATAATAAAATAGATATTTTTTTCTGTTAAGACTATTACAATAACATTTGTAGAATCTATAGTAAAGATGCTAACAGTGACTCGAGGAACAGAGGTCAACCAACTGATCGCATCAATTTTTTTGATCATTATTTGATGAAAGAACTAGGAAAATGTAATAAATAATTAAGTGTTCAGGCTTGTGACTCTTAGATGCCAAAACTGAACGGCTACATGTGCTGTAAGAGAAATGTTTTCTATTTATTAATCCTTATTTTCTAAAGTCTAGAATTATTTCCTAAAGTCTAGCAGTAAAGTACTGTATCAAATATTTCTCGCTTCAGTTCGAATCGGGCAAATAAACTGGAATAAAAGTTTAAATCTGTTTATCTATTGAAACTAATTTGACTAAATTATTATATAGCAAAGAAATAAAAGCCTAAGGTGTAGAATTAGTGGCTTGCGCACGCATGAAAAGCAAGCTCTGATGTGAGAAAGCTTCTGAAGAAACAGCCAGCATTCGAGTCAGCGCTGATGTAAAGCATGCGAAAATCAAAGCAGAAAGATCCGAGAGTTCAGGAGTTCATGAAAAGCGAGCGCAGTAAGTCAGTAATAACTCTCAAACGCTGGAACCACAGGACTGTCAGCAGCACGCTGTTGTTCTACGGCTCTCTGAACGTCGGCCCTCTTTAAATCCCTTACAATAATATTATCTGATCCCATGTACTGAAGCGAGCCGCCGCGGCGCAGAAAAACCTCTTCAGAAAGAAAAAAAACCTGAGCGTTCCTCTTCAAATTGATGCAAATAATTTGAGTTAAAATGTTAAACAAGCAGAACTCCTGCTCACACCACCGGAGGCACTGCTTCGTCTTTTAGGGGATGTGACATTTTCTGGTGTACAGATGTTTATTTCGAGATGATACAAACACGTGAAAATCACTCCGCTGCGATTGTCCTCGTGTTCTTTAACGGCGCTGAGTTAGAGGAAGATTGCACAAAATTGAAATTTTGATCAAAAACACCATATAAAATATTTTTTCCGAGATCTTATAAAAAAATTAAATATCTTAATTTCTAGATGATGTAGAGACATAAAACCCTAAACTAAAATCATTGACTAATATAACGAAGAGAAAGAACGTGCTTTTTAAGATTATAGCAGATCACCTGCAATGTATGTCTTGTTTTGCAGGCGCCTGTCATTCTTTCCGCGCACGCTTTAAAAGTCTACATTTGATATTTTAACTAAAACCTTTTTTTCCTCTCAATTAGTTTCAGGTTTCCACACTGAAAGAACACGAGGCTCTGTCAAGGGGGCGCGTTTGACGTCGGGGAACATGCTTTTATATTTTTCCTTTTTTTACTGTTCTAGAATAAATTGCAATAATACTCCACTACATTAGGGGGCAGTGGCGCTCTCATTGGCAGAGTATGAAGAGTAGACACGAAGTGTAGACGGACAGGCGGAGAGAGAAGAGATTAAAAGGACAAACGAAATGTTCTCCGAAAGCTAAGACGAGGAAGGAAAATATGACGACGCGTAGGTAGAGCTTGGGCTTCACTGTGACTGCGGTGAGAGACGAGGAGAGACAGGTGTGCTTACTGAGTCTAAAAATATAACGAAGAGAAAGAACGTGCTTTTTAAGATTATAGCAGATCACCTGCAATGTATGTCTTGTTTTGCAGGCGCCTGTCATTCTTTCCGCGCACGCTTTAAAAGTCTACATTTGATATTTTAACTAAAACCTTTTTTTCCTCTCAATTAGTTTCAGGTTTCCACACTGAAAGAACACCAGGTGACAAGCACAGAGGTGTAGCTCTTCATCTGTGTACTCCTGAAATGACTAACGCACACATCACCTGGTTGTGTTTCCTCCAGGGCTCGCGTCGCTCACGTTTCCTCTGCTTCTGTAGAGCGAAGGAGCAGACGAGGGAACCATGTATCGCACAATCCTTTCGGAATCTTAACAGTGAAACCCAAACAAACACTCAGCTGATGGAGATGCTTTCATACATTGGCAAGAGTAGAATAAGTGTTTATTTGGACACAGGTGCTAAGAAATCAATGATCAGAATAACTAGGGTTTCAAACTGTTACAGTACATTCCAAATTATCGCTGATTTAGAAAAACGTGTTTGATTACAAAACATCGATTTTATTTACATACATTAATACATCTATTACAAACACATGTTCTCATAAATAAAGTTTTAAATACACCTGATGAGCCACAGACCTAGAAAAAGTCATCTCTAGGAACACTCGTTTTCCCATTGTGTTTTGGTAGCTTAACATTTTTAATATGTACATTGATCTTTCAGTTGATGAAAGTGTTCAGATCAGACACACGATTGATTACAATAAAAAAATTTGTATAAAAACACAGAATAAAAGCGTCAAGCTGAACCTCACGGTCGTATATTCTTGACAAGAAGCTTTATTTGAGGTTTTCGATATGTAAAAAATGTCATTTTGTTTGCTAACGGAATGCTTGTGAGAAGAGAAGAGACACAAAAATGTAACAGTTTAGAAGAGTCCGCCTGGGTTTAGCACCCTCTCGCGCTCACAAACTTACGTTGAGCCGCTTCAGGCCCTCGCGTGCCGCAGGCTCTGCTGGATCTGCCGGTCCAGCTCGGCGATGATGCGGTCGTCGTGTGTGTAGACGCCGGTTCGCAGGAGTGTGTCTCGCTCCTCCAGAAGCCGCGTCACATGTTCTTCAGCGCTCGGGTTCAGACTCACGGAGGAGAGAGGAGTCTCTGGGCCACACTGAGCATCCTGCTGCTTCAGCCTGCGCAGTCAAACAATCGATCAGTCAATTTTTTTCCTCTCAATTAGTTTCAGTTTTCCACACTGAAAGAACACGAGGCTCTGTCAAGGGGGCGCGTTTGACGTCGGGGAACATGCTTTTATATTTTTCCTTTTTTTTTTTTACTGTTCTAGAATAAAGCGCCAATACCACTCACTACATTAGGGGGGGCAGTGGCGCTCGTCTTGGCCAGAGTATGAAGTGTAGAAGGCAGCGAGAGGAGAGAGGAGATAAAGGACGAATGAAATCTCCCGAAAGTGAAGACAGGAATATGACGTGTTGTAGCATTGGGTTACTGTGACTGCGGTGGGAGACGAGGAGAGACAGGTGTGCTTATGAGTCTAAAATGTTAGCAGCGGACAGCATGAAGCCAAATAAATGAAGGCGTCACTTAAAGACAGTACACTCCATCACGCTGATAAGAACTGCGTTGAGTTTTTTCAGGAAAACGTGCACGAATTATTACGCAATCACGATCAGCCAAACAATGTTTATGTTTTATTAAGAGTTAATGTTTTGTTACATTTCAGAGCACCTTAAATCTTTTCTGCTACAGTTTAATAAAGCTATTCTTTGTTGTAAGTTGGTCCATATTTCTTTCTTTTTTCTCTTATACGTTAATAAGGATACTGAGGTGTACTTACAAAATGTTTTAAGACAAATAATACTTGTCAAATAATAATACTTGTAATATGGGGACAGAAAACTGCCCTAATGGATGACTGGGCATGCTCAGTATAGAATGTCTGTATAAAACCTGATCAAGTTAGAAACCAACAGAACGGCACGACAGTAAACACATTTCTTGAGTACTCTGCAACACTAGTTTGAGTATAACTTTCTTGAGTGTCTGTTTTGCAGTTTAGTTCCGGTAATATCCAAAGAGAAACCTCCTAGGTGTGCGTAAATGTTGTGTAGGTACCTACCGTTTCAGCTGGTTGCGGATCTCCTGCAGCTCGTCTTTGTCACTTGTTCACGTAATCTCTCTCTCCTGCGACAGGCCAGGAATCGAACCCTCATGCTCTCCAGCTCCTCCTGCTGCTGCTTCAGCCGAGAGAGGGCGCTCTCCTGCTCTCGCTGAGAAAGAAAGAGGTTTTCTCATTGAATAAATTCACAAATGCAAGTTATTTCATACGGAGCCGTCTCATGGTTTACGCCGTTACGAACCGTGGGATCGCTTCGGTGAGAAGAAAATGCATCTTCATGAAACTCAAAAAGACGAGAATAAGTCAGTGAGGAGAACAACGAGAGCGCTGAGTCCCAAGGATTCTTACTGCATAGACTAAAATTCTATAATAAAAACAAATTCTTATACATTTAAGAAAAAAGACAATAGGAAAAAAACTATGCAGGCTACTTAAAAATTGCAGTTGGAAATCAAAATTTTACATATTTCCAATAATGGTCTTGGTTTAAATAAAAAACTACAATTGAAAGGCAAGGCAAGTTTATTTGTGCAGCACATTTCAAACACAGGGTAATTCAAGTGCTTTACATTGGAAACAAAGAATAAAAAGAAGACATTTAATAAAACAAAGCTAAAAAAGTCATAATAAAGATAAAAAATAAACATGAAAAAAAAACAGATTTAAAGAGTGAAGCGGAGATAAAATAGTTGTTGACGTTGGTGCTCAGGCGACAAAAGCTCAAACTAAACAGGAGAGTCTTTATCCTGGATTTAAACGTGACTAAAGTGTTGGCCGCCCTGATTCCTCTGGAGCTGGTTCCTCTGAGGCCGCAGGAGAACTAAAGGAGATTCAACCCTGAGTGGAATTAACCCGGGGGAGATCTCATTTATCTGATCTGAGGATCTCAGCTCTCTGTTTGGTGTGTATTCTCTGATCTTCTCTGTTAGGTTTTAGCTGCTGAGTTTGTTGGACATTATATACGAGAGCAGCAGAACTTTAAAATCTATTCTGAAGGAGGCCAGTATAAAAACTGAAGAACTGGAGAAATGTGTTCTGACTTTCTAGTTCTGGTTAGGATCGGAGCTGCTGCGTTCTGAACGAGCTCATATGAGAATAAAATAACAATGATACTTTGGCATCAAGAATTCTCTTCCGAGCTTTATCCTCTTCTGAAACATGAGCGCGGTATGCCTTGTACCATTGTATACTACAGAACAAAAAGTAGAAATGTGATTTGATTAAATTCCAAATTAAACATGTTTCTTCTTCTTCTAATTGTGATGTCCATTTTAAACTAATTTCTTTCAATTTCAATGAGAGTACGATGAACACATGTTGAGTGTTTGCATATTTGCTGACATTAAACGAGAGCTGTGAACCGAAAGTAAAGCCTATGAAAAGGAAAAAGATATATTCAGTGATTTTACATACAATAGACCTTTCACACGTCCTTGTTTTTCGACTGGAAATAAGTAGTTTAACCTGCCAAATGAAAGACTGTACTGAGAGCCTTCAGGCTGTACATCTATTCAAACTAAGTAGAGTAATATTGTTGTGATGGGTGGAAGCCGTTCCAGGATGTAAAGAGGTAAGTACGTGTTGTAATCTGTTACGTTTACCACTAACACAATGCTAGGTAAAATAGAGCATATCAGAAAAAAAACGAATGGCGGCCCGATTCTATCATTAAAACATATATAATAATTACATTTTAGTACCAAGACACTGATGATTTGTTAATGTAGACCAGCTGTTAATATTATAGCAGCTAAGTTAATATTATGGTTCTATACGTTAATATTCTTCATGGAAAACATTTTACACTTCATTAGAGTTACCAGAACATTTTTATCGCAACTGATTAAAGTAGAAACGGGAAAGAATGGCTGCAGTACTGCACAATTTAGTGTTAAACTTCAAGCAACACACCTGACCCTTCTAATTAAGCTTCACTTGGGTCTTTCGCGGTGACCCTCCAGCAATTGATTGTTCACTCCCCTTATGTAAATGCTCGCATACAGCTCGTGTGTTCGGAAGGGTTTGCTGATGGCATTCTCGTCTCTCTCAACTCTATTTCTCTCCTCTTTTCTATCTCCCCCCCTCTCTCTCTCTCTCTCTCAACTCTATTTCTCTCCTAGGGGAGAGCGAAAAAGAGAGAGGGAGAGAGCAAGCGCAAAAGAGAAGGGCGAGCAGCGAGAGAGAAACACGCGAGAGAGAGAGACAGAAAGAGAGGGAAGAGAAAGAAGGCGAGAAAAAAAGCGAAGAGGGAGAGAGAGAAAAGAAGGGAGAGACGAGGGGAGAGCGACAAAAAGGAGAGGGAGAGAGAGCAAAGAGAGGGCGGAGCAGGAGCGGACGAGAGAAAAAAAAGAGAGAGCGGAGAAGAGAGAAAAGAGAGGGGAGAGAAGAGGGGAGAGGAACAAAGAGTAGAGGGAGAGAGGAAAAAGCGAGGGCGAGAAGAGCCGGAGAGAGAAAAAAGAGCGAGGGCGAGAGCGAAACGAGAGGGAGCGAAGAGGGGAGAGAGAAAAACAGCGAGAGAAAAGCGAGGGAGGAAGAGAGGAGAGAGAACAAAAGAGAGAGAGCGCGAAAGAAAAGAGAGGGAGAGAAGAGGGAGCGAAAAAAGCGCGAGAGAGAGAGAAAAGAAGAGGGCGAGAAGAGAGGAGAGACAAAAAAAGCGCGCGAGCGAGAGCGAGAGAGAGAAAAGAGAGTGGAGAGAAGAGTGGGAGAGACGAACAAAAGAGAGAGGGAGAGAGCGAGAGACAAATATAGGGAGAGATGAGACGCGAGAAGCAACAGAGAGGAGAGAGAGAGCAAAACGCGAGGGAGACGACGAGAGGCAGAGAAAAAAAAAGAAGAGAGGCGGGAGCAGAGACGAAAAAGAGAGGGAGAGAAGAGGGGAGAGAGAAAAAAAGAGAGCGGGCGAGAGAGAAAAAGAGAGGTTAGCGAAGAGGTGCGAGAGCCCCCAGAAGAGAGAGAAAAAGATCAGGGAGAGAAGCGAGGAGAGAGAAACAAAGAGAGGAGAGAGAACGAACAGAGAGGGAGAGAATGAGAGTAGAGGAGAAAAAAGAGAGCGGTGTGCGAGAGAAAAGCTAGGGGAGGAGAGGGGAGATGATAAAAACAAGCGATAGGGCTCTCGAGAAAAGATAGGCGCGACGAGGGGGAGAGAAAAAAAGGCGAGCTGGCGTATCTCTAACTCGAGGTGGCGAGGAGTATCGGCGAGCGCAAACACCTAGCGATGGCTACGAGTCTCAAACTCGAGGGAGTACGAGTGGCTATGCGCCCCCATCTCGTCTCTAAAAAGAGATTGTATGCTCCTATAGTCTAGACTAACAAAAGCGAGAGTGTAGATCACTCAACTCTAGTAGGAGACTCTCTTATAGAGCCAATACTATCTCTTTCTCAGCTATCTATCTATCAAACTCTATTGCTCTCCTCTTTTCTATTAGATTTACCCAACCTCTCTATGTGGGCTCTCTCTCTCTCAACGCTATTTCTTCTGCCTCTGCTCTATCCCCCCTATCTCTCTCTCGCTATACATATATGTATCTCATCTTCTTCTATCCCACCCTCTCTTGTCTCTCTCTCAACTCTATCTTTCTCTCTCCATCTTTCAATCGTTCATCATCCCCCCCTCTCTCTATCTCTTCTCACTCAACCTATTTCTCTCCTCTCTTCTATCTCCCCCCTCTCTCTCCAATTCTCTCATCTCTCTTACTCTTCTCTCTCTCTTCTATTCCCCCTCCTCCTCTCGATCTCGTCACTCAACTCTTTCTCTCATCTCGCTTCGATCTCCCCCCACTCTGTCTGCCTCCTCCTCCCTCTCTAACAACTCTATTCTTTCTCTTCATCTCCCCTTTTCTACCCCCGCCTTCTCTCCTCCTCTCCTCTCTTCGTCTCTCTCTCTCAAGATTTTTCTCTTATTTATCTTCCCCTCCTCTTTCTCTTCACTCTATTTCTCTCCACCCTCTCTTCGGTTCCCCTCTCTCTCTCTCTCAACTCTATTTTACGCCTCCATCTTTCTATTCTCCCCCTCTCGTTCTGTCTCGCTCTCATCGAACCTCTGCTTTCTCTCGCTGTCTGCGTGTCTGTCCACTCCCTCTTCTAAACTATGTCTAGCTCTCTCTTCATCCCCTCATCGTCCGCCCTACTTCTCTTCCTCTCACCTACCCTCCTTCGATCTCCCCTTCTCGTATCCTAATCCGCGTCTGTTTCCCGAAGCCTCGATCCCTCGGATCTCACCCCACCTATCCTCTCTTTTCTTCTCCCCTCTCTCTCAATCTCTTCCTCATCCCCCGCCTTTCTATACCCCTACCTCTACTGTCGGCCTCTAACTCTATTTTCGTCTCCTCTCTTCTATCTAATCCCACCCTGATCTTCTCAGCACGTATTCCATCTCCTTCACTCCCCCTTCTCAACTCTATTTTCTCTCTCTCTCCTCTTCTCCCACGCTCTCTCATTGCGGTCTATCTCTATACTCTTCTCTCCTATCTTATCGCTCTATCCTCTCTCTCAACTCTATTTCTTCCTTTTTCTAGCTCCCCCTCTCTCTCGTTTCTCTACCTCTCTATCTGATTCTCTCTCGATCTCTCTCAAACCACATTACGTATTACTTCCTCTGCTCTCTTCTCACCTCTCTCTATCAACTCTAGTTTCTCCTCTCTCTATCTCCCCCTCTCTTCCTCCTACTCTCTCACATCTTATATCTTTCATATCGACTTTCTCTCCTTTATCTCTTTTCTATCTCCCCCTCTCTCTCTGTCGGTCTCTCTCAACATCTCTCCTCTCTGAATCTCTCTCTCACTCTCATCTCTATATCTCTCCTCCTCTCTGTCATCTCCCCTTCTCTCTCTTTCTCTGACGTGCGCGAGTTTGTTGAGTTGAGCGAAGCACGTGTGATCGAGATTGTAAGTTTGCAAGTTTTTACTAAATTTTATTCCTCAAGTTGTTGTGTGTGGAGAGGTGTGTTCCCGGGTGAGTGTGTGTGGAGAGCGTGTGGTTCACGGGTGAGGGGTGTGTGGAGAGCGTGTGGTTCACGGGGAGGTGTGTGTGGAGAGGTGGTGGTTCACGGGTGAGGTGTGTGGTTCACGGGTGAGGTGTGTGTGTGGAGAGTGTTAGCGGTTCACGGGTGAGGTGTGTGTGGAGAGCGTGTGGTTCACGGTGAGGTGTTGTGGGAGAGCGTGTGGTTCACGAGTGGTTCACGGGTGAGTGTGTGTGGAGAGCGTTGTGGTTCACGGTGAGGTGTGTTTGGAGAGCGTGGGTTCACGGGTGGGTGTGTGTGGAGAGCGTGTGGTTACGGGTGAGGGTTGTGTGGAGAGTGTGTGGGTCACGGGTGAGGTGTGTGTGGAGAGCGTGTGGTTCAGGGGGTGAGGTGTGTGTGGAGAGCGTGTGGTTCACGGGTGAGGTGTGTGTGGAGAGTGTGTGTTCACGGGTGAGGTGTGTGGTTCAGGGGGAGGTGTGTGTGGAGAGTGTGACGGGTTCACGGGTGAGGTGTGTGTGGAGAGCGTGTGGTTCAGGGGAGGAGGTGTGTGGAGAGTGTGTGGTTCAAGGGTGAGTGTTGTGGTTCCGGTGAGGTGTGTGTGTGAGAGCGTGTGGTTCACGGGTGAGGTGTGTGTGGAGAGCGTGGGTTCACGGGTGAGGTGTGTGTGTGGGGAGCGTGTGGTTCACGGGTGAGGTGTGGTGGAGAGCGTGGGTTCAGCGGGTGAGGTGTGTGTGGAGAGCGTGTGTTTCACGGGTGAGGTGTGTGTGGAGAGCGTGTGGGTCACGGGGTGAGGGTGTGTGGAGAGTGTGTGTTCACGGGTGAGGTGTGTGGTTCACGGGTGAGGGTGTGTGGAGAGTGGAGGTTAAGGGTGAGGTGTGTGGGGAGAGGTGTGGTTCAGGGTGAGGTGTTGTGTGGAGTGAGAGTGTGTGGTCACGGGTTGAGTGTGTGTGTGGTTCCGGGTGAGGTGTGTGTGAGAGGAGTGTGTGGTTCACGGGTGAGGTGTGTGTGGAGAGCTGGGGTTTCAAGGGTGAGGTGTTGTGTGGAGAGCGTGTGGTTCAGGGTGAGGTGTGTGTGGAGAGTGTGTGGTTTACGGGTGAGGTGTGTGTGGAGAGCGTGTGGGTACGGGTGAGGGTGTGTGGAGAGCGTGTGGTTCACGGGTGAGGTGTGTGTGGAGAGTGGGTGGTTCACGGGTGAGGTGTGTGTCACGGGTGAGGTGTGTGTGGGAGATGTTGTGTTGCGGTTCAGGGTGAGGTGTGTGTGGAGAGCGTGTGGTTACGGGTTGAGGTGTTGTGGGAGAGTGTGTGGTTCACGGGTGAGGTGTGGGTTTCAGGGTGGGTGTGTGTGGAGAGCGTGTGGTTTCACAGGTGTGAGGTGTGTGTGGAGAGCGTGCGGTTCACGGGTGAGGTGTGTGTGGAGAGCGTGGGTTCACGGGTGAGGGTGGGTGTGGAGGCGTGGGTTCACGGGTGAGGTGGTGTGGGAGAGCGTGTGGTTCACGGGAGAGGTGTGTGTGGAGAGCGTGGTTCACGGGTGAGGTGTGTGGGAGAGCGTGTGGTTCACGGGAGGTGTGTGTGGGAGAGAGTGTGGTTCAGAGGGTGTGAGGTGTGGGTGGGAGGTGGTGTGGTTCACGGGTGAGTGTGTGGGGGAGGGTGTGGTTCAGGGGTGAGGTGTGTGGAGAGCGTGTGGTTCACGGGTGAGGTGTTTGTGGAGAGTGTGGTTCACGGGGAGGTGTGTGTTGGAGAGGTGGGTTCACGGGGTGAGGTTGTGTGTGGAGAGCGTGTGGTTCACGGGTGAGGTGTGTGTGGAGAGCGTGTGGTTCACGGGTGAGGTGTGTGTGGGAGGGTGGTTCACGGGTGAGGTGTGTGTGGAGAGCGTGTGGTTCACGGGTGAGGGGTGGTGGAGAGAGTGTGGTTCACGGGGAGGTGTGTGTGGAGAGCGTGTGGTTCACGGGTGAGGTGGGGTGTGTGGAGAGCGTGTGTGTGTTCACGGTGAGGTGGTGTGGGAGAGTGTTGGGTTCACGGGTGAGGTGTGTGTGGGAGAGTGTGGTTCACGGTGAGGTGTGTGTGGAGAGCGTGTGGTTCACGGGTGAGGTGTGTGTGTGGAGGAGCGTGGGTTCACGGTGAGGTGTGGTGAGGAGCGTGCGGTTCACGGGTGAGGGTGTGGTGGAGAGTGCGGTGGTTCACGGGTGAGGTGTGTGTGGAGAGGTGTGTTCACGGGTGAGGTGGTGTGTGGGAGAGTGTGTGGTTCAAGGGTGAGGTGTGTGTGGATGGAGAGTGTGTGGTTCACGGGTGAGGTGTGTGTGGGAGAGCGGTGGGTTCAAGGGTGAGGTGTTTGTGTGGGAGGAGGTGGGGTTCAGGGTGAGGTTGTGTGTTGGAGGTGTGTGGTTCACGGGTGAGGTGTGTGTGGAGAGTGGTGGTCACGGGTGAGGTGAGGTGTAGTGGGAGAGTGTCGTGGTTCACGGGTGAGGTGTGTGTGGAGGTGTGGGTCAGGTGGGGTTTGGAGGTGTGGTGTGTGGAGAGCGTGTGGTTCACAGGTGAGGTGTGTGTGGAGAGCGTGGGTTCACGGGTGAGGTGTTGTGTGGAGAGGTGTGTGGTTCACGGGTGTAGGTGAGGTGTGTGTGGAGAGTGTGTGGTTCACGGGTGAGTGGTGTGTGTGGAGAGCGTGTGGTTCACGGGTGAGGTGTGTTTGGGAGGAGGGTGGTTCCGGGTGAGGTGTGTGGGAGGGGTGGTCGGGTGAGGTGTGTGTGGAGAGGTGTGTTCACGGGTGAGGTGGTGTGGAGAGTGTGTGGTTCACAGGGTGGTGGGGTGGGAGGTGTGTGTGGAGAGGTGGGTTCAGGGTGAGGTGTGTGTGGAGAGGCGTGTGGTTCAGGGTGAGGTGTGTGTGGAGAGTGTGGTTCAGGGTGAGGGTGTTGGAGAGGGTTCGTCACGGGGTTCGGGTGAGGTGTGTGTGGAGAGTGTGTGTTCACGGGGAGAGGTGGTGTGGAGAGTGTGGGTTCAGGGTGAGGTGTGTGTGGAGAGTGTGTGGTTCAGGGGTGAGGTGTGGTGTGGGGTGTGCGGGGGCAGAGGGGTGTTGTGGAGAGCGTGGTTCACGGGAGGTGTGTGTGGGAGAGGTGGTGGGTGGTGAGGTGTGAGTGTGGGTGGAGAGTGGGTGTTACGGTGAGGTGTGTGTGGAGAGTGTTCGGTTCACGGGGAGGGTGTGTGGAGAGTGTGTGGTTCAGGTGTGAGGTGTGTGTGGAGAGGTGCGGTTCACGGGTGAGGTGTGTGTGGAGAGGTGTTGTGGTTCAGGGTGAGGGGTGTTGTGGAGAGTGTGTGGTTCACGGGTGAGGTGTGTGTGGAGAGCGTGTGGTTCACGGGTGAGGTGTGTGTGGAGAGGTGTGGTTCACAGGGTGAGGTGTGTGTGGAGAGTGTGTGGTTCACTGGTGAGGTGTGTGTGGAGAGCGTGTGGTTCACGGTGAGGTGTGTGTGATTGTGGGCCGGTTCAGCAGGGTGAGTTGTGTGGAGAAGGTGTGGTTCCGGGTGAGGTGTGTGTGGAGAGTGTGTGGTTCACGGGTGAGGTGTGTGTGGAGAGCGTGTGGTTCACGGGTGAGTGTGTTGTGGAGAGCGTGTGGTTCACGGGTGAGTGGTGTGTGAGAGCGTGCGGGTCACGGGTGAGGTGTGTGTGGAGAGCGTGTGGGTTCCGGGTGAGGTGTGTGTGGAGAGCGTGTGGTTCACGGGTGAGGTGTGTGTGGAGAGCGTGTGGTTCACGGGTGAGGTGTGTGTGGAGAGCGTGTGGGTTCACGGGTGAGGTGTGTGTGCGAGTGCTGCGGGGAGCAGCAGGTGTGTGTGTCGGTGGTGAGCGGAGCTCCGCATGCGATGGCGGCGGACCTGACTCGCCTGACGCGGAAGCACGGGGTGAAGGTCTCCGCGAGCTTCCCGTGTTCGGTGGAGGATGTGGCGCTCGCGGTGGGGGCTGTAGTGGGGTACGGGAGCGTTAGATTGGCGGCGCGGATGAACAGCGCGGTCGTCATCTTTGTTAGTTCGGAGGAGAAGGTGAACGTGCTGATAGAAGCGGGGATCACCGTTAATGAGCACTTCTTTCCGGTTGATCCGCTCTCTAGCCCCGCGAAGAAGGTGACTCTGTCTAACGTGCCGCCGTTCATCAGTGACGAGTTTCTGACCAGGGAGCTTTCTCGTCACGGAAAAATCGTTTCCCCCGTTAAGAAGGTTCTCTCGGGGTGCCGGTCCCCGCTTCTGAAGCATGTGGTCTCTCACCGTCGCCAGCTGTACATGATCCCCAACAACCAGCAGGAGATCAGCGTTCAGTTCCTCGTGAAGTTTGAGGGGTTCGATTATTTACTGTACGCTAGCTCGGACACGATGAGGTGCTTCGGATGTGGGAGGGAGGGTCACATGGTCCGAGCGTGCCCTGAGATAGCCTCATCCAGGGAGAGGGCCCTTGCTGAGGGCCCCAGCGAGCAGAGGAGTGCTGGCTCTGAGGAGACATCTGAGGCTCAGGGTGAGGGGAGGGAGGAACAGAGGAACACTCAGGCTGAGGAGGGAGAAGCTGAGGTGAAAGAGGTCCCTGTCAGTCCTCCCAGCACAGAGAGCTCAGGGGCCGTTGCTGCGGGGAACACTGGGGAGAGCGCTGGCATCCCTGAGGTGAAGCTGAGCTCCTTGTTGGATGCTCAGATGGAGACAGGTGCAGCAGGGAGCACAGCAGTAACCGTTGAGGCCAGGCAGTAGGAAGTTACTGTGAAAACAGTTCTCAGCCAGGCAGGAGTGAAGAGGAAAGCTGGAGCAACGGAGACGAAAGTTTTAATAAAAAAAAATAACACTGGAGATGAGGAGGAGGTGATGGAGACTGTGGTTGAGAAGGAGAACAGCAAAAGGGAGGAAACTCCATTAGACCCAAGCCCTCCAGCAGCAGCTGTGAAGCAGGGAACCGTTTACCCAGCTCAAAAGATTGTAGAGTTCCTCATTGCTCATTTTAACCAGAAAGATCAGGACAAGAAGGTCAAAGCAGAGTTTCCGGACGTGAAGGGGTTCTGTGACTCAGTCCGGACGTACCTGAAGATGAAGGACCAGTGTCCCTTCAGTGAGACTCACGGCTTCAGGCTCAGAAACCTGCTGCTGAAGCTGAAGGAGGAGAACAGTGCTCTGTAGCGTTCTTCTTCAAATGTCAACGGGGCGCGAGGAAGAGAGCGCTGGTGTACGAGCGGAGCGAGAGAAGGCTGAGGATGTGCTGCTCCTCCAGGAGACTCACAGAGACCCGGAGAATGTGCTGGACTGGAGCAGAATGGCTTTCTAAATGTTCTTTTTATGTGTTGAGCTTTTGTTTTTGTTTTGTCTTTTCTTTGTGATCTGAAACGCTTTTAAGTGATGTAAAAATGTAACGAGTCAAAGTCTTTTGTAAAAAAAATCTCTCAACTCTATTTCTCTCCTCTCTTCTATCCCCACTCTCTCTCTCTGTCTGTCTCTCTCTCTCTCAACTCTATTTCTCTCCTCTTTCTATCTCCCCCTCTCTCTCTGTCTCTCTTAACTTATGTCTTACTCTATTCTCTATCTACTCCCCCTCTCTATCTCTTACTCTCAATCTACTATTCTCGTCTCAACTCTCGTTCTCGATCCCTCTCTCTCTCTCGTCATCAACTCTGTCTCTCCTATTCTATCCCCACTCTCTCTCTATACTCTCTTCTATCTCCCCCCTCTCGTATCAACTCTATATTTCTCCTCTCTCCTATCTCCCCCTCTCTCTCTCCCGCTCTGTCTCTCTCTCTCTCTCTCTCAACTCTATTTCTCTCCTCTCTTCTATCTCCCCCTCTCTCTCTCTCTCTCAACTCTATTTCTCTCCTCTCTTCTATCTCCCCCCCCTCTCTCTCAACTCTATTTCTCTCCTCGCATTGAACACGCCTCTATTCTATTCATCCGTTCTCCTGGGTTGTCCGTGTCTTGACCTCTACGGCGTCTTTTCATTCTTCCTTACTATCTTATTATTAGAGATATATGTAACGTCGTCTCTTACCTCTCCCAGTTCCTTTATCCCCCCTTTCGCGCTGTCTGTTTGTTACTGATTTCCCTTCTTCCTCCTCCTATGTTGACTCTTCTTTCCCCCTCTCTCTCTCTACCAAACGATATTCTCTCCTCTCTGTCTCTCTCAACTCTATTTCTCTCCTCTCTGTCTCTCTCAACTCTATTTCTCTCCTCTCTGTCTCTCTCTCTCTCTCAACTCTATTTCTCTCCTCTCTTCTATCTCCCCCCTCTCTATCTCTCTCTCAACTCTATTTCTCTCCTCTCTTCTATCTCCCCCCTCTCTCTCTCTGTCTCTTCTCTCCCTCCCCCTCTCTCATATCAACTCTATATTTTTCTCCTATCTTTCTTTCTCTCTTCTCTTTCTCGTATCAACTCTATATTTCTCTCTTCTCTATATTTCTCTCCTCTCTTCCATCTCCCCCTCTCTGTCTCTTTCGTATCAACTCTGAATTTCTCTCCTATCTTTCTTTCTCTCCTCTCTTCTATCTCCCCCTCCCTCTCTCTCTCAACCTCGCTCTCTCTCTCTCTCGTATCAACTTTACGTTTCTCTCCTCTTTCTTTCTCCCCCTCCCTCTCACCTCTATCTCTCTCTCTCTCTCAACCTCGCTCTCTCTCTCTCGTATCAACTCTCCAATCTTTCTTTCTCTCCTCTCTTCTATCTCCCCTCTCTCTCTCTCGCTGACTCTCCATCAAAATCTCTGCTTGCTTTACAGGAAACATCCTCACCTGTGCAGTCAGCACAAACCCCCGTTCCTTCACTCCGACTGCGCTGCAGAGTGCTTCAGTAATTACCAGATTTACACGTGATGCTAAAAGTTAGCAAGTGTATCTGCCTGTTGGCTAAAAGAGGCCTAAACTCTGGGACCTATAGTGTTAAAGTGCCAATCTTGGAACCTTCCTCAAGATATCAGAGTTAAATTTTCTAATTCTAGAAATGTTTCTTCTTTTTTTTAGGTCGGCATTCAGAGTGAAGTATTAAACCCATTTTTTCATCAGCCAATCAGAGACCAGAAAGTTCTCGCTCACCTGTTTGAAGCGAGCCAGCTCCTTCAAGGCTCGTCCCCACTGCTGCTTGTAGTGCAGTTTAGATTTGGTGGCAGATTCCAGCTTGCGCTCCAGCTCCACCTACAGGACAGGAGAAACATGTGCTTACAGATGTAAACAAAATATTATACTGGAACATTTTCCTTGAGGATTCATTTTAATTTCTTCCACATCTGCTTCCTTTGTCAGCCATTGTTAATCATAGTAATATACTAAACTGTAATATAATGCAGCAGTATTTATGTTCACAGCTCATTAGTTGTTTAATGTAGAGTTAGGTGATGGCGTTATCAAATGAGAAACATTGCCGATGGACGATGGCATCGTCTCCAGGTAGGGTGGGCTGGGTTGTGGGTGTTTACATTTACATTACATTTATGCATTTGGCAGACGCTTTGGACAAAAGCGTCTTACAGAAGGGGAAACCACCGATGCCACTCGTGGACATGCTGGGGATTGATCCCAGGACCTCTTACATGCAAAGCATGCGCTCTGCCACTAAGCTACACCACCTAAGCTACAATATATAATAATTGTATAATTAATTCTTAACGAATTAACTATGTGAAGCCTGCCCGCTAGGTCTTTGTTTTAACAATAACAAAAACAAAACATAAATAAATATAAGGTACACAGAAATTACTAGCTGTCAATCACTTTCAATCACAACTCGCAGAGTGATCTGTGGCATAATGGCGTTGAGGAATTTGGTTGGTAAAAAGGAGTACATTCCTCATTCTGGCAATAGTTTGGCTGTAGAGGAAGGGTAGGGAGTAGAGCAGGTCGAAGGCAAATATCAGTAACGCCACCATGAGGATGAGACGAAAAGCATCACCACAAAAAATGGTTGCTGAAATGGCGAGTCCATCACCCGGCCGGGCGAGAGTGAGAGAAGAGCTGGAGGACAGCCGATGCCGACTCAGCATCACGATGTCTATCTGCCATCAGCATTGAACGATGGCGTCATCCTTCGCCCCAACCCTTGTTAAATACCTACATTTTGTATTAACTTTTAACCAGATAAAAGAGCTGCAGTCCAATACTGATGTCCCACAGGCTGCACGAGTTTCTCTAAACCAGTGGTTATCAACTAGTGGGGCACGCCCCTGGGGGGGCGCGTTTGACCTCGGGTAACATGCTTTTTATTTTTCTATTTCGTTTTTTTACTGTTCTAGAATAAAGCGCAATAACACTTCACTACATTAGGGGGCAGTGGCGCTCTCGTTGGCAGAGTATGAAGTGTAGACACGAAGTGTAGAAGACAGGCGGAGAGAGAAGGAGATAAAGAGACGAATGAAAGTCTCCCGAAAGCTAAGACGAGGAAATATGACGCGTATGTAGCATTTGGGTTTACTGTGACTGCGGTGGGAGACGAGGAGAGACAGGTGTGCTTACTGAGTCTAAAAATGTTAGCAGCGGACAGCATGAAGCCAAATAAATGAAGGCGTCAATTAAAGACATTACACTCCAATCCCGCTGATAATCTGCTTGAGTTTTTTCAGAGAAAACGTGCCGAATATTTTCAGCAATCACGATCAGCCAAACAATGTTTATAGTTTTATTAAGGATTTAATGTTTTTTTACATTTCAGATGCACCTTAAATCTTTTCTGCTACAGTTAATAAAGCTATTCTTTGTTGCAAGTTGGTCCATATTTCTTTCTTTTTTCTCTTATACGTTAATAAGGATACTGTGTTATGCAGAGGTGTACTTATAACACATTTAAAGACAAATAATACTATTTATAGTTGCACGAGGGGCGCAAGATGTTTTTTTCTTCCTAGGGGGGACGCGACAGAAAATAATTGAGAAACACTGGTCTTCACCCTGATCTGATTTCTGAGTCACACAAACACACTGTGTGCTCGAGTACCTTCTCCAGGTTGAGGAGGTTGATCTCAGACTGCAGATGAAGCTCTGGACGAATGCTCTGTTTCTCTCTGAACTGCTGGAACTCTTTCTCCAGCTGCTTGCATTTGTTTTCGGCCTCCTGCGTCTGTTAGACAAAAACACAGAACAGAGAAACAATCACCAGCAGAACATGGGCCTCAAGTTTCTCAAGCCAGAAATGATAAGTTATTATAATCATACTTCTTCTACCGAGGACTAGAGCAGGCGCTAGCTTGTGAGGTCATTACAACACTCAAAGATCACAATTGTTGACCTTTCTATGCAAATATTCGCAATAATTTCAAAGCATTCTGGTACATTATCATGCGTGGTAAAAGTACAACCAGGTAACAACACTTCAGAGACAAAAATCCATGTTAGCAGGTTGAGAAATCTAGTCTAAAACACTAAATTATGATTCATGAAATAAAATAACACCTTAGCAAACTGATATCATCTTAAAAAAAGAAGTAATTGGTAGCTAACCAATAGCTTAATTTTTATTTAGTGTTAAACAAGAGAAATAAATGATCATCTACTTTTTCCTGTATTTATTTCATATGAGTTTCATAAAACGCTAAAATCAGGGTATCAGCAGGGTTTTAATACGTAAATATAAGAATTTTAAGTCATTTTATGCACGTTGCAGATCATTGGATGATTCCATCATTGATTGAATTATTTTGAATATAGAAACGTAATCATGTAAATTTCCTTTCCATTTTTTCCCTTAAACATCAGTAAGCTTCATTCTCAAATGATGAAAATCAAAACAAAAAGACAGATCTCCCGAGCATCACTGAAACCTTAGCGTTCTCCGTAAATGACGGAAGCAGAAAAATGCTCTAAGCAGCAATTAGCAACTACACACCGATGGACAAACCAAACATCTCACAGTAGATTTTCTCACTCTACAGAGTCAGGCGCAGCTTCAACTCATTCCATCCCTCTCTAGACTGCAACTAACATCTATATTTTATACACACGTCCTCCAAAATTAATTGGAAGACTAACTAGGGGGAGAGTTCTGGTAACAGGGTTGAATAGACAATTAATGAACACGCCTAAACTTCCCTTAAATATTACAATGAAGTAGAACTCATTGTTCCTTTAGGAATATCATGGGAATATATTTTAAATGATTTGAAATTACTATCCGAACAACAATAATAATATTTCTAAACCATTTGTTAAAGAGAACACAACGTGAAGAATTGTAAACATTATCTTCATCATAGAAGCATAAACAATATTTCTCTCTGGTCACAGAGCACCAATAAAGGATTGTTCTGAAGCTAATAATAAGTTCCGTTCAGCTGAGATCCATAGTGGCTTAGCATTGATTTCATGGTTATTCCATTCGTGTCCAAGAACGTGAGAAGTGTCATTAAGACCTGTCCACTGGCACAAGAAGGAAGCTCCGCTGCTACAGAAGGAACGTGTTACAAGACACAGCATTTTAAGACCTTGGCTGCAGATTTTAAGCTTTTTAAGGACCTGCAGAGACCTTGTTAAAATACCCATCCATCCATCTTCTTGCCGGCTATCTTACCTTTCGGGGTCTCCACAACGGAATGAACCACCAACTCTTCTGGCATATATTTTATGCGGCGGATGCCCTTCCAGCTGCAACCCATCGCTGGGAAACATCCACACGCACTCATTCTCACTCAAACGCTATAAACAATCGTCTTTACTCAATTCACTTATTCCGCATGTCTTTGTTCTTGTGGGGGAAACCGGAGCACCCGGAGTAAACCCACGTGATCACGAGGAGAACCCAGCCGAGACTCGAACCAGTGACCTTCTTGCTGTGAGACGACCGTGCTACCCACTGCACCACCGTGATGCCCTTTGTTAAAATATACAATGTACTAATTTATAAGCAGCTTTATTACTCCTATTTATTTCGTTTCCTCTTTATTTTCAAATGTCATTTCACCATCAACAGAAACATCCTCCACACATGAAATCCACTCGGCAGCCTAACGCTGTTGAAAGACGATGTCTTTTTTTTCTGCAGCTGTTCCTCAGACTCTAAATTCCATCGACCGCAGTGAAGTGATCACCTAATGGCATCGTTTTACATCACACATCTCCGTTTGTCTACGGAGCTTGTGCCTATGTACTGCCTGAACGGCTGCTTAAAAAGAAGAACGAATCAAACAGTGGAGCACACCCAATGAAAAACCCAGAGCTGCAGCGATTCTTCATTACAGCAGCAGAACGTCAAGCAGCTCATCCATCAGCCAGGCTACCAACGAGACACTAGAGGAGCGTCAGAGCCTCAACAGCCTCTCCCTCTTTCTCCTCTGCTTCTGAAAAGTGTCAGAGAGCAACTAAACTCTTCGAACGTTTCTTTCCGTCTGGGTTTCTCGCTCTGACAGGAAGCAGCTGAGAGATGAAGGCAGACAGCTCCAAAAACACAAAGGAAGAAATAAGTGAAAGCTCGAGTGTGGACGAACTAGCACAGGACAGATGTGTGTTTGCAGGTTTCTGATGCATACCCTCGTGGAGTGTCAGAAACATTCTTTTCTTGGTTTGTTAGCGTTCCGTTTGCAAGCGGAACTGAGATGGAGAGAGGATTCTACACTGAGGAGATCTGAAAACAGCAGTTCTTCTGTTTCTGTATTTTCGTGTGGTTTAAAAGTGATACGTAGCATGGAGTGAACTACGACCGAAGGCCGGTTGAACTGTGACCCCTGACCCAGTGACCTCTCGACCCCTGCTTCAGAAGGCCAGAAATCAGACTATGAGTGTTTGCTTACCTGCTGTCGCTGCTGCTCCAGCTGCTCCTGGATCAGCTTGACCTTTGACCTCTCCAGCTCCACCTGGTGAGCACAGTCCTGCCGCTGACGGCGAGACTCATCCTGGAGATCACACTGTACGCGCCGCGTCTAAAACACAAATGTGTTGTTCTGACACGTCCCCTGAGCACCTTCTCCAGTTCACCAAGATGAACTCCTCACCTCCATCTCAGCGAGCGAGAGGGCCTTCTCTCTCTTCTCCAGCTCTGACAGAGTCTTCTGCAGCTGCTCCTCCAAGAGATTGAACTCCAGCTCCTGGAACACAAACGGAACGTGTCAAAAATAAAAACCCATTACAAACCTGAGACATCACCAGCATTGAGGCAAAAAAATAGTTGTCTGAAACAAAGCCTGAAACCCTTTTTATCTGCCATGACTAAAAAAAACGATTAGGACCAGTTATGGCTGAGATGCCGCACTGTTTCTTTGGTCCTTCTGCATCCAGAATACATGATTTGTTTTAGCCCCAGAAAAACTCCAAACCCTCAGCTTTATTTTTATTTTTACTGCAGCGGATGAAAGAGTGAAGTGATGCGCTCACCTTCTTCTTGACGAGCGCCTCCCTCTGCTGATCTCTCCTCCTCCACTCCTCCGCCAGAGCCTGCATGTGACTCAACTCCTTCTGCTTCAGCTGCGCACAGAACACCCGTCATGGTTTCTCAACAAATGAGAAATTACACACAAAAACACACATTCATTTACAATCATTATCATTGGTACGAAACACTGTTTCCTCTTCTGTCTTTATTCTCTTCCTGCTATGGTTTATTGATCAGTTGAGACAATTTCTATTATGAGAAGCTGAGATAGACTTTGACGGTGTAACAGATCTCATATTGTCTCTCCCCTACTGTAAGTCGCTTTGGACAAAAGCATCTGCCAAATACATAAATGTAAAATGTAAAAGTGTACATCATCAGACACCGCCACCCCAAACGTCATACCTGTCACCAGAGTAATTAATCTGGGGTTGTTCTTACTCACTGTAGCTAGTTTATAACATATATTATATCAAACATGCCCTGTGTAGTGCCATGAGTCAGCACTGGTGGGTGGTGTTCGAAAGACGTATTTTGTTGATCAAGGTATTGTTAATGAGGGTCAGTGATGGGAATAACGGCGCTATAAATAAACTGAATTACAAACCGTGCTACTTTTTTCAGTAACGAGTAATCAAACCAATTACTGTTTATCCTGTTACCGATACTGTCCATAAAATGCACGTTACTACAGCAGCCTGTGTTTGAGAACACTAAAATGCTTTTAACGCGAGCGCGTCTCTCAACCAGACCACCTCTCTGTTGTTTTTGTGTGTGTGTGTGGTGCGTGTGTGGCGTATTTGTGCGCGGTGTGTGGCACGTGTGGGGAGGAGCTAATGGTGCGTGTGTTGTGTGTGTGTGGTGTTTGTGCATGTGCGTGCGTGCGTGCGTGTGTGTGTGTGCAGCGTGTTTGTGCAGTGTGTGTGGGAAGGAGCTAAATGGTGCGTGTGGTGTTTGTGTGTGTGTGTGCACGCGTGGTGCGTGTGCAGCGTGTTTGTGCAGTGTGTGAGGGGAGGAGCTAAATGGTGCGTGTGGTGTTTGTGTGTGTGTGTGCACGCGTGGTGCGTGTGCAGCGTGTTTGTGCAGTGTGTGTGGGGAGGAGCTAAATGGTGCATGTGGTGTTCGTGTGTGTGTGTGTGTGTGTGTGTGTGTGTGTGTGTGTGTGTGTGTGTGCGTGCGTGCGTGTGCACGCGTGGTGCGTGTGCAGTGTGTGTGGGGAGGAGCTAAATGGTGCATGTGGTGTTCGTGTGTGTGTGTGTGTGTGTGTGTGTGTGTGTGTGTGTGTGTGTGTGTGCGTGTGCACGCGTGGTGCGTGTGCAGCATGTTTGTGCAGTGTGTGTGGTGAGTGTGGGGAGGACCTAAATGGTGCATGTGGTGTTCGTGTGTGTGTGTGTGTGTGTGTGTGTGTGTGTGTGTGCGTGTGCACGCGTGGTGCGTGTGCAGCATGTTTGTGCAGTGTGTGTGGTGAGTGTGGGGAGGACCTAAATGGTGCATGTGTGTTCGTGTGTGTGTGTGTGTGTGTGTGTGTGTGTGGTGTGTGTGCGTGTGCGTGTGCACGCGTGGTGCGTGTGCAGCATGTTTGTGCAGTGTGTGTGGTGAGTGTGGGGAGGACCTAAATGGTGCATGTGGTGTTTGTGGACGCGTGGTGTGGGTGCACCGTGTTTGTGCGTGTGCGCGCTGTGTGTTCAGGGCTGGAGAGGGACACATCCTGATGCTTTGTGTGTCTGTGAACATGGTGTCACTGGAAGACAGTGACGATTGGCTGACGTAGAGTAAAACTTCAAGCGTTTGCCAGAGATGAGGAAAGGCAGGTCTTTACGCATAAACACAAGAAAGCATCGGTCATTCTCGTCATGAAGACTTTAGGCGATACCATGGAGTTTCAAAGTTTGGCTAAGCACTACTGTACCCTCGATCCGGTGGAGGCACTAATGTTTATGTGTTGTGCAACCAGTGCAATCTAACGAAAGCACCTAACATCGTTACAGGGTACCAGCGAATCAGTGGCTAAGAACGCAGGCTCTGCTAACAAAAGAGGAGATGAAGCAACGAAACCCAAGCTTTTTTTCTCTCCCCCACCAACACTTATAACTCAGACAGAATTAAACTAAATAGTTGTTTAATATTTATACTAACTAGTTTATTTTTGGTAAATTTCTTAAATTTAAGTTATCTAAGAACTATATTCTGCGCATAAAAATAAATCTTTAAAGTTCTAAACCAGTTACATACATACATACATACATACATACATACATATATATATATATATATATATATATATATAAATAAATATATATATGAGTTTTGTGGTTATGGAAGTGAAGGTATTAGGTGTTCTGTCAGAAAGCTAAACATTTGTATGAGCCGTCACCTGGTGATCAAACAGGTCCTCCTGCATCTCCTTCCACATCTCCAGCTCCATCGCTGCCTTGTACTCCAGAGTCTCTCGAGGACCAGGAGGAGCTTGGCAGTGGCCTTCAGGAGGACCTGGCGCTGCAGCTCGGCCCTGTACAAAAACAGCAACCATCACAACCCCAGACACAAGAAAGGTTAATTACTCATGTAGTCTACTAATCTAATTCATCATCTTGTGAGAAAGATGGTTATGTTTAAACATCCAATCCTGAACTCAAATCCAGATTAAAAAGCAACAATTTTTTATAGCAAAAATAGCTATACAACTGCAGTGTGCAATGAGCTTTGAGTAAAAGACATCTCTAGAGGAACCGTACCTGAGAGGATTCAGAAAGGAGGATCTCCTGGGTCTTCACCAAACCCAGATCTTCAAGAACTGCCTCATAACTGAGCTCCGCTAGCTTCTCTGAGCTGCAGGGACACAAACACACATCTCAGCAAGCACTCTTGAACAGATGTACAACGAAAGGCAGTTTTTCAGTTAGCTGAATTATTTCCTAAACCAAACGAAATCATGTCATGATTTTCATCTTAAAGGACATTGTGATACATGTTTGTGATGTTTGAGCATAGAAAATGCAGCTTATATTCTTCAGTTGGTTTTGTGCACCTGAAAACTAACTACTTTATGCCAAAATAAAATAAAAAAGAAATACACAACATGATAAAAGACCTATTTTTTTGTTGCAAAGGCTGCGCATTTACAGCCTCACAATGACCCTTTTGCAAAGCCTGTCATGGGTCTCATAAAATATTTAACCTTACCTTAAGGCTTCAAAGAATGCAAGCTCTGTGATTGGTCGAGGTGGTGCAGAGCAAGTGCTTCCACTCTCCTCCTCAATTTGCGCTTCATGTTAAACGCTGAACAATGGAATAAAACTTAGGGAATAACGTAAATGACCGTTCCTTGTTGTCAGTGTTGTTTTGTATATAGTTATATTTAAATGATTTAGGATGAGGTAAATATAACCTGTCCATTATAAGGATCTGTGCTGTGCTTTGTTTAGCTGATATTTTGTATTCTTATAGTCAACGCACAGATGAGCTCAGAATTTAAGATGCGTGCGGAGTCTTGTTTCGTGCCATTCACAAACTTGATTTACTACAAGCCTAGTTAAACATCAGGCTAAAGTAATCTACATGACACACACACATTTAGGCTCTTTAAAACATAATAAGAAATAAAAATCATTAATATGACACATCAAAATGTGGAAGATGCTGATGTCCCTTTAAATACAAGCCGTTTCAGGCTTTGTTGTTGTTTTCCACCCCGCAATGTAAAATAAACTTTGAAAAAAAATTGAATAAAGACAGACTACGACTTTCAGTCCAGACTTTTTCTACTTTTCCAGAATAAGATCTTTGAACAGCAGCAGTGGTGGTTACAGAACCGACTCTCGAAACAGTAACACACCCGGTTGTTTGAAACCCTCGTGGTATTTATACGTGAAATAATGATGACATACAGATTCATACAGAGTTTGTTTGTTTATAGCCAAGACAACAGCAAAGGTTATTTCATGGCTACATGTTATATTACATGGTATGAAAAAGGGAAAAAGGTCTAAAACTTATTTAAATATACATACATTTCCTCAACTATTAAAACAAGTGTGGTAAGTCAGTTTTGAAAATAAAATGTAATAGTTTGCTAGGGACTGAGAGGATTTGTTTTAAGTTGTTAGATTTCAGATGTTTTTCCCTCATGGAATCATATACAGGGCGTTCTATAAGCAGATATTGTTCCCTCATGGAATAATATACAGGGCATTCTATAAGCAGATATTGTTTCCTCATGGAATCATATACAGGGCATTCTATAAGCAGATGTTGTTTCCTCATGGAATCATATACAGGGCATTCTATAAGCAGATATTGTTCCCTCATGGAATAATATACAGGGCATTCTATAAGCAGATATTGTTCCCTCATGGAATAATATACAGGGCATTCTATAAGCAGATGTTGTTTCCTCATGGAATCATATACAGGGCATTCTATAAGCAGATGTTGTTTCCTCATGGAATCATATACAGGGCGTTCTATAAGCTGATGTTGTTTCCTCATGGAATCATATACAGGGCATTCTATAAGCAGATATTGTTCCCTCATGGAATCATATACAGGGCATTCTATAAGCAGATATTGTTCCCTCATGGAATAATATACAGGGCATTCTATAAGCAGATGTTGTTTCCTCATGGAATCATATACAGGGCATTCTATAAGCAGATATTGTTCCTCATGAATCATATACAGGGCATTCTATAAGCATGATGTGTGGTTTCCCTCATTGGAAATCATATACAGGGCATTCTATAAGACCCACAGGATGTTGTTTCCTCATGGAATCATATACAGGGACATTCTATAAGCGATGATATGTTTCCCTCATGGAAATCATATACAGGGCAGTTCTATAAGCAGATAGTTTGTTTCCCTCATGGAATAATATCGAGGGGCATTCTATAAGCAGATGTTGTTTTCCCTCATGGAATCATATACAGGGCATTCTATAAGCAGATGTTGTTTCCTCATGGAATCTATACCAGGGCCGTTCTATAAGCAGATGTTTACTTATGGAATCATATTACAGGGCGTCTATAAAGCAGATGTTGTTCCCGCATGGAATCATATTACAGGGCATTCTATCAAGCGATGTGTTCCTCATGGAATCATATACAGGGCAATTCTACTAAGCAGATGTTGTTTCCTCATGGAATCATATACAGGGCATTCTATAAGCAGATGTTGTTTCCTCATGGAATCATATACAGGGCATTCTATAAGCAGATGTTGTTGCCTCAATGGAATCATATACAGGCATTCTATAAGCATATGTTGTTTCTTCATGGAAATCATATACAGGGCGTTCTATAAGCAGCGATGTTTCCTCATGGAATCCATATACAGGGCGTTCTATAAGCAGATGTTGTTTCCTCAGGAATCATTATCAGGGCGTTCTATAACGTATGTTTTTTCCTCTGGAATCATTACAGGGGCATTCTTAAGCAGATGTTTCTCATGGAACATATACGTGGCGTTCCTATAAGCAGATTTTTTGTTCCCTATTGAATCATATACAGGGCATTCTATAACAGATGTTGTTTTCTTCAGGAATCATATACAGTGTGGCATTCTATAAGCAGAATTTGTTTCCTTCATGGAATCATTCAGGGCAAGTTCTATAAGCTAGATGTTGTTCCCTCATGGAATAATCTACAGGGCGTTCTATAAGCAGATGGTGTGTTTCCTCATGGAATAATATACAGAGGGCGTTCTAGATAAGCAGAATGTTGTTTCCCTCATGGAATCATATACAGGGCGTTCTATAAGCAGATGTTGTTCCTCATGGAATCATATACAGGCGTTCTATAAGCAGATGTTGTTTCCTCATGGAATCATATACAGGGTTCTATAAGCAGATGTGTTTCCTCATGGAATCATATACAGGGCGTTCTATAAGCAGATGTTGTTCCTCATGGAATCATATACAGGGCGTTCTATAAGCAGATGTTGTTTCCTCATGGAATCATATACAGGGCGTTCTATAAGCAGATGTTGTTTCCTCATGGAATCATATACAGGGCGTTCTATAAGCAGATGTTGTTCCTCATGGAATCATATACAGGGCGTTCTATAAGCAGATGTTGTTTCCTCATGGAATCATATACAGGGCATTCTATAAGCAGATGTTGTTTCCTCATGGAATCATATACAGGGCGTTCTATAAGCAGATGTTTCCTCATGGAATCATATACAGGGCGTTCTATAAGCAGATGTTGTTTCCTCATGGAATCATATACAGGGCATTCTATAAGCAGATGTTGTTTCCTCATGGAATCATATACAGGGCGTTCTATAAGCAGATGTTGTTTCCTCATGGAATAATATACAGGGCGTTCTATAAGCAGATGTTTCCTCATGGAATCATATACAGGGCGTTCTATAAGCAGATGTTGTTTCCTCATGGAATCATATACAGGGCATTCTATAAGCAGATGTTTCCTCATGGAATCATATACAGGGCATTCTATAAGCAGATGTTTCCTCATGGAATCATATACAGGGCGTTCTATAAGCAGATGTTGTTTCCTCATGGAATCATATACAGGGCGTTCTATAAGCAGATGTTGTTTCCTCATGGAATCATATACAGGGCTTCTATAAGCAGATGTTGTTCCTCATGGAATCATATACAGGGCATTCTATAAGCAGATGTTGTTTCCTCATGGAATCATATACAGGGCATTCTATAAGCAGATGTTGTTTCCTCATGGAATCATATACAGGGCGTTCTATAAGCAGATGTTGTTCCTCATGGAATCATATACAGGGCGTTCTATAAGCAGATGTTGTTTCCTCATGGAATCATATACAGGGCATTCTATAAGCAGATGTTGTTTCTTCATGGAATCATATACAGGGCGTTCTATAAGCAGATGTTGTTTCCTCATGGAATCATATACAGTGCATTCTATATTCTATAAGCAGATGTTGTTTCCTCATGGAATCATATACAGGGCGTTCTATAAGCAGATGTTGTTTTCTCATGGAATCATATACAGGGCGTTCTATAAGCAGATGTTGTTTCCTCATGGAATCATATACAGGGCATTCTATAAGCAGATGTTTCCTCATGGAATCATATACAGGGCGTTCTATAAGCAGATGTTGTTTCCTCATGGAATCATATACAGGGCATTCTATAAGCAGATGTTGTTTCCCTCATGGAATCATATACAAGGGCGTTCTATAAGCAGATGTTTTTTCCTCATGGAATCATATACAGGGGCGTTCTATAAGCAGATGTTGTTCCCTCATGGAATCATATACAGGGCATTCTATAGAGCAGTGTTGTTTCCTCCTCAGTGGAATCATATACAGGGAGTTCTATAAGCAGATGTTGTTTCCTCATGATCATATACAGGGCGTTCTATAAGCAGATGTTGTTTCCTCCTCATGGAATAATATACAGGGCTTTCTATAAGCAGATGTTGTTTCCTCATGGAATCATATACAGGGCCGTTCTATAAGCAGATGTTGTTTCCTCATGGAATCATATACAGGGCGTTCATAAGCAATGTTGTTCCCTCATGGAAGCATATACAGGGGCATTCTATAAGCAGATGTTGTTCCCTCATGGGAATCATATACAGGGCGTTCTATAAGCAGATGTTGTTGCCTCCTCCTCATGGAATCATATACAGGGCGTTCTATAAGCAGATGTTGGTTTCCTCATGGAATCATATACAGGGGCATTCTATAAGCATATGTTGTTCCTCATCATGGAATCATATACAGGGCGTTCTAGTAAAGCAGATTTGGTTTCTTCATGGAAGCATATACAGGGCTGTTCTATTAAGCAGATGTTGTTTCCTCATGGAATCATATACAGGGCGTTCTATAAGCAGATGTTGTTCCCGCATGGAATCATATACAGGGCATTCTATAAGCAGATGTTTGTTTCCTCATGGAATCATATACAGGGCATTCTATAAGCAGATGTTGTTTCCTCATGGAATTCATATACAGGGCGTTCTATAAGCAGATGTTGTTTCCTCATGGAATCATATACAGGGCATTCTATAAGCAGATGTGTCCTCATGAATCATATACAGGGCATTCTATAAGCAGATGTTGTTTCCTCATGGAATCATATACAGGGGCGTTCTATAAGCAGATGTTTCCTCATGGAATCATATACAGGGGCGTTCTATAAGCAGATGTTGTTTCCTCCTCATGGAATCATATACAGGGCATTCTATAAGCAGATGTTTCCTCATGGAATCATATACAGGGCATGCTATAAGCAGATGTTGTTTCCGTTCCTCATAGGAATCATATACAGGGCGTTCTATAAGCAGATGTTGTTTCCTCATGGAATAATATACAGGGGTTCTTAAGTCAGATGTTGTTTCCTCATGGAATCATATACAGGGCAATTCTATAAGCAGATTTGTTTCCTCATGGAATAATATACAGGGCGTTCTATAAGCAGATGTTGTTGTCTCGAATGGAATCATATACAGGCGTTCCTATAAGCAGAATGTTGTTTCCTCATGGAATCATATACGGGGCATTCTATAAGCAGATGTTGGTTTCCCTCATGGAATCATATACAGGGGCGTTCTATAAGCAGAGATGTTTCCTCATGGAATCATATACAGGGCGTTCTATAAGCAGATGTTGTTCCCGCATGGAATCATATACAGTGGCATTCTATAAGCAGATGTTGTTTCCTCAGTGGGTAATCATATACAGGCGATTCTATAAGCAGATGTTGTTTCCCATGGGAATCATATACAGGGCATTCTATAAGCAGATGTTGTTTCCTCATGGAATCATATACAGGGCATTCTATAAGCAGATATTGTTTCATTCATGGAATCATATACAGGGCGTTCTATAAGCAGATGTTGTCCTCATGGAATCATATACAGGGGCGTTCTATAAGCAGATGTTGTTTCCTCATGGAATCATATACAGGGCGTTCTATAAGCAGATGTTGTTTCCTCCTCATGGAAATCATATACAGGGCATTCTATAAGCAGATGTGTTTCCTCATGGAATCATATACAGGGCGTTCTATAAGCAGATGTTGTTCCCTCATGGAATCATATACAGGGCATTCTATAAGCAGATATTGTTTCTCATGGAATCATATACAGGGCATTCTATAAGCAGATTATTGTTTCCTCATGGAATCATATACAGGGGCATTCTATAAGCAGATTTGTTTCCCTCATGGAATCATATACAGGGCGTTCTATAAGCAGATGTGTTTCCTCATGGAATCATATACAGGGCGTTCTATAAGCAGATGTTGTTTCCTCATGGAATCATATACAGGGCGTTCTATAAGCAGATGTTGTTCCTCATGGAATCATATACAGGGCGTTCTATAAGCAGATGTTGTTCCTCATGGAATCATATACAGGGCGTTCTATAAGCAGATGTTGTTTCCTCATGGAATCATATACAGGGCATTCTATAAGCAGATGTTGTTTCCTCCTCATGGAATCATATACAGGGCATTCTATAAGCAGATGTTTTTCCTCATGGAATCATATACAGGGCATTCTATAAGCAGATGTTGTTTCCTCATGGAATCATATACAGGGCATTCTATAAGCAGATGTTGTTTCCTCATGGAATCATATACAGGGCGTTCTATAAGCAGATGTTTGTTCCTCATGGAATCATATACAGGGCATTCTATAAGCAGATGTTGTTTCTCATGGAATAATACAGGGCATTCCATAAGCAGATGTTGTTTCCTCATGGAATCATATACAGGGCGTTCATAAGCAGATGTTGTTGCTCATGGACTAATATACAGGCGTTCTATAAGCAGATGTTGTCTCTCCTCATGGATCATATACAGGGCGGTCTATAAGCAGATGTTCCTCATGGAATCATATACAGGGCGTTCTATAAGCAGATGTTGTTGTTCCCTCATGGAAGCATATACAGGGCATTCTATAAGCAGATGTTGTTCCTCATGGAATCATATACAGGGCTTTCTATAAGCAGATGTTGTTTCCTTCATGGAATCATATACAGGGCGTTCTATAAGCAGATGTTGTTTCCTCATGGAATCATATACAGGGCATTCTATAAGCAGATGTTGTTTCCTCATGGAATCATATACAGGGCGTTCTATAAGCAGATGTTGTTTCCTCATGGAATCATATACAGGGCGTTCTATAAGCAGATGTTGTTTCTTCATGGAAATCATATCAGGGCGTTCTATAAGCAGATGTTGTTTCCTCATGGAATCATATACAGTGCATTCTAAGCAGATGTTGTTCCTCATGGAATCATATACGGGCGTTCCATAAGCAGATGTTGTTTCCTCAGGAATCATATACATGGCATTCTATAAGCAGATGTTGTTTCCTCATGGAATCATCTACAGGGCATTCTATAAGCAGATGTTGTTTCCTCATGGAATCATATACAGGGCATTCTATAAGCAGATGTTGTTTCCTCATGGAATCATATACAGGGCATTCTATAAGCAGATGTTGTTTCCTCATGGAATCATATACAGGGCATTCTATAAGCAGATGTTGTTTCCTCATGGAATCATATACAGGGCGTTCTATAAGCAGATGTTGTTTCCTCATGGAATCCATATACAGGGCGTTCTATAAGCAGATGTTGTTTCTTCATGGAATCATATACAGGGCGTTCTATAAGCAGATGTTGTTTCCTCATGGAATCATATACAGTGCATTCTATAAGCAGATGTTGTTCCTCATGGAATTCATATACAGGGCGTTCTATAAGCAGATGTTGTTTCCTCATGGAATCATATACAGGGCGTTCTATAAGCAGATGTTTCCTCATGGAATCATATACAGGGCATTCTATAAGCAGATGTTTCCTCATGGAATCATATACAGGGCATTCTATAAGCAGATGTTGTTTCCTCATGGAATCATATACAGGGCGTTCTATAAGCAGATGTTGTTTCCTCATGGAATCATATACAGGGCATTCTATAAGCAGATGTTGTTCCTCAGTGGAATCTATACAGGGCATTCTATAAGCAGATGTTGTTTCCTCATGGAATCATATACAGGGCATTCTATAAGCAGATGTTGTTTCCTCATGGAATCATATACAGGGCATTCTATAAGCAGATGTTGTTTCCTCATGGAATCATATACAGTGCATTCTATAAGCAGATGTTTCCTCATGGAATCATATACAGGGCGTTCTATAAGCAGATGTTTCCTCATGGAATCATATACAGGGCGTTCTATAAGCAGATGTTGTTCCCTCATGGAATCATATACAGGGCATTCTATAAGCAGATGTTGTTTCTTCATGGAATAATATACAGGGCATTCCATAAGCAGATGTTGTTTCCTCATGGAATCATATACAGGGCGTTCTATAAGCAGATGTTGTTTCCTCATGGAATCATATACAGGGCATTCTATAAGCAGATGTTGTTTCCTCATGGAATCATATACAGGGCGTTCTATAAGCAGATGTTTCCTCATGGAATCATATACAGGGCGTTCTATAAGCAGATGTTGTTCCCGCATGGAATCATATACAGGGCATTCTATAAGCAGATGTTGTTTCCTCATGGAATCATATACAGGGCATTCTATAAGCAGATGTTGTTTCCTCATGGAATCATATACAGGGCATTCTATAAGCAGATGTTTCCTCATGGAATCATATACAGGGCGTTCTATAAGCAGATGTTGTTTCCTCATGGAATCATATACAGGGCATTCTATAAGCAGATGTTGTTTCCTCATGGAATCATATACAGGGCATTCTATAAGCAGATGTTGTTTCCTCATGGAATCATATACAGGGCGTTCTATAAGCAGATGTTGTTTCCTCATGGAATCATATACAGGGCGTTCTATAAGCAGATGTTGTTTCCTCATGGAATAATATACAGGGTGTTCTATAAGCAGATGTTGTTTCCTCATGGAATAATATACAGGTTCTACTGCCGGTAACAAGGCATACGCTTCTGCTGAAAAGCTGGAACTATTGTCTGGAAGGCAGATAACTTTTTGATCAGTTCCAAGGATTGCAGCTGCAGTAACTTAAGTCTCTGATTTTGATCCATCTGTGAATATTGGAGAATGATGTTTTAGTATAACGGTTTGTGTATCATTCGTTCTGTAATTAGCTAATTCCATGTTGATTGAAATTTCCCCAAGAGTCCATGGTGGGGTTTTCAGAAATCTTGTCTGGTGTAGTACCTGGTTTTTAATCCTCAACGAGTCAGACAAAGATTCAATGCGGATTCCAAATGGTTTTATCGATCTCTTTTTAACTTTGTATAGTTGCTTGTACCAGGGGAAAAAGGTAGCGATATAGGCTGGATTTGAGGGGTCTGCTTTCAGTTTGGTGGCGTATTGGAGGGCCAGTTTCATCCTTCTGAAATATAACGGAGGTTCATTTGCTTCCATGTAAAGGCTTTCTATAAGAGAGATCGATTCACACGGAGTCAGATCACGCTACGATCAAAGAGCACGTTGTAGGTTCCACGATATAGCTGGTGTTGATCACTAGTTACACATACTTACCAAAAAAAGTCCTACTCCCTTAAGGTCAGACTATCTTTTCATGAGATCAAGACCAATTTGTGAATTAATTTGTGAAAATGTTAAAGGATATGTTGTGGTGCCATCAAGAGGTGATTCTTTACAATGCAGAGACACTGAATGCCAGTAAACAAAAGGGGTCAACACACCACTCAAATCTTTCTGTTCTACATGTGATTAAGACTGAAAAACATCTCTGAATTATATTCGCAAACTCCATATATTGATGTATTCAGTTAATATCAACACCACAGTTAGCAAGTAAGGCTGTTTTTCATCAGTGCTGGCTAACAGCCAATAGTCTAAATTACAGCATTTTACTTTCAGGAAAGTATCTGAATAAATCGATCTAAAATAAACAAAAATGTTGCCTTTTAATGTAAAACTGCACACTGATTAAAGCAAATACAAAAAATTTTTTAAAAAATGTTTGTTTTGCACCAGAAACATCAACTCATCTAAACTGCTCGGAGAACATTTACATGTGTGACCTAAAAGTGTTTTTTCAGCTCATAAAAGGCCTAAAGAATAATTGGCTTCTGGTATTAACAGATCTGGTGTCTGAGCGCTATAAAAATACAAACTTTGGAAAAACAATGTGGTTCAATGTTCCTCTGTAAGCTCTCCTCATCATTTATCTCTCCTCCTGCAGCTGATGCTGATCACCTGTTTGTTGTCTGTGTTACAGTTTTATAAACGTTGTTTCTTCATTTGTTAGTTTCTGTTTTGTCTTTGTTTGTTTGTTTTTTCAGATGTTGTCCGGCGAACTGTTCGTCGATGGATCTTAAGTTTGTATGTTCTTTATGCTGGGGAGGTGAATAGCACTTGCCTCAGTCAGCGAGGCTGTATAAAAACTTGATTGATTAATTAAAGAAGGAAGTGTGCAGTCGTAATCACACAGAAGTGAACAGTGCTTTCTCTGAGCTCTTATAAAAATCAAGTAGATCCGTGATGCTCGTGTGTGTACATGCAGCCTCTCTCACCCATCGGCCACCATGACTGGGATCCTCTCGGTAGAGGCTTGCCTCCAGATCTGCTTTCCAGATGTGTCCTTCATACGCTGCTTCTCTGAAGATAGAAGAGCAGAGAGCGGAAGAGCAGCCGAGCCTAAACGAACCGAACCTGACCCAGAGGAGGCGGAGTCTCTGTGCCACATTTCCACCTGCAGAGGAACCCTGCACACAGACAATGAACCATATTAAAACACACTCTCAAGCTCAGACTGACCCCCTGCACAACAGAAGTTGCTGGTAAACTGGTAGGTATGAATGTTCTGGTTCCCAAGCAATGTTTACTTAATCAATGAGCTGAGCAACCGCTTCTTCTCTATTCTCCTCTATTGGACATTGCTCATGAAATTCACATCACATTTGCAACATTTTAGCTGCTTGAGTGAATAATGTTTAAGGTCAGAGCACTCTAGAGGCAGACTCTGACCTGAGGAAGGTGTCCTGGAGCTGGCTGGGTAGAGCAGCGAAGTCAAATGCACAGAAGGACTGTGGCAGAAACACCTCCATGTTCTTCTTCAGCTCTACTGCTGGACTAGTCAAGATGGGAGCCGCACTGCCGAAGAACGGATACGCATATCTGAAATCACAAACACAAATGGTAAGAGCTGAGATAGAGACGTCATGTAACAAATTCATATCCATTCTGTGGCTGATTATATTTTAAATAATTTCAGGTCAGGTTTTATGGAAGGTTCTTTCATGCTTTAGAAGAACCTCCTCTAACAGGACTAACAGACAGTAGGTGAGACCTGAGGAAGCAGTTGATTGGTTGGCTGGTACGAAGCTCTCTGATGCTGCGCAGCTCCAGAGAGAAGCAGTAATGATGAGCCGAGGCTGGGATGTGGACCTTCGGGGCAGAGACCGATATGGACGAGTCTGCAGCATCAGCGTCGGTATCAGCTGCTGCAGAGCAAGAAGATAAAGTCTTATTTAAAAAAAATAAGCTTTCAATTTATCACCAGGTTGCGTGGCGATTCCATCACAACTTTTTAAAATGGAATTTATGGAGATTCTATGCGTATGCAAGATTTTACCAGGCTAAATAAAGCTCAAAAAGATGTATACAGCATATGAACCGAATTTAAAAGGGCCCGAGTTAAGTACAGATGTGTCCAATGTAGAAGACTTGGGCATGGTACGAAAATGATTTTGTTGATTGGTCACCCATAATGCTTTGGTGGTTGACTTAATCCTCATTGGATGGCCAACACATGAGGGCGGGCCAGCCAAAAATCCACAAACACTCCACTCTCAGTCTCTTATCTGCTCTGTCATCTTCAGATCTTTCTCCTGACCACCCTCAAAACCTGCATTTCTTTTATGTTGTTTATGTTGTTTGTGTGGCGTTTCAGCAAAAAAGGAAGCTGAAGCTTCTGCAAAACCCAGCAAGGAGCCTTTTTAAGGTATTTACATATTTAATGGTTCTCGATGTAGAAAAACTAAATTGTGGCTTAATAATTCTATAGTTCTGCTAACTTCTAAATATGTCTTCTGTTTCATTGTCTCGTCAATATTCTGTAAGGTTGTGATTAAACTTATAAATTAATTTCCTGGGCTCTTATTTGAACGATCAAACCAGTCATTCTGTGTATATTTTCTCCTCAAATAAAATTAATACTTTCGGAACCAAACAGAAAAATTGACATTTTAGCAAAATACATTTCTCAACATGTACCGTGTGAATTGGGTGGAGCCAACCGGTCCAAGATCATTGGTGAAGACTGAAGGTGTGGAGTAGTGGGCGGAGCCAGCCTTTCAATTTCTGTGGGAGAACCCTGGAGTGAAGTCATTGTGGCTGCACCCAAGAGCTGCCCTTCGTTCTCCATGGGCGTAGCCTGCCTGTGGTGCATGCTGGGTGAAGCCTCTGGGGATGGAGCCTGTTGGAGGTCGTCTGAGATACTCTCAGCTTCACTTTCAGAGTGCTGGGGCTCAGCAGGAGTGCTTCGGGGCATGGCTGGGTGCTCTGTAGATCTTCTGAGCGCTGATGGACTCCTCAGGTCGATGGGCTTTTCTGAAGGAACCCTGCCCTTCTTCACAGGAGTTTTCACTCCGTTCTCGACTGCTGTTTCGAGCTGGTTTTAGAAGAACAAAAATGAAGGAAACAGCAGTGAAGCAAAGCCAAGGGGATGCTCAAAGTTCATGTAGTTTTCCCTTATTTGCGTGTGAAAGATTTTGACAGAATCCTCTGCGTTCATCTAAGTTTAAGTGGAACACACGGTTTGAAAAAATGCTGTGGAATACTGCGAAAATATTAACATTTTATTGAAGTTATTTATTTTCTCGATTGCATTATAGGGGTGGTTCAACTTAAATGTGTTTTTTAAAAATACTGTGTATCAACACAAAAAAATACAATCAAGCCAAATCAAAAATAATGTAATAAAAAAATATTTTAAATATATTCTGTAGCCACCCTTAAAGCCTCCTTTATTTGGCTAAAATTATCTACTTTAAATTAGGACTGTGGCAATCAAATATTTTAGTAATCAGGCATTCTACTGAAAATGTAATCAATTAACTGAGTATTCGGATCAAATATACGCCGCTAAACTCGCACATCGACTTTCAATGGTAAAAAGTACTGAAGCTTTGATTATTGAAAAATTATTTAAAAAGCATCAAAAAAGGTTAGAACCTAAAAACCTTTGACTTTCATTTCCTAAAAGCAGTTTCCACTTTATAAAAGTAGTTATTTTGTCCCATTTGTGCCATGTTTTTCACATATTTAAGTTAATATTAATATCTGGACTGCAATAAATAAATGGAACGATACAGCTGATGAATTTTCAGTACTGAAATTTGATGTTGTGATATCTTAATGTTTGGCATAAATGATGCTGTTTATACCATTATCTTTGGCTAACATAACCATATGAGGGTATTACTAACATTTGCTCTGCAGAAGAAGCGTTTAACATCGCTTCGATCTGGCGATTCCCTTCCCATAGTAACGTTAGGCTCTCGCTGTAATAAGGGATTTCACAATTTCATCACAAAGACATTTATCTGAGTGAAATTATCCGCTAAGAGTCATTATCTTCAACAACTTACCCCAACTCCAACATTTTCACCCTTCCACTTAACATAGCTTAGCTGGAGCCGCTCTCGTTGAGTGATTGTGAAAATATGAGATATGAAATATGAAAAAGATTGTGAAATATGCCGCTCTGCAGCTAACGTTATAATAACTCTAATGTAAAACTTCACAACAATCTCTTCAATGTAAGGTATTAACATGAATGAAAACATGCAAAAGCAAAATTGAAACTCCTGGTTTTTAATGCGAGATTATTTAAGAAAAGGGTAAGTGAATCCCTGCGCTCTGCGTTTTCTGGACGAGGCAGCCACCATAAGCTCTCCTCAAGATCGAACATCTCAGTTTCATTCCAGCAGAGCTCCACAAATTATGGTTGGTGTAGAAAAATGGTTGTATAATTTAAATAAAACGTCCGCTAAAATAATCCAAGTTGGGCAAATCCATGAACGATTACTGAACTGTAATGCAGCCCTCACATTGCGTGAACGGCAAAAGCTAATGCTTGTTACAGTGATTATGAACGTTGCACAAGGATACATATGGTGAATTAACCGACCTGAACTTACCGCCCAGTCAATCAGAATCCAGTTCTCAGAGAGACCATGGCATAAAAGGGCTTAACCCTTTTATGGTGTTCAGGTCTGTGGGACCCATTTTCAGTTTTCATCAAAAGAAAAATTAAACAAGCATTTATTATCTGAAGCTGAGATTCACTGGGCTTGGCTCATTTCCTGTGAAAAACATTTATCAGAACAGATTTTTTATGACCCCACACGTACGCCCCGCTACACATTTATATTACACACAAGGTGTTCGGGTCTACTGGACCCGGGGCATGTTAAAGTGTGAAAAATGGTAGATTCTTTACCTTAATTCTCTCTTACCACACAAACATAAATCACACATAAACATAACATTTTACATTTTAGAATAAAATTGTGTGATTGTGTGAATTAAAAGCACCAAAATGCAACGGGTCCAGCAGAGGCACCAACCCTGCCAAAGTAACAATAATGAGAACACCACACATGGTTCCAATTCTAAACGTGAAGAAATCAGGTTAAAGAACAATAAATAAAGTATATTTGCTGTTTATATCACTTGTTTCTTGGCTAAATGGTCCAAAATGGTGCAAATCATCCATCTCAGGTGGCCCAATATTAGACTCGTACCTGGTTATGGATGTCTTCTGCTCGGAGGGATACTGAAACACCAACAGTGGGCTGGAGCTCAGTTGGCTGCACCTTTAGACCAGATCCGGCCCGGTTTGGAGGCTTCAGGGTAAACGCTCCCTCGATGGTGGAGGAATGTGTGTTCAGATCAGAGGTGCTCTTCAGTAACCCGGCCAGACTCACCTCTGTGCTGCCCAGGGACTGGTTCCCACAGCACAAATGGATCTGTGGGAGAGCAGTTTTATTCAGTTTAGCACCTTATCAGGACAGTTAAACCAAAACAATTTTTGACTGTTGAATTAGTTGGTCTGGTGTTCAATCTTCTAACAAGCAAGCGTTATTTGTTTCTGAGTGAAGGTCACCTGTAGAACTAGCTGCTGGCTGAAGAAGGCTCTCAGAGCTCTTTCACTGCTGCGAATTCGAACAGAAGCTCGTTCCGGCTCAAAGTTTGGACTTAGAAGGTTCTGGAACGGCTCAGAGGTCACGTCGTTTCCTAGTAGAGAGTAGAAGAAGTAGAAAGCCGAGCCTTGGAGAGCTGAGTTGGGGATCAGCTACAGAAAACAGAAAACAAAAATCCACAAATTTTACATATATCCTGATCAGTGTTTCAGACGCCAGTCACGGTTCATTATTTACAGTTCATGGTTCATATATTTACAAAAGCATGCTGCAAATTACATTTATTTTTGTTCTTTATGGCAAGGGTCATCTGTCTATGACTTGTCTCAGTCACTTGATCAGTTAATGTTCAAATAATAAACCAACATGGATGGAAAATAAACTGCAATTTCAGAGAGTTGTCTAGAGATAGAAGACAGAAATCGCTCTTGGCTCTCGACAAAGGGGGTTGCATCGGTCTCTCTCTCCTTCCCCCTCTGTCTAGCATCGAGTGCCTGAGACTCTCCTTGCCCTGCTCTCAACTCTAACGAGGAACTATGAATCTGATCAGCTGGTCTCTGAAGTCAATTGACACCATCTTCTCGACGAGAAGCTTGTGTTTGTGGGAACCCACCTGCCTTGAGGGAATGTTTGCAGCTGGCTACACGATGGACGGATGGGAGAAGTGGTGCCTCATGGGCCCTGCCGCTCTCTCTCTCTGGAGAACATTGAGGATATCTACTTATTTGGAGCTCTGATCACAGGGTTTCTACTGATGTGATTATGTGGAGCCCTGCGGTATCAGCGATTGTTAAAAGTGGTCAGTGAAACTCAAGATCCCACCAAGCTGACCGGCTGGATTGAAACGGCGGTTGGCAGAGCCATCAGTAATCAGACAGTTGTTATATACCAAAGGATGGACGAGAACGGCCGTGCATTCGATTTTGACCAAAATGGAGGCAGTGATGGACATTAGAGGTCTGTGAAATTGATAGATCTCGACCCAAATTCAAATTCAATCTTCTTTCGGCTCCCCATTCCTCCAGGACGTCCTTGGCTAGACTGCTGCTTGAGTTGTCAAAACAACTTCTCCCGGAGAACAAGATAATGAGAAGCTCTGAACTCGAGGACACTACCGCCTTCTGTGCTTCACCCCAGTCTGAGCGGGCGGGGTTCGTCGAGAGCGCTCTCATAGCACTGTTCCGGATGTCTCCTGCTTCTGACTGAATCTATCTCTACTTCCCCTGTTCCCATGATGACGTGATGTTATGTCTACGTAAATGTGTTAAATGTGCTTGTTGCTATGGCTTTTTTTCTCCCCTGATCTCTCACTGCTCTGACTGAAGTACAGTGTGAGAAGGGCATGTTTTTTTTCAGCCACCTTTCCTGTTGAATATTTCCTTATTTCATTTCGCTGAATGTAACAGTGTCTTCTTCTTCTTCTTCTTCCGGCTGTTCCCAGTTTAGGGGTCGCCACAGCAAATCATCTGTTTCCACCTAACTCTGGCCTCAGTATCCTCTACTCTTGCACCAATTACCTTCATGTCCTCTTTCAGCACACCCATATAACTTGTCTTTGGCCTTCCTCTCGCCCTCTTTCCTGGCAGCTCCATCTCCAACATCCTTCTACCAATATAACTACTATCCCTTCTCTGCACATGTCCAAACCATCTAAAACTGGCTTCTCTGACTTTGTCTCCAAAACAACCAACCTGAGCTGTTCCTCTGATGTTCTCGTTCCTAATCTTGTCCATCCTTGTCACTCCTAAACTGAACCTCAACATCCTCATCTCTGCTACTTCCATCTCTGCCTCGTGTCTCTTCCTCACTGCTACAGTCTCTAACCCATACATCATAGCTGCTCTCACTACTGTTCTGTACACCTTTCCTTTGATTCTTGCTGACACTCTTCTGTCACACAACACCCCTGACACTTTTCTCCACCCACTCCAACCTGCCTGCACTCGCCTCTTCACCTCTTTTCCACACTCCCCGTCGCACTGGACTGTTGACCCCAAATACCTAAACTCCTCCTACTTCTTGACCTCAGCCCCCTGTAACCTCACTGTTCTACTTCCCTCCCTCTCGTTCAAACACATGTATTCTGTCTTACTACGACTGACTTTCATTCCTCTTCTTTCTAGAGCAGACCTCCAACTTTCCAGGTGTCCCTCCACCTGCTCTCTACTCTCACTACAGATTACAATGTCATCTGCAAACATCATTGTCCACGGAGATTCCTGTCTGACCTCATCTGTCAACCTGTCCATCACCATAGCAAACAAGAAGGGACTCAAAGCCTTGAACTCCTCCGTCTGACCTACAGCACATCTCACTGTTGTCATACTCCTCTCATACATATCCTGAACTACTCTGACGTACTTCTCTGCCACTCCTGACATCCTCATACAGGACCATAGCTCCTCTCTCGGCACCCTGTCATACGCTTTCTCTAAGTCCACAAAGACGCAGTGCAGCTCCTTCTGACCATCTCTGTACTTCTCCATTAGCATTCTCAGAGCAAAAATTGCATCAGTAGTGCTCTTCCTGGGCATGAAGCCATACTGCTGCTCGCAAATATCCACTTCCCTTCTTAGCCTAGCTTCCACTACTCTTTCCCAGAGTTTCATTGTGTGGCTCATCAACTTTATACCTCTGTAGTTGTTACAACTCTGCACATCACCCTTGTTCTTAAAGATTGGCACTAGGACACTTCTCCCCCATGTGTAGTGACCAATAAAAGCCTTATTCAAATGCCTAAATGTGAATAATAAGATTTCAATTGTGCTTAGTTAAGAGCAGAGCAAATCGAGTGAAAGTCACTTACTAAGCTGAGGTTTCGTTTTCATCATTAACATCTACCAAATCAAGTCTTTTTGCTCATTTTTGACAGCCCTGCAGTGATGCTTTGTCAAGTGGCAGATTGTAAAAACAACTGCAGATCACTTGTTTTCTGCGTCCATGCCATACACAGCCGATGGGCTCTCGTACCTGCTCCAGTTTGGTGGCAAACGCCAGAGTCACCGACAGCACAAACATGTCAGTGCAAACATCTTCACGTCCGATCTGATGGAAACCTTCATCCTCATTCAGAACTGCTCTGAGACTGGCTGCATCCAGAGGAGCGAGTGATGAAGAGCCTGCAACACGGAGAAGCATTACCATGAAGAAGTGTGCCAGTTCGTATTAGATTGTGTCTTCACGATGACATAAAAGATCAATCGCTCAGGCATCTCACACTTAGCATGTTCAGTCTGAAACACGGTTGAACAAGTGTCTGAGAGAGATGTGCATTACCTGGTCTGGGCGGAGCTTTTCTGGCTCGGAAGCTCTCAACAGAGTGCATTTGGGCGTGTTTGGTGTCGTTCTCCAAGACGAGACCAATCAAAAGTGCTGGCTTTAATTTGGTGTATTTGCTGCTCAGCAGAGGATGCCATTTTGGAGTCTGAAGAGTGACAGAGTGAAAGAGGCTTCAATCTGTCTGAAATCAGTCACACAAAAAGGAAGGAATCTCAAAGCTACTCGGCAACAGCAGAAGAAAGGAAAGGAATGACGGACGCAATTACGCCTCAGACAGAAGTGTTTTGATCTCATCATGGCCGCATTTTGTAATATAAGTTTTAAAATAGACAAACATGAAATGATGCTGATTGTAATGCATAAAAGTAAACCTGAGTATTTATTTTTTATATTTATTATTCAGGTTTTAAACTTGTAAGGTCCCTCGGTTAAGCCTACTTAACCAGAAAAATAGAAACAAAGGATCTTTAAAGGCTGAAACTGTACTCAAATTATTTTAATACAAACTCTAGTTCAGCCTACTTGCCATGTGGTGGCACTAACGCCACAAGGCTGGCTTTCCCTGAAAACAGAAAACAACAACAGCAAAGAAGTGTATGTCTGCAAGCATTACCTCTTAGACACAAAGGTTCCATTTTGAGTGTTTTCTTGTTCATATAAATGATAAAGCAACATCTTTGACAGTGAAGGAACATTTGTACACAATAAATTTCCATTTGAGCTTGAAGTGGAGACAAAAAATCCTTTCCATTCTCTGCTAGAACATTCTGTCTTATTAATATCTTCATATTCATGTCCTTGCATATCAACAAGATAGCGTGTAAAGAGCTGTAAGAAATTAAAGTCACTGACATCAAAAGAGTTGTATACTTACCCCCAGCAGGTCAGATCACCCGGGTCAAAGGCTTAGGGAGTGGTTTGTGTTTGTAATATAAGGCTAAGAAACTGGAAAGACTGCCAGCTTTTTACTCACCCTGTGATTGGCTCAGTCGTAAATCTATGGTAAGTAATACTCTCAATACTTTCAATCATTTTCAAAATAAGAAGAAAAGTTGTTTTGGCTCTTCAAGTTCCTATTAACGAACCAGGGTTGGCTAACTAATGGCTAATACATTTCCAATAAGACCTAAAAAACAGTGCCTGGCTGAGCTGGTCTGAAGCTAATAACTTCACCAGGAGGTGAGCAATCGAACATGAAGAGCCTCATGTGCTACACTACAGTTCTGCTTAAGAAATTCAATTTTCAAAACTTTATTTCTGGCATCTATGAATTGTAGGTAAAATGGTGTAGATGTTCAGCAAGTAGAGCATGAAATCTTTCATTAAAAATGTCTTTCCGTGTATTAATAGACCAAACACTATTTAAAATGAATAAATAACCAGCTCTGACCTGTTGGATCTCCTGCACTGATCTCAGGTCGAGGACGATGTACCCCACACACTCTCTCAGAGATGAGCCACCGTCCACCGAGAAACACTGCAGCTTGATCGGCGTCCGCTGGAGTCTGCGTGAAGCATAACATCAAGACTTGATTTATCTGTGTCAACAAGTAAACCAGGTTTGGACAGCTCACCTGTGCTGATGCAGAGTGCGCCGGTCCAGCTCCCAGGCCAGCTCCGTACAGAACTGAGGCTTCTCACAGTGGTCCACGGCATCCGTGCACAAACACTCCCCGTCAAAGCGAGCCTCCACCAGCAGAGAGCGCCTGGGCACTCGGGGAAACTGACGGCCTGATGGGTTTAGAATAAAGTCCATTAGGATTCATTCAATCATTCATTCATTCATTCATCTTCATGGCTTTCTTCCCTTTCGGGGTCGCCACAGCGGAATGAACCGCCAACTCTCTGGCATATGTTTTATGCGGCGGATGCCCTTAAAGCCGCAACCCATCGCTGGGAAACATCCACACACTCATTCTCACTCAAACACTATGAACAATCGTTTTTAACCAATTCTCTTATTCCGCATGTCTTTGTTCTTGTGGAGGAAACAGGAGCACCCGGAGTAAACCCACACGATCACGAGGAGAACATGAGAACTCCACACACAAATGCCAACCAACCCAGCCGAGCCTAGAACCAGTGACCTTTATGCTCTGAGACGACCGTGCTACCCACTGCGCCACCGTGACGCTCCATTAGGATTCAATTATAGTATATTTTATTACAAGTTGTAAACACTTTTATATAGCTTTAAATACCTATTATATTTAGTATAAAACAAACTACGTTTTTAATACAATGTATTACTGCTAAAGGAAGTCGTTCAGCTCACTTAAAATCCAATATTGTAAAAAAACATTAGGAACTACCCCAATAAACACAGAATACTTGCCTCAAAAACTCAGGCTCCTGAAAAAATGTTACTGATACCAAAAACAATAGACAATTTACAAACCAAACCATCAATCATGTGATAAAAGTGTGCTTAGTATTATTAATATGAGTAAAAAAACATGGATCGACCAAAGTCAAAGAGAAGTTGATATTTAACTAACGTTAAGCTTCCGCGCATTGTCGCGGTAACTTAGGTAAACTGGACGACTTACTAATAAAGTTTTGAGATATAAAAATATTAATGGTCTTCTATAAAGCCACCTGGGTGATAATTAATCTAGAGAACGTGTTAAAATAGCTTCTAGCTGATTAGGACGTGTTTTTCTTGTCTCGAGGAGTTATTCGTCGCGTTAATTGGCTAACGTTAAACGGTTTGCTTAGTGATCAATAACACTTCGTTCTTACCTTCAAGAATCGAAACCACAATAAGTAGTTGGTCTGATTTTGAAGCCATGGCCTCTCCGTCATTTATTCTATAACTGGCATGACGTTAAATGAACATTATCAACTAATTTATACTTTGTTTATGTTTAGCGCGTCTTAGTGAGTTCAAACAGCGACAAACTGTCAGACTCCGACGCCACTTCCGCCGGAAACCGATATGGTGTGTTTGACGCGGCGGCTGCCCCCTGCAGGACGAAAAAGTTGCATTTTTATTTTACGTGATTATTTTCGTTCAGAAAAGAGACACGATTTTAATACTGACAAACCTCCAAGACCGATAGAAAGCACTAACTGTACAAAACTACTAATCACCTCACCATGACAAAAAGTATTAAACGGAATATACCAAAACAATCTTGATCTTTATTTGGATTGCCAAACGTGTTAAGGCAGACAGTAGAAAAGCTGTTCATAATGTAATAGAGCAGATATCGACCAATACCAAATGACACCACTCAGCGATTCAACAGCCAAAGACCCTCTGTCAAAAATCACTTGTAAACATGATTTCAGCAACTTAAGTTCACCCAAAGATAAATTCAATCAACAAAAAAGTTCACTCAAAGATCATTGATCCTCAAGAGTCTCAGATATCAGATATTACAGTGTGAACAAAATGATACCACAACTTTGAAAATCAAGAACTCTGCAAAGAAGGAGAAGTAGAGCTAAGCTCTTTCTGTTGTCGATTTAAGAAAGTTCTGAAGTATAATTTGGTTCCTCATTTGGTCGTTGGTATTGATTACCCAAGGTTCCATCATGTTTCTTTGATTAAATACAGATTTAAAAAGTTGCAGTATTTTTTTATCGACCTGAAATTCAATAGAATTTCATATCTGAACTCTAGTGTTTATTAATTACCTCCAGTTAACCAAACAGTCCAGCGTTTGAAACAATACCATGAAGGTTAATTAATTCCAAGACATTCATTTTGGGCGATCTATCCCTTTAAAAGACTATACTATGTCTGTGAGGGGGTAGACAGCCATACATTGCACTGAGTCAATACAAAGGTGTAATAGCTAGTTATAATCACCATTAAAATATGTACAGTTCTGTACATTCATAGACTTGTATAGAACGTTTAACATCCACTATATACGTTACAACAGATTAATGGCTGTTAATAACAAGATTAACACTGTGACCCTTTCCGCACCACAGAGGTGATGAGAGCAAAATACATTCAATAGTATGGTTACATGAGCACACAAGTGCATACAAACAGCTAGATTTACAGGCAAGCCCATCTTTCCACACAGAACTTCTGAAGAAAGCCTTCGTTTTCCACTCGCAGTACATTGAGAAACGAATCTAGTCTCTGCATCCGTGTGAAGACGTAGACGTGGAGTCTCACCTTAAACCTTGCCATCCTTTTCTGCACAAATTAAACATAAAATACATCACAAAGCAAAATGATGCCCAATGTGAAGTTACCTACTGCAATAGATTAACGAAACAAACTAACGATTTTATGTTATGGGTGAAAAGTTGTGTAGTTTAACTATCCTTTCAAAATAGTTACATCGGTCGATGTCGAAATTTGAGTCTACCTTCAAACAAAAAGAAAGTTTTAGAAATCAATATATACTAGTTAAATATATAAAATCACTTTTGACCATCATCATATTTATTGGAGGTTCAGTGAGCAATATTAAAAATATATAAGGAGAACTGGTAGACACCCAAAAAATATTTTAGCCAATCTGCATCAATATGTTGATGAGGCATGAGAAGCATGTTTGTTTTAAATTTTAAAAAATTGCATATGGCACCTTCAATGGTTATCGTTCCATAGTTTTTCTCGCCACCGGAGCAGCTCTGTGTTGGGGTCACCTGGTGATGAGCAACCAGTGGTGCAGAATTCAGACCTTAAGCAATCACACAGAGAAAGAAGAAGTTTATCACAATCTGCCCTGATTAAAGACAACAAATAAAGAGGCGGTGGTGTCTCATTCTAGGTGTTTCTTCATCACCTGTATCTTATCATAGTCTGTATAGCTTTGTTGTTTTTTGTACTTTTCACCTTGGAAGGGGTCGTACTGTCCGGAGACCATTGTGTAGCTCATCCCCAAGTGTGTCAGCTGGTGAGAAGAATGGAGTCGGCCAAAAGAAACAGACTCTCTTTCCTGGTCACTTTCTTCTTCCTGATCCGGGGAACCTCGCTCTCCCGGCTGGGTGAAGGACAATACCAGTAACAAAACTACAGCTATCATTCAACTACATCAATTTCTGTACATTCAACAGCAAGCCAGGGCACCGTTTATTCTCTAGGGGTCTTTGAAGCCAATTTTTGTAGGGAGAACAAAAATGTCCACATTTCTCCATTTCGTATCAGATGATATTGCAAGCAGAACTCTATTCAGGCTAATGATGTTGTTTTGCGTTGTTTGACAGTGCGGTTGTTAGATACATACCATGGGAGATTTTCCTCTGTAAGGCAAGAGGGGATGAGACAGGAGCTCAAACGGACTTGAATCTGTCATGGGCTTGCTGCTTTGAGCCCCTTCTGACTCCTCCCTTCCAGCGGTTTTCCCATACAAAGGGTAATGAAAACCTAAAGTGAGGCGAAAAAACAATGTTTGCAGCCCTAGGTCTGAAAATATTAAGCAGAAAAACATTGAAAACTCATCGTAATGTTTACCATTACAGTAACTTTACCATTTACCATTACTGTACACTGTAGTTAACTAGGTAGTCTGAGTAGCCACTATGTGATAGTTCAGAAATCGAAATAACCGTTAAATGGTTACAGAGGTCTCAAAAAGTGGTTAATCAGGTAGTCAGAGTGACATTTAAGTATTTAAGGGTGGCGTAGGTTGTCGCAGTAGCCACTATGTTGTATGTCTTGAAAAGGTGTTTGGAAAATAGGCAGAGTGGTCACCAAATGGTTAAGTAGACACTGGCGAGGAAGGTAGTTTATGTAACTAATAAGCAATTAGGCAGAAGTCGTGTTAAGTGTTTATCATGGTAGTCTGAAATGTCAATAATTGGTTTATTAGGTAGTCAAAGTGGCAGATAAGTACTTAACTAGGTAGTCTGAGTTTTTGAGTAGAATGGTTAGGAAGGTAGTCCTATTAGTAGTTCACTAAATAGTCTGAGAAAAGTGGTAAGAAAGGTAGACAATAAATGGGTAGGAAGGTAGACTGAGTAGGGGATAAGTGCTCAGGTAGGAGTCAGAGCGGTTCATGAGCCGATATAGTCTAGGGTGCCAAAGCATAGTCATTTAGGTTGTCCGAATGGCTGATATCTGGGTAACCTCCTCCTTTCTGCTTGAAGCTCGATGGGAAGTGACTGAAATGCAGTTCCCCGAGTGGCCGCTTGAGGGTGACTCCAAGATAGAGCAACTTTTCATTCACTGATAAAACTGGCCAACTGTGGGGCTGAAAAAAACATATTTCCACCCCTGGCTCCATTAAGTTAGTCGCTAATGTTGATCTTCATGAACACGATTATTTTTAATTGTGTTTGTTTCAAATATATCAAAATTAAACCTTTATCCAATCAGACGCCTTCACTACGCCATGTCCAGCCTCTGAGGACACATTTTCGAGTAATGTCTACGGCATTTTGAGCTTCATTTGACTTTTCCAGAACCCTATGGCTGACGTCCCGAAAACTCTGTCCATGTTATATACAGTCGATGGGTTGCCTGCTGTTGTCTCTATGATTACAAGGTTGTTGTTTGTGTGCACCAGTTGGTTGTTTGGTAGTTATTGTGAGGATGCGAATGTTCCTGCATAATTGCCAAATGTTTGCAAAGCAGTTGCTGGGTGCTGTAAGACGTTCTAAAGTGGTATAAACATATGATCGAGCCTTTCCCAAACTGGCTTAAAAGCAGGGTACACCTTACTCGGACAAACCACAAGTTTCTACATTGTAGAGACTCGATAATAAATGAACCACAACAAGCCTTTTAAATTAAGTTGACTTAACAGCTCTTTGCACTACAGAAAATGATTACCTGGGTAATTATGGACGAGAGATGGAGACATCACCTTGTAAGCATTACTGCCTGTCTCACAGAGATGCAAATATGGATAGGAGTGCTGAAACTGGAGGAAGGATGACTGGGGTGAAGATGCAGTGCCTCTTGAGGTCTGGGAATCTTCAGACATCTCGGTTTCATCTTCCTCAAGTCTGGTGCTTTCCTCAGCTACTTCTCCAGTCTGGTGTTCATCTTCCAGCCTGGATTCAGATTCATGAGGCATGTGCCAGTCTTTCTCTTTGTCTGCACAGACAGACATTTCCTCAGAGATCTTGTTGACCTCTTGGATTTGCTGCTTCAGATATTTGGACTGATAAGAGTGGCTCCAGGACTGAGACTCTGAAGCCTAAACCCAGAGGAACAACTACTGTCAGACAATTTCTGCTCTGACAACCAATGAAATCAAACACCGTACAGGGAGCCCTTTGTTATCAAACAGTACCCTAGTGACATACATATGTGTTTAACGTGTGAAAAATTGTAAAAATACAACAATCTAAATCATCAAAGAACCCTGATTCTTTGATGATTTTGATCCCTTGATGGTTAAGGACATAATCCCAAAACATGTGTTGGAATGTCATAACCGAGCACAGACTTTACAAAAGCATTTCTATAGTAAATGATATTCAACATCAGTAACTTACATTTAGAAATGTTACTTTTGTGTCCACATTTGATTTCGAGTTAGAGCTTTCCGAAATGAAGTTTTCAGACTTGATGACCCCTTGCTCTTTTAAGGTATGGGACGATCTTCCCTGTTGTTGCTGTTGCTTCGTTGACAGCTGCTTGTCCAGCCCCACATAAATAAAGCCAGGTTTTCCACAGTTAATCTTAACAGAGTTCGACCCCTTAACTGATGCCAACGGAGAACTTAAAAAGGTCTTTTGCTCATCTTTTGTTTGCTCCTTTGGCTCACGTCTAATGTGACTCCTGTTTTGTTTGCTATATTGCATTTCCTCAAAGCATGTTTCATTCAAAGGTCTGTGGTTCAGTGAACCCTTCTGTTCCATGGAAGCACCTCGGCTGTATTGTCCGTAGTACAAGGACTGAGCCAGAGCAGTGTGAGCTTCAGCAAATTGAAGCTGTGAGTGACAACTTGAGTGGCTAGATGATTCCGGGCTTTTAATATTCCCATCCAAGTCCCTAAGCTCCTCTTTTGTACGAACGTAAGGTGAGGCAACCTTGTGAAACAAAGAAGAACCGGCCTGGCCTGAGTGTGTGTATCCTGGAATACTATGGGGCTCGAATGAATTTCCATGAGACGTACATTGAAACTCTTTTCCTGGGGTCACTAAACTCACTAGGGAGTTTTTAGCATTGTTGCTAGTGTTTGATTCTTGCAAGGAGTTTCTTCGGGATCTTGAATTAGGGCCACCATCTTCAGCAGCATCAGATATGTCAGAGTAAGCAGGGCTGTTGGTTTTAGCTGCAACTCCATCTCCATTCATAGGAGGGGTGCAGTCTATCCTTGCAGAGCTCCCGATTGAAGGACTCGGTGCATTGTCGGAGAAAGTGTAGACTTTATCTGCTTCAGCTCTGATGCTTGCCATGCGACTTTCCTGTTTTTCAATAGGACTGGTGAGAATGTCCTGCTTGCTCAAGTGTTCTTTCAAGAGGCTGACAGGAAGATCCTTCCCAAGAGATTTTGCTTCTTCTACTTTCAGGTTTATTGGCTCACTTCTGGGACTCCTTGGATCTTTGCAGTTCCTGTCCTTTAACCGATGCTTCTCTTTCTTCTTGCTCTCTTTGTTCAGGACTATGGTGGCGTTCGCCACTTGTGCGAGAACTTCAAGCTTTGGCTTAATGGGTTTTGGTGGGAGATTCTTAGCTTTTGCGAAGGAAACAGTTGCAGACGCCTGATGCGAAGTTACATCTGTGACCTTAGAAGAAAATGGAATAGCGGTCAGCTTCGGTGGAGCTGGGGCAGTGCAAATAGCTCGGTTGTTCTTAGATTTAGGTGAGGATCTGTCAGCAATTCCACATTCTTTTTTAACTTTGCAACAGATGTCCCTCTTGTCAATTCCCTCAGCTTCAAGTTTAGGCATCTCCACTGATGTGTTGCGGTCTGTTATTAGGCAGTTCTCAAGGACAACAGACATGTTAGATATAAGTGGGAGGCTGCTCAGATCTTCAATAGATCCTTCTTTGCTTCCCCCGTTCTGTCGTAGCTTTGTATTGGGATTGGGACTGGCATCCATTTGCAAGGCTTTCTTACGCTTTGGAGAACTGACCACATTAAGCTTATATATTCCTCTGGTCTTCTTTGACATACTGTTCTCTGAGGAATCGAAAGAAACAGAACTGACAGCTTCATCAAAATCGGAAAGTCTGTCTTCACTCTCTACCTCAAACTCTTGCTTGCCTTCGCTGTTCAGGTGAGCGTGCGATTGGTGGTAACGGAGTCCGTTGATGTGCTTGTACCTCTTGTTGCAGTTCGGATGTGGACAGTCAATGAGCATTGGGGAAGAACAAACTTGATCTAGAAACACTGGGTCAGATTTGCCCTGTGGTGTGGAGGGGGCACTCCTGGACTTAGCACGGATTCTTTTTCCATTCCCATTCCTAATGTTCTCTGAGACCAAGCTCAGATCCAAATCCGCTGGGGCTTTGTTTTTTCTCTTTCCATACATGAGCGGGCTGGATTTAATGTCCTCTACTGCGTAGTACCCCGGTGGCCTGCAGTTACTCAGGTTCAGGCTCCCTCTCCTCCCTTTGTTGCTGATTCCCATGCCTCGTCTTTTGTGAGTGAGTCCGCGTATCTTTGAGAGACCCTGGTCAGAACCAGGTTGATCTGGAATTGCCAACCTCATTCGTTTACCTCGTCCACGACCACACGGAATTTCAGAGTCACTGACTGGAGATTCACAAAACCTGTAAGAAATCACAATGAGTCTATGTAAAAAGACAAACAAATAATGTGTTGCTAAGTGAGTTCAGGAGCCACACATAATATAATTTAAATTGTTACTTTAGAGCAGTGCTTCTCAATTATTTTCTGTCACGCCCCCCTGGGAAGAAGAAAAAATCTCCCCCCCAACCCCCATCACCCCAGGGCGACTATAAATAGTATCAATAGTCTATAACATTTTTATAAGTACACCTCTGCATAACACTGTATCCTTATTAACGTATAAATATTTTAAATATGTTCAATATTTTTTTCATGATCTCACTTGAGGGTCTGCTACTCTTCATCCTCGTACTCTGTACTGTGTGCAAAAAGTGCATGCTCAGTGCAAACAAAACCCCTACACCACCAAGCAAATGCTCCCTGCGAACACTCTGCCAATGAGAGCGCCACTGCCCCCTAATGTAGTGGAGTGGTATTGCACTTTATTCTAGAACAGTAAAAAAAATCGAAATAGAAAAATAAAAAGGCATGTTCCTCGAAGTCAAAGGCGCCCCCCTTGACGGAGCCCCTGAAGGCTTACTATTTGAGAAGCACTGCCTTAGGGTATACAAAACAATAGAAACAATGAGATAGTACAGTATTCCTATAACTCATTAGCAGAGAGGCCAGGCCAGGAGCTAGACTAAAACAAAAGATCCTGATTCTAAAGGTCTCTGCACATCTATCCGATTTGGGATTCGCACAAATGTTCTGATGGCTTCTCTGCAGAGTGCATTTCATAAGCTTCAAAACTCTTCTTCGTCACTCAGGGGTAGCGACGTGTGAAAAGATTAAATCTTCAAACGGACTCTTTTTGGGGAGTGAAGTGTTTTCTATGGTGTGTGCGAATTACACTGTTAGTATTCAGAAGACTCAGGTGAGCAAGTTCATTTACTCAGATTCTTGGATTTTGCTCTATTTTTGGGTCTTTGTTGTAACTGCTTGCAAGTAGATCCGATTTTTTTATATGGGCAAAACAAATGAATCGTTAAAATTAACTATTCTTTTAAATGAACAAGAGTCAAAAGAACAAGACACCAAAATGAACAAAACTTCCCATCTCTACTCGGGGGACAACAGCCACATGCCGGCTGCTTTTTAATCTTTGAGGGCTTCGTCAACAACACTTGATGGTTGATGACAAAAAAGATGAGCTTCTGAATGTTCATATTCTCATCACTTTGTTCTACGTCACTGTTTCCTGTTGTGAGATCGACGTGAGAGTGTATGAAGCAACACCCAGCTGCTCTTTTATGCCCCACTCAAGAGCAAGCAGTCATCGATCGTTCTCCTGGGAAAAAACAATCCAATATGGCAGAGACAAACTTTTTTTAGCTTTGGCCATTTATATGATGTGTCATTGGCACCCATTGTTTTTGTTCAAGGTGCGATGACTTTAATGTGGCAACCAGGATCACACCACAACATCAGCACTGCCCTGGCTACCTCATCTCTTTCTAGGGGCCTTGGATTGCCTCTGGCACAGTGCTCACCACACAGTTGTGTATTGTTTACTTAATACATGTAATAAACCACAATCTGGGCTCTGTGAGTCCATGGACCCAATGTCACAGGCCACATTCAAACACATGATTAGATTAACATTGACGTGGCTTAAGCTTCAAAACCGTATTCCCTTATTATACTCATGTAAGTATTATCTTACATATCATAAAACGTGTTTTTTTGGGGGGGGGGCAAATCACAGAAACATCCGTTTTATTCCCTTTCGGGGTCTCCACAGCGGAATGAACCGCCAACTCTTCTGGCATATGTTTTATGCGGCGGATGCCCTTCCAGCTGCAACCCATCGCTGGGAAACATCCACACACACTCATTCTCACTCAAACACTATGAACAATCGTTTTTACTCAATTCTCTTATACTGCATGGACTTGTGGGGGAAACCGGAGCACACGGAGTAAACCCACGCGATCACGAAGAGAACATGAGAACTCCACACAGAGATACCAACTGATCCAGCCGAGACTCAAACCAGCAACCTTCTTGTGTGAGACGACCGTGCTACCCACTGCGCCACCGTGACACCCTAAATCGCAGTTACCGCAAGCGTTATCCGAATGGCCAGATTAATTAGAGCTATTTGGGATTAATTTGTTAATTGATAATCAGTGATGGTTGAGCAGGGGTTTGCAGATGCTGGTCTGATGCAGATCATAGTTTCACTAGAGACTGAAGTCTACTAAAGCTCTCTAAAGGTCCTAGAAATGCCTGGAGGCATTGATTGGTCATGTGCAGACTATTTCATTTTAATAAACTGGCTTGAAAGACTTGAAATATGTTTTCACAGTGCTGAGATATTTTGTTGCATGTCTGTTGAATCAATGTGCCTGACATTAAATGACAGCATCTGCGAAGTGAATAAGTTTATATTAAATGTGTGATTACCTTGGTGGAGCCCAATCATGCTTCGTACAGTCCAAGAGCGTCCCCACGTACGTCCGTTTCCTCCACGTGACGTTCACTACAAGCACTCCTGAAATAAAGTGAACATTGACATTTTTCAAGAAGGTTTAAACGCATTTAAACACATCAGCCGCATTACTGTCTTTTTGAACTCATACAGCACTTCATCTGCATAATGGAAGCTAAGAAGGTGCTCTGCAAGTTGAATTCACTTAATCAATATTCCAACAGTGTCTCCTGTTGCTTGAGTCTCACAGCTGCTGAGAGGCACGGATGACACTTGTTCTTCACTTACCGAAGTTACATCTAAAGCATAGATGAGAAGCAGACATAATCTGATAAATTAATGTTAGAATTGATAGATAACGACTTTCAATATGTAGTCCTGGTGAGACCATGCTTAACAGAACTCCAGTTTAATCAGCACAAAACCTGGGGCAAATTTGTGTGGAACATCTGGCATTCTTCTGAACCAGTTGATGGCTTGTGGGCCACACACGGTCCAAACTGGCAGGAGCGATTCTTTTTTGTGTGACTGTGATGGCAGGAACTCGCAGGTGATGCTTGAGGGGCTTCAGGTGTGCACAGAACATATCATTATGTTGTAATTGTAAAACATATAAAGTCATTAATTAGTAAATTAATAATTAGTAGATATCTTGGGACACACAATCAGGTGTTTCACGTCTCACAAAATTATTTTGAGTGTTCTTGCATAAGTAATTTTCTTTTTCAAAAACACAGATTAATCTAAATAATTTAGTATCTGAAGAAATCTCTCACTCCTTGTTGGTTAGCAATGCTCTAATGAATAAGGAAGGACAATTCGTCATGGCGACACAACAGGGAAGGTGCCCCCTGGGTGTTGACATGTGTATGGGGAGGTAAAGCATGCCCTAATCCATCACTAGCTTGGAGAAATGGCTAATGTGATCTTCCCTTGGCATTCGAGCTAGGACCTGATTTGAAGATCTTGCCTTTAATAAGATATCCTGCCTGAAGGAGGTTGGTGATATGAGCTATGTGACCTCGAGAAGCCACAGCCGACATGCTCCACGTCAAACTTGGACATCTAAACTTTGATGCGAAAGAGAATGTTTCTTATACCTACATTATATATTTGATGTAAAGCAAAAAAACTCAAATAGCAACAAACATGTACGTGTCCTCAACCGTCGGTGTAAAGAAAGTGGAGGTCTTGTCTGTCTGCCAAAATGTTCAGCATTTGAACAGCACATCTCCAATTGATTAGGCAACGGCATACAGTATGAGGGCCAAATGTGGCCCTACTCAAGAAGAGATGTTACTTTTCTAATGTGGCATGGAAGACATGAGCCAAATACTCCATGATAATTTGGCTGAGACTTGGGTAAGTCATGGCTCGTATATGGCCCATGTTTGGAATAACGACTTGGTGCCCTTATTTTAATAGTTGATGGTATTTTTTATTTAATCAATAACTGAAATCTGTCTTCCGTAACACCAAAGGAAGAGAAGTAAATCATGTACCTTCATCAGTCTCATGCCACACAATGCCTTCCAGGTTGACGCTGGTTCCTGGCTGACAGGGTTCCATGTAGCTGGACTCGAGTGCTTTCTCTGATTCATGTGTGTTTGTTCCGATGGACCTTGTCTTAACACCAAACTAAGAAAAGAGAGAGATGAGATACAGGTTTAGGGCTAGTTAACCATAACATTCTGAAGAATTAAATATGGTCAAGTTTTGCATGGAAGTACAGCTATATAGCATTTGTGATGAAAATTAATTACAATCTTTTTTTGACGTTTCAGACAAGTGACAATACAGTAATCCAAAATAATAGACTTTTGCACGTGGGATAGAGGGCCAGAGAAGAGCTAGACTGCCTCTAAATGACTGACCCAAACAGAGCACCTCTTTGTGAAATGGTACCGTCCTGTCGACGGAGCTAAAATAACAACCTATTTAGGAACAATAGATCAGCACCAGAGGGGTGGAGCTTCAGTCTGTATTCAAAACAAGTAGTTAACAACCCTTCATCTCACATCTAAACAGCAGCACTCTTTGTCCAAAATACACCGCAGGAATGATGCTGATGATACTTGCGTTTCCAATAGCAACAGAGGAGAGGGATGCTGTGGGCCGCGATGACAAAAGAAATGGCTGTCAAACAAAGAAGCCCTCAGGCTGTTTTGATTGCTCTCAACATAACGGGTTGATTTCCAGGAGTCATTCCCTGGAAAGAACTCGCGAGGGTTTGTACACAAGCACCAGTGAAGCGGCGGACAGAGAGGCGCGCTTACCGTCCTCAGGCCGTGATCCGCGCTGCCGTGATCCATCGGCTCGATGACAGCCGTCTGTCCGTCCATCCCCTCCGCGCTCCCATTCTCCCCATCGGTCAGCTTCTCCTTGCGCGCCCTCGTGGCGTCGCGTTCCCTCTTCGGCGCTCTGTTTTGAGGTTTGCTTTTCTTGTCTCTCCCGCGCGCGTTGCTGCTGTCCACCGGCGCCGAACTCATTTCTGCACCGGGTGCTTGTTCCCCGCGCCGCTTAGCGACGCATGCTGTCGGGTTCTCTTCTCTTGGTGTGAGCTGATCGGTGGCGGAATTCCTCCGCTTGAGCTTGAATTTCCGGGGGGTTTGTTCGTGGCGTCGCGTCAGGCCGCCCCGCACCGCGCCTGCGCCCGCGCACTGGTACTCCAGCTCCCCGCGACCTTCCGCCGCGCGCTTCACCCACACAACGCGTTTCATCCGTCGATCTGCGTCCAGGTCGTGGACCCGCCGCTCATCCCCGCTGTCTCCAGCTGCGCGCGTCGGTGATCGGTGCTGGAGCGAGGAGCAGACTGACATCCTGACAGGACACCGATCAACCGGAAGAGGGGAATCAATCACATAGCTCCAAAACCAGTGGATTCTTCGTTTCAAAATAAACCATCAGAATCACACACTCGAATAATGAACGCCTCAGAATCACCAACTGAGAGTCTGAACCGAACCGAATCGTTAGGTAAAGCTCCTGTGTGCGATCTCTCTCGACCACTTTAAAAAATAACCAAAATCGATCAGTCAACGCTAGTTCATTTCTCAATGTTATTTTATTTTTATTGTACTATTAAAAACAACGCAAGCTGACCAAAGTGCTGCACAATGCAATACGTTAAAAAGCACAGAAAATACATGTTAAATAAAAATAATACAAGAATAAATAAAAAAGGGAGAGAAAATGACTTTATATATATATGGTATATATGGTTGATTGTGTATAAAATAGTCAAAAAAACAGTCGTTATCTTTTTTTTTTTGTTTTTAAAGAGCTAGTTCAAGATAACACGTTTTATCAAGTTAGAAATTGAGGAGGCAGCTTTATAGCTGAGCACAGTCTCAGGGCACCGATGCAGGTCTCTTCTGCATTTAAGTCCAGGGATCTCCAGCAGTGGGGACGTTTTGGGGATGTTTTAGGGACGTTTTTGGGATGTTTTGTGGACAGTTAGTTTCAGGTCACAGGTTTCAGAAGCTTATAGCACTCATCTCTCCTTTTGAAACGAATATGAGGACAACTGTAACTTTGAGTAATGATAGGATTCATATACCCTATAAATTGTTTTAATTCAAGCAGAATATTAGCTGTCGATTACAGTTGTGGCAAAATGGAATTTAGAGACCAGGTTTTTGGGGGAAAAACGTTTTTGAGCAGTCAATGGAGCAGTTATGTTTTTGAGCCTCAAAGAAATTGAGTTTTTGTGTTGTGGCCATGTCTGTAAAGTGCAGACCGAAAATCTACAATATAAAGGGAATTACAATGTCAAGGCATGAAAAGACAAAAGCATGGACGGGGTTTTAAATGCGAAGAAGTACGGTAAGATTTGTGTGCAGAAGACGCTAACAGCAAAACCTAGAGAGTAATCTAGAGTCTGTTACGAGTCTCTTGGTCCGTCTCTAGAGATTTAAACTAACACAGAGCCTCTCAACGTGTGTTTTGAAAACATACCAAGTTAAACTAAAATCTTTACCTTGTGGCAGAAAAAAAAGAGCTGTGAGTTTTGTATTCCTACAAATTGTATTACAAAGTACAAGTTTTTTGTGAAGAATGTGCTGTTTATAAGACAAGACAGAGAGAGCTTAATAGATATTTAACTCAGTATTAAGTATATAATTTAAGTATTTTTGTATAGTTTATTGTGCTCCATTTAGAAGGTGTTTTGTCATGCTCTTTACAGAGTTAAAATTACTAAAGAATATGCTTTGTATGATCGCACACCTGTATTTATTCAGCACTTTTGATTGAGCTATCAAGTTAAGCCCAGATTTTAGTATATTTCCCACAATCTATTTTTTTTTATGTGTTTGAGACAAGATGTGTAAAGTTTGTGATTTGTTTATATGACATCATAAGACTCTTCCAGCAAAGACTCTTTTGGGCCACCAGATGGCAGCAGTAGAAATATACAGTATATTGCTACATTCTGACGTCTGAAAGTCTCTTATGATGTCATTTAGCTGCCTAAATTAACTTTAATTTAGTTTAGATTTATTTTAGAAGCTATCTGAGCATGTAGAGTCTGGCCTGGAAGAGTGTTGACAGGAAAGTTCAGGTAGGAACAGCTTCACACGGTCAAGCGCTGACATCAAAAAGTAAATTTTTCTGCATTTATTGCATTCAGCTCAGGTACGAGTTTTTTTCTTGTGACCTTAGGAGTGCACCCTAGTGAACAAAAACGTAAAATAGCCCTTTAAAATCACTTGTTTTTGCTGGACATTGTAGTTTTGTAAACATTGCTCACTTAAAAAAAAAGTTCTCTCCACAAAAATAAAGGATGTTTAAAGGATAACACTTGCTGTATAAATTCCAAACTACCTTACTTTTAAAAGAGTGGAAACCCCCCCAAAAATCTCTTATAAGGATATCAAGGAGTTAACATCTGTTAATGCTGAAAAGGCTGATTGTAAAGGTCTCCGTTCAGGAGTAGAAGGTGAGAACGCTTTGGTGGTTTCCCCGGACCAGCAGCACTGGCGGCAAATCCTGCGTCAATGTGTCCAGCCAGGACATGTAGAGGGCGCTGGACACTGTCCCCTTCCTGGCCAAGGGCATGGTTCTGATGGAAGAGAGAGCATTAGAGAGCTGGAGACGTGAACCGTGCAGCTGTCGGATGGAGAGGGAGGCTCCTACATGACGATGAGGTTGGCTGTGCTGGAGTGCTCCTTCAGAAGCTCGTTCAGCCTGATCTGACGATTCGACTGAGGGAGAGAAGAGGAGGAATCAAAAACAGCACTGAACCGGGGAGCTGCGATGAGCTCGAGCCTTACAGATCTGAACTCTTTTGCAAGATTGAGACAGATGTTTAAGTACATTTAGGTTTTTGAAGGGGTGGTGAACTGAGTGCCTGATCTCTTGATGCACAAGAGCAGGTGCAACGAAAAAAAACACCCAACCTTGTTTTTCGGATCTTTTTAGAGCCAGGGATTGGTCTGGATCAAAATACTGCTTCAACATGATGACATGACTAAAGATGGAACTAGTCACTGTTACGAGAACTGAATTGTGGTTTGATTTACCCTGGAACATTTTGATTGAATGAGCTTCATTTTCATGCCTCCTGATGCTGATGGCAAGAACTTCAATAAGAATGCCTCGTCTGAACGCTCTCGAAATGTTCTAGAAACTGTTCTGAAGCATCTTTGTTTTCAGGGTGGAACGCAGACGAACGTGATGAGAGTATAGGCGGGTTTTACATAACCCAGGGTTTGTAGAACATAGAAATAAAATTGATTTTGGTTGGAATTATCCATAGGTATTGCGGTAAAAAATACAATGTGACCTTAGCGCAAATTCAAAATGAAATCCCTGTTTCGGTTCAAGTGCAACTTTAAATGGCGTTTTTTTTTTAAGACAACGGATCGTTCTCTTTAAACCTTGTGTGGCCTTCGGGTCAAATTGACCCGTTTCTAATTTTTACATGAATAAAAATGTTACAAGTGTATATTCTTTTCTAGTAGGAACTGGTTGCAATAATTTAAAGTTCTCTATATCTGCGGTCCCCAACCCCCGGGCCGTGGACCGGTACCGGTCCGTGGGTCATTTGGTCCCGAGCTGCACAGAAAGAATAAATAACTTGCGTTACTTTCGTTTAATTTATTTTTCGGACTCTGAATGAGGTGTTATTTTGAAAAATTACCTGATTTTCTTAGTTATATCTGTCTATGTCACTTTTGATGCCGATCATGTCAGGATCTGCCCAGATTCTTGTTTGTAGATCCATGTCGCCAGGGGGCAGATCACTGACAGTCCTTCCCTCAGGTTTGGTTTTCCTGGTCCTCAGTTCTGTTTGTTTTGCCTCCTTCAGCCATGTGGCTCGGGTCATGTGACTGGCGGTAGCCATCTTTGATTTCTCTTGTTTATGTTCTGCACATGGTCTAGTTTGTTCCTCCCTTTTTCTGCCCTTCTCAGTTCCTTGTTAGAGTTTTAGTCAGTACACCTGTAGTTCCCCTCGTTAGGTTTGATTAGTGTCCCTTCATAAGCCTCCCTCAGTTTTCATTTGGTGTCGGTTCATTAGTTATACTTATATACTCCTGTACTCCTTGTCGGTGTGAGAATTGTGTTTGTACTTAGCGCTTGTGCTGGAGTTTTGTCTTTCTATTCAGTTAAGTTCAAGTCTATATTATTTGTTGGTTTTCCCCCTCGTGGGTTTTTGCTTTGTATTTTGTTTCGTAAATAAATTAATAGAAGACTGTTACGCATTTGGGATCCGCATTCCTCTTCTTGGCCTTCCGAACCTGACACATCAACCTGACAGGGCTCTTCACGATTACGTGATGGGCTACAGCTGAAATTAAGCTCAGGAGCTTGCAAAATGAGTAAAAAAAAACATCTTTAGAAAGTTTCTTTACCATGGGAAAAGGCCCAGCGAGGAGACAGAGGAAGAGCCTACAACTATCCTACTTAAAATATAAATTTATCTCGAAAGGAGATTCCCACGCACCAAACCCACTCTGCATACAATGCAGCAACCGGCTCTTGAATGAGGCGATGAAGCCTTCAAAACTATTGTTAAGGGGACGCTGTACTAGCAAACAGCAAGAGTGGATTCACCTTTATTGTTATGTTTAGAAAATACCACCATTTACATGCAGGTCGTATTATATTATTTAGTTGTATTTATCCACCACACCTCAAAGGCCGGTCCCTGAAAATGTCGTCTGACATTAAACCAGTCCGTGGCTCAAAAAAGTTTGGGAACCGCTGCTCTATATTGTTTGAATTTGAGATAAGTCATATATGTTAATGTGTTATGGAGTAAAATGTAGATTTTTAATTGCTTTTAAAATGGGAATACCCCACAAAGTTTAAGGAGTCACCAGCACTTGTTCAGAGACCGCGATAGAAGAGTGCTCAAGAATAGTTCGGAGGAAATGATGCATCACAGCTGAAGAAGAATACTTTCCACCAAGAAGTCACACATAAAAAAAAATTAGTTTTATCAAAAATTGATGTTAAATAAGGGTTTCATGTGCCTTTGACCAGGAAGGCCGACACATAATCAGGTTTTTTTTTTTTTCCCTGATCCCTGATGTAATCTAAGATGATCATCGTGATTGACTCCGAGTGAAGCTGAACCTTGGCTCTGTAGAGCTGCAGCTCATTGTCAGTGATCCTCCAGGGCTGCTTGCTCTTCAGCTGCTCCGCCGCGTCCTGCTCCAGCTCATCCTCCCTCAGTCGGTAGGCGTCGATCTCGTCTCGAAACAGCTGCTTACTGCAAACGCATCACTATTAAAACCATACCTCTTCATCAGAGCCTTAAACAGTTTCTCGTCACGAGGCAGCGTACTTGAGTTTCTTGGGCTTGATGTTGATGTCTCCGAGAACTGTGATGTCTGAGAAGTCGATCCGGAACTTACTGAGCAGCGCCGCCATGCTGGACAGAACCAACCAACAACTAATGAATAATAAAACTCACTTCTCAAACTAGAAAGTCCAAAAAGGCTGAAGGATTCTTTGGATGCTCAAAAAAGCCCAACTAGGAATAAAAACAGTTTTTTAGATTAAAATTAAAAGATTAAAAACATATTAAGGCATTACGGTAAGAGACTTCTGTTGCAGTAAAAAATTATTAATATTAATATATTCAAGACATAAATAAACATTGTTTCAAAGTATGAAAATCTGGTAGTTTTATTTATCTAGTGAGAAACTAAAAAAAACTGCCACTTGTCTAAATTTCACCCAAATTAGAAAATATTCTGCTTATTATGTGCACACTGTTTAAAAATCTTTGATTTAAATTTGATTTAAATGTAATTGTAATTTCCTTTTCATTATTCTTACTTTGCTATGTTTTTTTATTTATTCAATGCTACCTCATTTATACTTCTGTTACATTTTTTGTTTTATATTATATCATATTTTATTTAGTATTTATTTACTCAATAATTATTTAACAAAAATTACTTACTATGATTTATAAACATTTTCTCTCATTTCTAAATGCTCCTTTAGTCTAACTTAATCTATTTTACTTCTTAATTGTATTATATGCCATTGTGTAATATTATAACTTCATTACTTTTTAGTTAAACTGGTTTGTAGCATTTCATATAGTTTATTTTTATAATATTTAATAAATACATTTAAATCCTTTTTCATTTGAATTGTACAATAACAAGAAATCATCCTGCAACTGTTTAAGTGTTTCTTGGCAATTAGGTTAGATTATTAGAATAATATTTTTTTAATTAACTTTTTTACGCAGAAAATGTGGCATACGTGGCAACAAAACTTTGCAGTAACACGTGGATCTCACATGTTGAATTTACGGCCATCCTGTGTTGTATAACATTGATAACAGCATTTAAATATCCCCATCTTTTATCATCCAGAGTATACGAATGGGTCCGGATTTGCATCACAATGCTGTTTCTCTTCTTTGCTCATCAACAATAAACCTGAAAGTCTGCTGAAGTCTTTTCATGATTTTTCATGAAGTTCTTTGCTTTTTCTGGTTAACCATGCCTTTGCTCTTAGACGATATTAAAAAATGTATACTGACGCTCTGCGGTCGTGATCAATGCGGTTGATCTTCCCTCCGATGAACACCCGGATCTTACAGTCGCTCCATTTCTTCCTATTAGTGAGCAGATACGGGATCAGCAGCGTTAAACCTGCAGCGGAAATCAATAGCGCTAGTGTTACAGTTACAGGTGCGCACTGCGGCTCCAAGCAGCATGGTCAAGATCATACCCACGACCTCATGCTCAATCTTAAATCAAAAACATCACAGCGTTATTTGGATGAAAACTCACATTTTATGAAAAACAAACCATTCCAACAAATACACAAAACCCAGAAAAAAAACCAGGAAAAGTCTTAAAGTTATAACAAAATAGCTAAAATTCGTTACATTTCAAAAGGTAAACTTTTTTACAGGAAAGAATTGAAATCTGAATCAAGTGCGTGGATGTAATGGTGCAGACCTCCATCGTCGAAGAGCCACCAGACGTCGATGGTTCCGCGGCTCTGTTTCTTCTGGAACTGTCGACTGGCGGAGAGCAGTTTCTCATCTTCAGGGCTGAGCTTCAGAGGGGACTTCCTGCTCTCTGCAAGCAGACAGACAGATTGGGAGAAGCGAGAGGAACATGTGCAGACACACCCCTCAGAAGAACTCAGATGAAAGATGAGTGGAGGAAAGAGATCTTCAGTGTCAGGAGGTAGAGGCTGTACCTCTGAAGAGGATTGGGCTGCTCTGATCCACGGGGATTCCAGATGAGGGCTTGGACTCACCATCCAGAAGATCGGCCATCGCTGGAGATTTTGCCTGAGAGGACACAAACTCGTCTGGAGTGAGAGAGAGACAGAGAGATGAGTGTAACATCATTCACAACGTGAAGTCAGAGTCACAGAATCATAAAAAAAATATGTAAGATTATTACTGACGCTTGAACAAGGAATTTAAGGAAATAATTCCCCAAAGTAATTTACATCAGCTAACAAAAAGACAAAATATTTCACAAAAACTGTACATGCAAAAACACAAATAAGGTTAAATGTTTTTAAAGTAAATTAACCTTTGTGGGGTGTTCCCATTTTAAAAGCAATTAAAAATAAAAATTTTACTCCATAACACATTAACAAATATGACTTCTCAAATTCAAACAATATAAAGAACATATCTTGAATTATTGCAACCAGTCCCTACTAGAAAAGAATATACACTTGTAACATTTTTATTCTTGTAAAATTAGAAACCCGAAGGCCACACAAGGGTCAAGTGAACACAAAAAAAATGTTTTAAATGATTTTACCCTTATATTATATTTGATTAAGCTTTTAGCTTCTAAGAATCTCAGGACTAAAGGAAACTAACAGGAGCAAGGAAAAAGTAGACAGTGGATTAAACAAAGAAATCTTCTCTACAGTCCTTTAAAAAGTCCTTGTTTTATATTATTGTGGGAAGCAGAGTCTGAACCTTGAATGTGAGAGATATCGAGACCCTCCGTCAGGCGGAGCAGAACCACGCCATACTGCAGATCGAATGCATCGCTGCAACAAACACACACATGCAAAAACACAGATGCATGCACACGCGACACACAAACACGTGATCGTGCGACTCACTGGATGGTGTTGATGTAGGTCTCCACCTCCATCATGTCTCCATCTCTCCAGTTGTTCTTAAAGCCGAAAACCAGAGTGTTTGGTTTCAAGCGCCCCAGACCCACCGTCTGCCACAGACACGATGGCTTGTAACAGCGCACTACTACCACATGAACTGATGCTTATAGTACCACTCATTATTTATTTATTAAGATTAAAACATTAGGATTAAGATTAATAGATTTGTAATACATTTACCTTGAAATATTCTACCTTTATGTCATACTCGATTGAAACCAGGGTTTTATGCCAATTTGTTCAATAAAAGTGAAACAATATTCAACATAGAATATGAGTCCAAGACATCTGCAAACTTAATTTAAATATGATCTCAACACAAAAAGCTATTTTTAAGAGTTATTTAAAGACGCAAGATTAAACGTTCACTATTTTTGTCACCTTTTTGTCACAAGAACAACTTATTAACACAAACTCAGGAATGTGTCAAAAATTGTATACAGCGAAAAAATACTTTCATTTCAATAATTTGGCTGAAAAACTAAACCTTATTTTTATTTCATATTCGTTCACCATACACAGCATGAAACATGTCAAGCCTTTGTTTGTTTCAATTTCAATGTTCAAGGATTTGAAAGAGAAAAAAAGTAAGTCAGCATTTCAGAACACAATAACTAATAATTTTTCATTCTTTTTGTACATTAGTAGTTGGCTCCCTGGGTCCCAATCTCAGCTAACTAACAAAAACGAAAGCCAAAGGTTTCCTCAGCCTTGAAATGATGATGGTCTCAATCTTGTGTAGGAGAGTTCAGCGTCTCAGGGAAGCCCACTGACATCAGCCCCCTCTGAACCAAAAACAACGACAGAAGCTTCTGTGCTGGGCTTGGGAGAAGTAGCCCTGGTCTTGTTGTGTTTGTAGAGGAAGGACCCAAGAGCGAGAAGTGAACTGAAAGTCTTTTATTGATAAGAGAACCAAAAACCTGCTGTTCAATAGAACAGGGACAACTCAAGCAGCAGCGGTGAAGGGAAAAAACACGGTACGCCTCTCTGGAGGGAGAACACAAAGTCTGTTTAGATTCTCCAGAAGAGCAGCGAGGGAGCCAAGAGTGGTTGCCCCGAGGAGGGAAGGAGCGCTCGCCGGCTCGTAGGTGGAGAGCAGGTGCACCGAGGCGAACTGGGTCGGGTCAGCAGCGGGTCCTCACTGTATGTTACGCAGAGTGAAGTAGAGAGATCCAAAAAGGAAGATAAACAGACACCATGGCATGACGGCGGGTAGACGAGACGATCAGCCGGCCCGCTGGGATTGCAGATCAATAACTCACGAAGAGAGACGAGGAACCGGGTCCTTGAAAACCCAGAGTGATGAGTGAACGAGGAGCCGTTAACGGGAGCGACGCAGAGAGGTGACGGCAGGAGAAGAGGGAAACGAGCTTAACGAGCAGACGAGACAGAGAAACAGACCTAAAAGCTGTCAAGTCTTTACAATAAAAACAGGTTTTACATGCGATTTAGAAATGATGGTCCCTTGTGAAGAGTCCAGAGTGATGTTTTCAGCCAGCGATGGTTTGGGGCACCGTGTCGTCTGCTGTTGTGTGTTTTTGTCAGGGTTGTGTTTTGGTTTTTATTCTTGTCTAGTCTTGTGTTTTATCATTATAGAGTTTAGCTTCTGTTTATTTCTTTGCAGTTTGTAAACACACTCCTGTCTTGATTGATTTCCACCTCTGTCTGATTGTTCCGGTTCAGTTGAGTCCCCCGTGTTTGTTCTCGTTCAGGTTAATCGTGTTCCTTTATAAGACCTCTTCTTCTGTTGTTCAGTGTTGCAGCATTGTTTATGTCACACCTTTCTTCTTGTTGAATGTATTTAGTCCTGTTGTAGTTTTTATTTCGTTTTAGTCTTTTATCTTATACTTGTCTGCTTACTTCAGTTATTGGAGGTTTTCCCCCTCGTGGGCTATTTTGTGTTGTTATTTTCTGTTTAATAATAAAGCGATTAACTGAACCTCTGACTTTTGCTACCCTTCCCTTATGAGAATCCTGATAGTTTTATCAAGTCAACAGTCAAACCTTCTGCATTGGGGTACTTTGAAAGCAGGTAAGTGTCATGGTGGCGCAGTGGGTAGCACGGTCGTCTCACAGCAAGAAGGTCTCTGGCTCGAGCCTCGGCTGGGTCGGTTGGCATTTCTGTGTGGAGTTCTCATGTTCTCCTCGTGATCGCGTGGGTTTACTCCGGGTGCTCCGGTTTTCCCCACAAGAACAAAGACATGTGGTATAAGTGAATTGAGAAAAAATTATTGTCCATAGTGTTTGAGTGTGAACGAGTATTTGGGTGGATGTTTCCCAGCGATGGGTTGTGGCTGGAAGGGCATCTGCCGCGTAAAACATATGCCAGAGAGTTGGTGGTTCATTCCGCTGTGGCGACCCCGAAAGGGAAGAAAGCCGACATGAAGATGGATGGAAAGCAGGCAATTAACTCCTAAAGTCTTTGTGTGACATATATACAATACAATACATTTCAGGATTTCTTTAGAGCGATTTTATACATTTAAAGAGAATAACCTTAATATGTCACACCTGTTTCCCCTCTCCTCATTTTCTCTGGCTCTCAGCTGCTCCTCGTTCCCCTCATTAGCCAAATTATTTATTTCCTCCTCCTTTCCCTTTTCTTTACTGGCGTATTAATTCATGTCGCTACTTGTATTTGCGCTCCTCATTTAGTTTTTAGTTTAGTTTAGTTTACTTCCTTTCCTGAAGATTCTGTAGTGCTTCTGTAGTTTTTGTTAATAAAAGGTTTCCTCACTGCAATTTGGTCCTCTGTTATTCTCCTGACATAATATTAACGTACCTGTAGCAGATACTGAGCTCCCAGTCTCAGATTGCCAGCAAACACTGGAGAGTAAAAGGCTTTGATTTTCGTTTTCAGGAGCCAGCGCTGGAAACGAACCTGCTCGTTCAACAGCTCCTTATAGTTAGGTCTGCGGTAGCCCTGATCATCCAAACACAGGTGAGAAAGAACAGATTTGCTTTCACGGAGTGAGAACATTTCTGTAAAACTGAGAAGAAGTACAATAGTTTATCCGCTTCCATTCAAGTCATTGGTCATTTGCACAAGCAGATTCATAACTTTTTCACGTTTTGGAGCGAGTGAGATGCACGGTCGTACCATCCTCACATGCCCGCAGATCATCAGCCCCACGTCTTTAGTAAAACTGTGAACTAGAGAGAGCAGAGCCGGTCTGGAGCTAGGACAACCACAGAGGACCAGACACTGAGGCCTGAGAGCGAGGGAGAGAAAGAAGGTGGGATGGAGACAGAGTAAAAGAGAGAGAGAGATATACAGACGGAGGGGAGGGAAGGAAGGAGGTAGAGAGAGAATGAAAGAGGTAGCAAGGAGAGAGAAGGGTTTTAATGGTTATCAGCATTAAAAATGCTCACTAAAAAGAGTGTTTCAATTTAGTAATTTTTTTACGACCGAGGAGTGACAGTAATCCTTTAATATACTATTTAACAAATTATTTAGAAAGCAACACAGTAGACTATTTAGTAGTCTAACGTGGGTCTATTTTCTCTCACTGAAATGATGAGGGTGATAGAACGCGCAAAACAGAGACGGGTGAAAAGCTAGGCCTAGTTACACGAGCCTTATCTAAATGTACATCAATTAATTCTACAACATTTAGTGTTGCAAAGGTACAACATTAATTGAAACCTCCTTACAGTTGTTCCATGTTACGGCCAATAATGGTATTTATTCCTGCAGTTTTCCTGATAGTTTTTTTTTATCAATGAATGCTTGAGTCACTCTTCTATCTCCCATTCGCTGTGGATCTTGTCAATCTCCACTGTCCTGGCTGATATCACCAAAAGCCCACAAATCCGAGATCGCCATCTTCTATGACGTCACAATGAGGGGACCTATGGGAGCGCTGGACATCGACCTTCAATTGCTTAAAGGACTCAATCTCTTCATTTGCTTAAAGGACTCAATCTCTTCATTTGCTTAAAGGACTCAATCTCTTTCTCTGTCTTCGAAAGGGGCTTGTTAGATGGAGTTGTGCTGTGCTACTTGTTGCTTATCGCTAGTATTAGTGCGTGATTCAGTGCTGTGATTGAGCAGAAACGTGACTCTGACAGTCGAACTATCAACACTTACGTTGTAGAGTGTGAATCACCCTTTGTGTAAAAGATTAGAGTAGGTTCAATCATCGTTGGATGGCCGCTGAGTTATTATTTAATTAGATTAGGGATGTGCGGACGCCACTATAAAGTTTCTCTCTCTTAGGGGTAAAATTCAGGTGTGTTGCTGATGTAAATAATTAGTTGTATCTTGTGGGTTGTTGTTTTTGTTGTCTGGTTTCCACTGTAAATAAATATCACTATTGGAAATATTGGTTGTTCGGGTCTTTTGTTTTCCACAGTTTATAAATTGTTCACAAATGTTAAATGTGCGCGTTCTCCAGGACAACTTAACATCAAAGAGACGTAGCATTCCACCATTACTGTGGATTGACACTGTTACGGCGTCGGCCGTTTTAAAGCATTCCTGTTTTGTTTTTTTGTCACCTGCTTGTGTGCGCGTCTATGTGCGCTTCTGATCATTTGTGCAGGTGACTCCAGCTGTCCCCTGACACACTAGTTTAGCTGTGCGCACCAGGTTTGTTTATTGTAATGAGTTTCTAATTAGTGTAGATTAGTTCTAGCTTTGTGTGTGTGTGTATTTAGTTAGCTTAGAATTGTCTGCCCTTTCTAGTTAGTTTATGTTTTATTTTACCTGGCGTCTCTGTCCCTGGAGAGTGTGTATTTTGTATTTGACTTGTTTTACACGTTGTTCACACTGTTTGATTAATTAAAGCACATTTGATTTGTCAAAAGTTATTTTTTGTGTCCTGTTGCTTCCAGTTTCCATTTCTGTTCCTCCACCTTTTGTTACACCCCGACTCTAGACACCATCATCTTTTTGGGATCGTAACAGACACCCTGAAATATAGAGCAGAACCTGAAGTTCTTGATGTGGTCCTCGACGCCGGTGAGCTGCAGGCTGTGAGTCAGAGCCTGATTGTACATCAACGCTTGAGTGGATGAGCCCCAATTCACGTCTGAATAATAGAGAGAGAGATAGAGAAACACGTAGTTCATATTTAAGAACAGAAGATGCCTTGATGTATTTGTTTTCTATTATGAACCGAGACAACAAATAATCATAAACATGAAGAAACCTGGTTTCTTGTAGCTGACGTAGATATAGAGCGCCATCACAATGACGTTTGTGAGAAGCGCAGCAGCCCAGTTAATAACAAACATCACCACAAAGCACAGCACGGCTCCGGCCAGAGAAACCCACTTATTATAATACTTGAAGCTGGGTCTCCAGCCTACAATGAAGAAAAGATTAAATTTATTTCTGGCAAAGTAAGAGCTTTTTTCGGTAAGCTCATAACTTGTAACCATGAACTACTTCCTGCTGTTAATTGGTGTTGCTTCCTAATAGACACTTGCCTGGAGAGTTTGCCAGGGATGCGTGGAAGACCGAGAAGTTAATAAGAGCGTAGGAAGCCAGGAAGAAGTTGGAGATAATCGGAGCGATGACGTTCAACTCCGCTGAAACAAGACTTTGATTAACCTTAATTTGGTTTGCTCTAACAAAACACTTCTAAATGTAGAGCTGAACTGAACATAGCGATATCAACTGCCGCATTTTTACACGTTGGAGTTCAGCTTCTGGGAAATCCCCTCAAAATATGAATAATGAAAAATTCCGGAATAAAAACAATCCAGAACGTATCGAGACACTAACATTGTCACACCCCTTGTGATTCATGAGGAAATGATGTAACTGGTCAGTGTTCGTGGCCATACCGATAAGGATGAAGGCCAGGCCGATGACGAAGGTGAGCACGTACGCTCTGAGAGGCTCTCTGTTCCTCCCGTAGCCTTTGGCAAACACATGGATCCCTGGGTAGATTTTATCCTTACACAGAGCCTGCGGAACACAACGATCACAGGCACGCCGAGAGCAGATAAACATGAACCTGTTTTTACTACACATTGTCCTGAAAAGCTGGCTCAAAACAGAAGTAGCTTGTCAAAAAATGTGTTTTGACCAAGGCTCATTTTAACAGATGACGCCAATTTTTGGAGACAAAAATGACCAATTTGCACTTGCTACTAAAACAATTAATCATGACCTGAATGAGTTCATCTAACATAGACTTTTGCTAATGAAATAAACAGTGTGTTGCGTCAGTAAACACTGAACACAATAGTTGAAAGGTGTGATTGGTCTCAAACTCGAATGCTGGAGGACTGCGCCCTGCACAGTTTGCTCCAACCTTAACTGAACACAGCTACAATCTGTACCAGAGACAAAGTTGGTTCTGCGCATGCTAAGAAATCACACGCTTCCGGTCTGTCCCCAGGACTCGATTAACAGCAGCTAGAAGATTATATCATGACAGCTTGATTTTCAATTTACTAAATATTTTGTTGTTAATCAGTAAATGTATGAGTTTGAGCGTCACGGTGGTGCAGTGGGTAGCACGGTCGTCTCACAGCAAGAAGGTCGCTGGTTCGAGCCTTGGCTGGGTCAGTTGGTATCTCTGTGTGGAGTTCTCATGTTCTCCTCATGATCGCGTGGGTTTACTCCGGGTGCTCCGGTTTCCCCCACAAGAACAAAGACATTCAGTAGAAGTGAATTGAGTAAGAACGATTTTCCATAGTGAATGAGTGTGTGTGGATGTTTCCCAGCGATGGGTTGCAGCTGGAAGGGCATCCGCCGCATAAAACATATACCAGAAGAGTTGGCGGTTCATTCCGCTGTGGCGACCCCGAAAGGGAAGGAAGATGAATGAATGTATGAGTTTGTTGGCTTTCTTGTTTTAACGTTATCAAAAGGAGCATTAATAAAAACTGCATTTGCGTATAGTAGTTATTTTACATATTTAACTACAGAAATAATCATATAAACATAATATATTAATTGGTGTGTAATATGTGTTTTTACAGACAACAAAAGAATTGAAATAATCCACAAAAAACATGTTTATAAATGATAATAGCAGGTATAATGCACATAACGTTTTTTTATTAATGCAATACACATTTTTATTTTCATTATGTATATATCCTTTTGCAGTAGTGGAGACCTTGTTGGTGAAATTTAGATAATTTAGTTGGCAGCTGGTAATTTCGAACTCTAACAAACTAATAAAAAATTTAACACTAATAAAAAATGTTATACGAGCAAAATCCTGGAAAATGTTTGAAGGGAGATGAAACCGAAATGATTGGAGTTGGTTAATAAACGTCTGCAACCGCTCAAGCTTTAAAACTCAGTTCATGATCGCATCAAAAGCGCTCATTGACTGCATATAACAATCCACTCTACAGATTGTGAAGCGACCGTAACCACGGCACTGCTATTGTTAGAAACCGTCACAAAGACCGGAAGCACGTGATGTGTTAGCATGCGCAGAGCCAACGCTGTCGGTGGTACAGATTATGGTGTGACACACTCCTGAATCCACTGATTAAGCTCTTATGAGTTTGGTTGAAGCTACTGGTGTGTCTCTTAAAAGAGGTTTGGAACAAAAATCTGCAGGGTCTGCAGTCCTCCAGGAACTGAGTTTGAGACCTCTGCCTTAGGAGGTCTTTATTTTAGGAAATGTAAAGCAACTGAAAACTCTTCTCTTCAGAGAACACCTACTATAAAAAAAAATAAATAAATAAATAAAACTACTACCTTCTTTTTCCCTCCTCTGTCTTTATCTTTTTCCCCTACTGCTTTGGTTTATTGATCAGTTGATACAATTTCTATTACGAGAAGCTGAGATAGACTTTGACGGTGTAACAAATTGCATATTGTCTCTCCCCTAATGTAAGTCGCTTTGGACAAAAGCGTCTGCCAAATGCATAAATGTAAATGTAAGCTCACCTTAAACATTCATTTATACTTGTGGCGTTTGTATTGCAATTATGTTCTTGTGAATAAAGAGTGCAGACCTGGAAGACTTTGGGGGCGCTGACGAGAGAAGCCAGAGCAGAGGAGAGAGTGGCAGAGAAGATTCCAGCAGTGATGAGGGGACCGAAGCCAGACACCAGACTCATCACCTGAACACAGATGCATGAGAGGCTGTCCGCGATGAATCACACTGAACATGGAGTTTACTAATAGGGTATTTTCTGGACCTTGTTTTTATCCTGCTTTGAACCCTGTGATTTATAATACGAATGGGCAATTTACGAAGTTTCAGGACTAACAGCTATATTGAGGAGCTCTCTCTAAAGAAAAGCACACTTCACATAAGTGTTAAATACTTTAAATGCTTTTCTCTTCATACCTAGTCGCTGCAATTCTCCAGTCATTGTGATCGCTTCTCTGACTACTTCTCTGATGCACGAGTTTCTCACACTGCAAAAAAATTAAATCTAAGCAAAGTTGAAAACTCTTAAAATTAGGTTGAAAATCTTGATTTTCTTATTTTTGAAAGAGTTTTCTCATTTGAACCATTTGGGTATCGATTACTTATCTTATTTTGAGAAAATATCACTTACATTTTCTTGAAGAGAAAAAAATGCTTATTCTTGTCATTTATTTTCTTGAATTAACTTTGTTGAGACTTTGTGAGACAAGTTGCGGATTTTGCCACTGATCTTAAAACAAGCATTTTTGACTCAGCATGTTCTTATTTCAAGAATGTTATTGATATCTTATTTTAAGAATTCAATATTAAATACTGGTAAAAACATGCATCTTGGAACAAGAAAAAAAATCTTAAATCTAGTTCTAGTTTTCTTAGATCAAGTAAAATATCTGACAATGAGGTAAGAACATTTGAATTCTTGAAATAAGACTCAAATGCTTGTGAAAAGAAAGGAAGAAAAATAATCTACACCATAAATAAATCATCAATACCCCAAATTTTAATATCCATCCAGTTGTGATCTAACTTTCATGGAAGAGATCTGTACTTAAAAAAAAAAACATCCTCTTGAAACAATAATAAAAAACTAAAATATAGATAAACTCTTCCTAGATCAAGCAAATCTGCCAATAGGGCGAGCAAATTTGACTTGGCAAGAATTCTTAAAATTGGCAAAAAATTCTAGCTGGTAACAAATGCTGTTGGATCTTAAAAATAGACAAAAACTCTAAAAACAAGTCTTGCTGTAAAATGCTGTAAAAACGCATTGAAACTAGAATATTCGAATGTGTATCTAATTTCTAGTGGTCATAAAACCAGACAATCTGTCTTAAAACCAGAGTGTTTTCTCTTTTAGTTTTATACAGCTTATCAGAAACAAATGTAAGTACTTGTTAGTACTGATAGCGTAGAGGTCAGAGCACTCACATGTGGAGTGGAGCATCTGGTGACAGGGTTTGAATCCAGCTCTGGTCCTTCAGTGAGCTCAACCAAGTGTTCTTTCTCTCTCCTATCAGAACTCATTCATTCATTCATCTTTATTCCCTTTCGGGGTCGCCACAGCGGAATGAACCGCCAACTATGTTTTACGCCAACATATGTTTTACGCAGCGGATGCCCTTCCCTGCCGCAACCCATCGCTGGGAAACATTCACACACACATTCACACTTTAACACTATGGGCAATTGTTCTTATTCAATTCTCTTATTCCGCATGTCTTTGGACTTGTGGGGAAACCGGAGCACCCGGAGTAAACTCACGCGATCACGAAGAGAACATGCAAACTCCACACAGAAATGCCACCTGCCCCAGCCGAGCCTAGAACCAGCGACCTTCTTGCTGTGAGACGACCGTGCTACCCACTGCGCCACCGTGACGACTCCTATCAGAACTGTCCTGTCTAAAAATTCATCAATATGCCTAAATAATATTTAACTTTTAAGCAACAATTTCTAGTTTTAAGACCCCATATTCTACTTTAGGAACTACAATTAAGCACAAACTTTCTTAATTTAAGGTCATATATACTATATTATATATATATATAATTTTCAAAGTCTTAAATAAAAGAGAAAACATCCTAGTTTTAAGAAAGATTGTCTAGTTTTAGGACTAGAGACTAGATACAAGTTGAAATATTCTAGTTTCAATGCATTTTCACAGCTTGTAATGACTTGTTTTGAAAGTTGTTGTCTATTTTTAAGAACCAACAGCAATTGTTATCAGCTAGAATTTTTTTCTAATTTAAAAAATTCTAGTCAAGTCAAATTTGCTCGCCCCATTGGCAGATTTTTGTGTTTGATATAGTAAGAGTTTATCTTTATTTGAGGTTTTTTTTTCTTGTTCCAAAAGTGCATTTTCTGCAATGCATGCACTCTCGCCAAAATCCTGCATATCCTTACCTGAGTGCAGTTATGATCAAGCAACTTGTTTTGTAGCAGCCACACTCCTATTGGAGGAGAGCTGTTGTGATGTTATAACTAAAAATACAATGTCTATTGATTATATCAGTTCTTTTGATTCCTGTGAGTGTGGTTGAAATGTGTTCCTTGAGGAAAGACTGGCTTATGTTAAGCGGCATGTAGCATGTTGTGTTAAGGCACTTGAAATAAGTTATGCTACTACTAACATGCTTTCATACACATCTAATAATTATTGTTGCCAACAGCTTCTGATTGATGTCTCTAAATATATCTCATAAAAATATATTTTGTGAACGATTGAGGCTTATAAATATATGTGTTGCCTATATATGAACACGTTTTTTCTCCTAACTGTACTTAAGGAGGCTTATTACCAGGTGCTCTATAAAGTCTGTGAATGATGGCACTTAAAGCTCTCTGAAACAGGAATAAAACACACTGAAGTTACACTGGTTTGACTCACACAAACATACGCGCATGCTAGACACTAAAAAGTCATGCCACACCTGGAAGTCATTGTGAAGGCCGTATCTGCACTCGCCCTCTCTGCAGATGGAGAAATCGAAGCCCAGGGTGCAGGCGGCATCGGTGCAGTTCTGCAGAGACACGGTGGTGGTGTCGTTATCTTCTCCTGTCGCGTCTCGCACAATACAAGCTCCTGAAACACACAGTGTTCTGAAATATGGTGATGGGTTGCTAACACATACGTTTGTTTTCCTACAGGTTTCTTCAAGCTAAATGTCAGACTTTTAGGACCATGTATTAAAAAATGAATACCTATTTAATTGTTTGCCTTCTCAGAGAAAGATAATTAAATTCTAGAAGTTCAGCACAATAAATTACTAAGCAAACAAAGCTGAGACGATTAATAAAGTTTATCAAGTGTTTTGTGGATTTAGCGTGGGAGTCTAATGCCTTCAAACCCATACTTCAGTATTGCAGTTTCTTTTTGCATTCCGTGCAATACTCTTCAAAAAGTTCACCTGTATCAGTTTAACCCAACTCTGATGACTCTGATGCTTTTTCCATCCGCGCCTCGTTAAATTTACAATTTCAGTTGTTCACAACCAGCTTACACTGCATCATAAGATTGAAGCTCCTTCTTCGTCTTCTTTTCGTCTAGTTTTGTTGTTCTTATCAGTGGTTGGCATCATGCGTTGCTAATGGTGCATGGCTTACATTTTGTGATTGCAATAATCATGATTGAAAAAAACTAGGTTTTTTAGACTTTAGACCAGAAATGTCATACTAAATAAGAAATAAATGGCAACAATTTTAAGACATCAAAATGTAAGACTTTTTAAGTCCTTTTTAGCTCTTATTACCAAAATTTCCAAAGCTTTTAAGATTCACAGAAAAAATGTGAAATCTTTTAACAAGCATTAACAAGACCTGAAGAAGCGTTTGAGAGAAGTGTGCTCTGTCTCGCCGTCAAAGAATAGAACATCAGCTTTAATGTCCAATGTGACATTAAACAATTTTCCATATGCTTTTTATGATCAAAACAACATTCTAAACGCTGCACACGATCAGTTGGTTTAATGTATCTGTAAACTTTACTGTGAAGTCCTACATAAAGGTGTTACTTTTATATTTAAACAACTACTGGGAAAACATCATTGATCAATGATTGTTCACTGCGGGGCTGACACGGTGGCGCAGTGGGTATCACGGTCGTCTCACAGCAAGAAGGTCGCTGGTTCGAGTCTCGGCTGGGTCAGTTGGTATCTCTGTCTGGAGTTCTCATGTTCTCCTCGTGATCGTGTGGGTTTACTCCGGGTGCTCCGGTTTCCCCCACAAGAACAAAGACATGCGGAATAAGAGAATTGAGTAAGAATGATTGTTCATAGTGTTTGAGTGAGAATGAGTGTGTGTGGATGTTTCCCAGCGATGGGTTGCGGCTGGAAGGGCATCCGTCGCATAAAACATATGCCAGAAAAGTTGACGGTTCTTTCCCCGAAAGGGAAGAAAGCTAACAAGAAAATGGATGGATGTTCACTGCACTTGGAAGATAAGTTACTAATTTTTATTGAAAAACACACTTTAAATGTTGAGGTGTTAACATCCTTGCATTTCCCTATGAACATCTGTCTGTCTCCGAGATGCATCAAGTAACTTTTTTTACAAGCTGTGCATGGGTAGCAGAGATGACGGCTTACAGTGTCTGTATGTATTTTGATATGTGTTATTTTACATCCCTTTTAAATGTTTTTCAAGCTTTTGTTTGTGTTGTGGATCCTGACCAACTCTGTGTCCTGACGTGGTGATTTAGAACAAAAATTTAGTTTTTTTTAAGCGTTGGTTAGAGCAAGACAAACGCTCAATCTGAGCACAATGTTCCAGATGTCTGTACCATTGGAGATAGCGACAGCAATGTACACGACTCCAGTGATGATGATCGCTAGAAGAGTTCCTTTAGGGATTGCTGACTGCGGATCCTGAAGACACAAAGGGTATCAATCAAGACGATAATCCAGAACTATTCTCACTCAGAGACTGATTTCTCTCACAGCCAGGTCTCCGGAGATGTTGGCTCCAGCAAGGATTCCTGTGGCTGCCGGGAAGAAGATGGCGAAGACTGAAAAGAAGGTCTCTTCGTCTCTGAAGTCCGGACCCATGTTCTCCAGCATTATGGCGGCTTACACAACCACAAACAAGAAGATGGGCTTAATAAGCACTGTTTTAATGAAAAAAAAAATTCCTAAAGCACACTTGCATTATGGTGCATGAACAAACTGAATGTTTATTTTTTTCGCTTTTGAAAGCAAGATGAAACTTCATATAAGAAAAACACGATTTTCATATTTAAAAAAAAAAAAGATATATTACGTAGATTCAGCACGAGCAGAAAATCAAGAAACAGAAAAAATGGCTTTCATTCGTCTTACTGTTGTAGCCAAAGAATCCCTCCGCTTGCTTCGACTTCATGGGGATGAAGGAACCGATGAAATAGTTACAGATGGCTGCCAAAAGGATCACAAGCAGCAGGATCTGAGCCTGAACAACATCATTGTTGCTCGTTAGCAACCACTACAGCTGATTAAAATTGATTATAGTGTACATTTCACCAAAAGTAAAGCACATCAATAAAATATTTTATGTTTTACCAGTAGTGTTAAAATGGCAAAATTGTGTTCATATAAACTTAAACATTGTGCCATTGTCATGTTTATTTTACAAGTGGGTTATGTAACCAATTCTAAGAAACAGAGGATATCAACAACCTAAAAATCACGAAAAGTGTTGCGTCAATCTAACAATGACAAACTGTTGTGAGTCACTCTTTCTAGACACCACCAAACAAACACAGCTCTCTTTCTGGCAGGGGAAAGCGTCTTCACCTACTAAACCTCAACTCAGCACTGTGCCTAAAAACACTGCTCTCTAACGCTGAAGACAAGACAACTAGTGATGAAACCTCACTTTATAGTCCATGAAGAAAAGGTCATCATGGAACATAACGTCAAATTAATTTGGATGCTTTCATTTTTACAAGATGTGGGACGTTTTACTGTAGAAAACTACTAATGTGCACTAAACCAGGTGTTTCAGTTTCTCTGTCCACCCTGCATTCGGAGTGTCACAAAGTGAAGAGGTATATAACCGGTCCACAAGAGTGTTCAATCAGACACATGGGATTGACCTTTTTAAATAAAGAACCTGGTAAAATGTTATTTTGCACTGTTATATAACTTCAAGAATTTGCAATTCTCTTTCCTTTTATAACTTCATTCTCATGTCTAATTTAAAGACATTATATGAATTACGGTACTAAATGAGGATGTGCTTGCAAGAGAGGTATTCTTGAGCTGCATTCTGCATGCAAAGAGCAGATCTAGGTGAAAGCTGAAATGAAGACATGCACTGAACAGACAGAGAGGAGAGAAGATGGCGCTGTCTCCGGAGCCGGAGGACAGCTGATGATGGACGACTAAAAGCAGAGCGAGAAAAACTTAAAGGACATTGAAAACTAACAAACTTTTATCCACATTGGATGACTTTTTTATGATTTTACTTTATGGTGATTATTATGTTTTGTAATATATTTAAAAAAGCTATTAATTAAAAGAAATTTAATTTATTGCAATTACTGACTATCAAGTTTTTGATTTAAAAAATATTTTCATCTTTGATGAAAGATTTTTAATGTAAAAACTTAAGAGAAAGAACTGACCACAAAGGAGTCTTCTGACCAAAAGCATTTAAAGCTTAAAATTAAGGGCAGACTCGACTTACTTAACCCAACCTGAGAATAATAAATAAAAAGGTTGAATGTGTAAAAGATTAAAGGATTAATTGAACACCATAAAACAGCACCTTAATAGCTCAAGGAAAAGATCAAAAATGTTCACATTTTAGATCAAATGCACATTTGATCAGATTAAAATAGTTCTTATTTTCATGCTAAATCTAAGGTTTCTCATAACTGTGTGTTATTATAATATTGTTCTTTCAGTTACTATTTTTCATTTAGAAAAAGGGAAAATATGTTGTTTTAATGATTAGGAGCTCATTATGTTATGCTTTGCTCTCATTTCTTTAGTTCACTCCACAGATGAAGTTGAGAGCCCAGAATAAAAGGAGTTTGCACTCGCTGCAGTACATTGTATGCTGTACGGAGCATTGTAAACAGTCGCGGTGGCATCAGAAGTGCAATTGGATTCTGACAGTTAAAGTGACCTTTGCCTCCCACTCCATCCCAGCGAGAGAGATTCCCAGCAGAAGAATCACAGTCAGCGTCCCAACGATCCGAATATCATTGATCTCGTCAGTCATCAGAGCGTCGATGCCCTGCGAAGGATCACAGAACAGAATCACTTCCATCATCATCCTCATCACCTACATATTCATCATCATGAACTCACGTCCAGAAGCTCCACCACCGTCTCAGCGAACCCAACAACATACATGGCTACAGCGACTGCGTTAGCGAAGGCGAAGATCAGACCGATGGAACCCCCGAACTCTGGTCCGAGGCTGCGTGAGATCAGATAATATGCTCCACCTGAGAGAAAGAGAAAGAGTGTGTATGAGGAAGAGAGAGAGAAAGATTGAGATAGAGAGAAAGAGAGAGAGACGTATGGGAGACACATGAGAGAAGAGAAAGAGTGTGCATGATGAAGAGAGAGAGAGCGAAAGATTGAGATAGAGAGAAAGAGAGAGAGACGTATGGGAGACACATGAGAGAAAGAGTGTGTATGAGGAAGAGAGAGAGAAAGATTGAGATAGAGAGAAAGAGAGAGAGACGTGTTGGAGACACATGAGAGAAGAGAAAGAGTGTGCATGATGAAGAGAGAGAGAAAGATTGAGATAGAGAGAAAGAGAGAGAGACGTATGGGAGACACATGAGAGAAGAGAAAGAGTGTGCATGATGAAGAGAGAGAGAAAGATTGAGATAGAGAGAAAGAGAGAGAGAGACGTATGGGAGACACATGAGAGAAGAGAAAGAGTGTGCATGATGAAGAGAGAGAGAAAGATTGAGATAGAAAGAGAGAGAGACGTATTGGAGACACATGAGAGAAGAGAAAGAGTGTGCATGATGAAGAGAGAGAGAAAGATTGAGATAGAAAGAGAGAGAAGTATGGAAGACACATGAGAGAAAGAGTGTGCATGAGGAAGAGAGAGAGAAAGATTGAGATAGAGAGAAAGAGAGAGAGACGTATGGGAGACACATGAGAGAAGAGAAAGAGTGTGCATGATGAAGAGAGAGAGAAAGATTGAGATAGAAAGAGAGAGAAGTATGGAAGACACATGAGAGAAAGAGTGTGCATGAGGAAGAGAGAGAGAAACATTGAGATAGAGAGAAAGAGAGAGAGACGTATTGGAGACACATGAGAGAAGAGAAAGAGTGTGCATGATGAAGAGAGAGAGAAAGATTGAGATAGAAAGAGAGAGAAGTATGGGAGACACATGAGAGAAAGAGTGTGCATGAGGAAGAGAGAGAGAAACATTGAGATAGAGAGAAAGAGAGAGAGACGTATGGGAGACACATGAGAGAAAGAGAAAGAGTGTGCATGAGGAAGGGAGAGAGAGCAAAAGATTGAGATAGAGAGAGAGACGTATGGGAGACACATGAGAGAAAGAGTGTGCATGAGGAAGAGAGAGAGAAACATTGAGATAGAGAGAAAGAGAGAGAGACGTATGGGAGACACATGAGAGAAGAGAAAGAGTGTGCATGAGGAAGAGAGAGAGAAAGATTGAGATAGCGAGAGAGAGACGTATGGGAGACACATGAGAGAAAGAGTGTGCATGAGGAAGGGAGAGAGAAACATTGAGATAGAGAGAAAGAGAGAGAGACGTATGGGAGACACATGAGAGAAGAGAAAGAGTGTGCATGAGGAAGAGAGAGAGAAAGATTGAGATAGAAAGAGAGAGAAGTATGGAAGACACATGAGAGAAAGAGTGTGCATGAGGAAGAGAGAGAGAAAGATTGAGATAGAGAGAAAGAGAGAGAGACGTATGGGAGACACATGAGAGAAGAGAAAGAGTGTGCATGATGAAGAGAGAGAGAAAGATTGAGATAGAAAGAGAGAGAAGTATGGAAGACACATGAGAGAAAGAGTGTGCATGAGGAAGAGAGAGAGAAACATTGAGATAGAGAGAAAGAGAGAGAGACGTATTGGAGACACATGAGAGAAGAGAAAGAGTGTGCATGATGAAGAGAGAGAGAAAGATTGAGATAGAAAGAGAGAGAAGTATGGGAGACACATGAGAGAAAGAGTGTGCATGAGGAAGAGAGAGAGAAACATTGAGATAGAGAGAAAGAGAGAGAGACGTATGGGAGACACATGAGAGAAGAGAAAGAGTGTGCATGAGGAAGGGAGAGAGAGCGAAAGATTGAGATAGAGAGAAAGAGAGAGAGACGTATGGGAGACACATGAGAGAAAGAGAAAGAGTGTGCATGAGGAAGGGAGAGAGAGCAAAAGATTGAGATAGAGAGAGAGACGTATGGGAGACACATGAGAGAAAGAGTGTGCATGAGGAAGAGAGAGAGAAACATTGAGATAGAGAGAAAGAGAGAGAGACGTATGGGAGACACATGAGAGAAGAGAAAGAGTGTGCATGAGGAAGAGAGAGAGAAAGATTGAGATAGCGAGAGAGAGACGTATGGGAGACACATGAGAGAAAGAGTGTGCATGAGGAAGGGAGAGAGAAACATTGAGATAGAGAGAAAGAGAGAGAGACGTATGGGAGACACATGAGAGAAGAGAAAGAGTGTGCATGAGGAAGAGAGAGAGAAAGATTGAGATAGCGAGAGAGACGTATGGGAGACACATGAGAGAAAGAGAAAGAGTGTGCATGAGGAAGAGAGAGAGAAAGATTGAGATAGAGAGAGAGAGACGTATGGGAGACACATGAGAGAAAGAGTGTGCATGAGGAAGAGAGAGAGAAAGATTGAGACAGCGAGAGAGACGTATGGGAGACACATGAGAGAAAGAGAAAGAGTGTGCATGAGGAAGAGAGAGAGAGAGAAAGATTGAGATAGAGAAAGAGAGAGACAGACATATGGGAGACACATGAGAGAAAGAGAAAGAGTGTGCATGAGGAAGAGAGAGAGAAAGATTGAGATAGAGAGAGAGAGACGTATGGGAGACACATGAGAGAAAGAGTGTGCATGAGGAAGAGAGAGAGAAAGATTGAGATAGCGAGAGAGACGTATGGGAGACACATGAGAGAAAGAGAAAGAGTGTGCATGATGAAGAGAGAGAGAAAGATTGAGAGAGAAGTATGGGAGACACATGAGAGAAAGAGTGTGCATGAGGAAGAGAGAGAGAAAGATTGATATATAGAGAGAGAGATGTATGGCAGACACATGAGAAAAAGAAGTTGATGAAATGAGAGGGAATGAGAGGAAAGAGAGAGAAGAAAAGTTGATAGAGAAGGTGCAATAGAGATAGAGGAAGATGATACGGGGGTATGAACAAGGTGAGAGAAGAAACAGAGAAAAAGAAAGTTCACAAGAGAGAGGGAGAGAATGGCAGAAGGGACAGAAGGAAAGTGACAGAGAGAGAGAGAGTGATAAAGATGGAGAGATAAAGAAAGCAAGAGGGCTGAGAGCTGAGAGCAATACATGAAAACTTACAAAAAAATACATAGTTTTGTACATAAGTTATTTATGTTTTGAACACTGGATTTGGAAAATCAGAATCAACTAGAACCTTTTATAGTTTTAGTAAGCATGCTTTAAATGTATGAAAAACTACTCATTACAGGAGAATTAGTTTTTTTTTAATTAAACAAAACGATTTATTCTTAAAGCTTGATGAATAATCAAATGAACAGCCACCTGATCAAAGAAAAAATAGCTGAAAATATAATAAGCATACATATTCCAAATAAGCTAAACATAACAAGAGTACGTAGTGCAAAGACGCAGCATTTTTGGTGGAAATCTCAGGCCCCGCACACTCATGCAATATTTTGACAGACCTCCGCGGACGAACCCATTGGTGGCGATGGCTGAGGTGGAGAGTCCAGTGATGGAGGTGACTACGATCGCCATGAGGATGATGGCACAGGAGAGAGCTGCGGATGTTCAAACAGCATCATTCACTTCACATTTGATGCAGTAATTTTCTCATTAGTCTTTAAGGAAAATAGTAGGGATCCACTGAATATCGGACCACCAAAAGTTTTCGGTCGAAAACAGCCCAAAAGTGCATTTTCGGTTTTCGGCCGAAACAGTGATGACGCAATCACTGCCTGCACATGTTTATCGGCAGCAACGGCTCCAGCAAGACAAATTAACAAATATTTTTTATAATTTATAAATTAATTTATTCTTTGAAACTTTATTATGAATTTATGCAATTGCAATGCCTTGTTTTGAGTAAGGTTAGTACACAGTCGTAGCCATAAATGCAATTGTACCAATAATTGGCAAAATTTCTTTCTGTGTTTCAGTTTTCGGCCTTGGTTTTCTCTTTTTCGGTTTTAGGTTTCGGATCCCTAGAAAAAAATATTCTCAAAACCATGTTCCAGACAAAGTGAAAGTGAGCAGTTGGTCAGATATGGAGAGAGCCATACCCAGAATTTGTGGTCTGCATGTAACCCATCCCAGTGTACACACCCACACAGCAGTGAACAAACACACCGTGAGCACTCACCCGGAGCAGTGGGAGCCATGGCTGCGGGGAACTGGAGCAGTCGGGGAACTGGAGCTCGCTCGAGGGCTCCACAGCTGTGATTATTGAAGATGGAGAGCAAGTGTTTCATCTCTCACTCCACCTACAACTTATTGGGTCTGGGGATCGAACCTGCGACCTTCAGATCACTAGGCGATCTCCTTATCCACCGGACAACAACTGCCCACAAATGCCCAAAGCTCAGGAATCTACTCAATGCTACTATCTGTTAAACATTGTACCAAAACCCACACTGTTTGAGGAGAAAAGATCATAAATGTAGCTTCAAATTTGGTGTGGCTTTAATTATTTCTGACTGATAATGTGAGGCATCATAGTGACTCTGTGTGCATTCAATACACTGAATTCAACATTTAGTGAAGGCTAATGTAAACTTTTGCTACCGATGCCAGCCTGGCCCACAATCCAGGACATGCGGATGAACAGAATCACTCCCCAGATGTTCAGCATGCAGCGGATCTTAACACACAGAAACAGAAAATCTCGTGTGGACAAGTCAGAAGGTCAATCATTACAATTAACCAATCAGAATCAGACATTTAACACTCGAGAATTCATCTGCCAATAAGAATCAACTAATGAGGAATATTGGATGAATAATTGAATGATGTCTCAAACCAAGACTCCTTTGACCCATCCGAACTTCACGGTTCCACTCTTCCCTTCAGACGCTTCTTTCTCGGGGAGGACCTCAGAGAGCGTGGGCTCTTCACCACCAGAGTAACACTCCTCCAGCGGCTCCTGAGGAGAGATGCAAGAGGACAACTGGACAGTGAAACTGAAACCCTTCTTCACTTCATCTTCATGTCGGCTTTCTTCCCTTTGCGGATGCCCACCTGGATGCGGATGCCCTTCCAGCCGCAACCCATCGCTGGGAAACATTCACTCGCACTCATTCTCACTTTAACACTAAGGACAATCGTTCTTACTCAAGTCTCAACGATTAAGTATAGCTATTTAAAGTGATATAGGTTAATATAAGTGTAGCTAGTTTTAACAATCACAAACACTTAACATAAGAAAGAGCTGCTGTTTGAGGATCGCGTTAACCTCCTGGAAACTTTGCTCTTACGTTTATGTAAATACTCTCGTAATCTCGTTTTTTTCTCTTAATGGGGACTCTTATTTTAAAGGTTCACTCTGGTGATGGATGGAAAGTTGCACCCATATTAGGACTGTGATTGTTTTAACTTCAGAACGGTTACCACCCACCGAGCTCGCACACAGCTCTCACGGTGGTGACTTTTGTGATTTAAGGAAGGAGTTTGCAAGAAAAATAAAACAAAAGAACCATCAGTTTTGAGAGTGTTTCGAGGGGATGGTACACCATAAGATGGACAAAATCAGAAGATAAGAAAAACAAAGTATTTAGTCTTCTTTTTTGGGACACTCTGAAATGCTTGGCGCTAACATCACTTAAGATGTGTAGGAAACCCATCTTTTGATTGGCCTAGTGTTGCCAGCGTCCTATCTTCAAACAGCGAATTTTTGTAACATCAATATTTCTGTAAAATACACAGTGAGATGCTGAACACGCCAACGTGAACAGTACGGTAGCATTCTCTTTTGTTTTATTTACGCCGGCTTTCCTCCTGGTGGCGCAGTGGCGCAGTGGGTAGCAAGGTCATCTCACAGCTAGAAGGTCACTGGTTCGAGCCTGGGCTGGATCAGTTGGTATCTCTGTGTGGAGTTCTCATGTTCTCCTCGTGATCGCGTGGGTTTACTCCGGGTGCTCCGGTTTCCCCACAAGAACAAAGACAAGCGGAATAAGAGAATTGGGTAAAAACGATTGTTCATAGTGTTTGAGTGAGAATGAGTGTGTGGATGTTTCCCAGCGATGGGTTGCAGCTGGAAGGGCATTCGCCGCATAAAACATATGCCAGAAGAGTTGGCGGTTCATTCCTCTGTGGAGACCTTGAATTGGAAGAAAGCCGACAAGAAAAGGGATGGATGATGGATTTCACTCCGCCGGTAGTGATGTGTTATCTACAAACCAACGTTTTCTCTTGTGATATCCAGAAACAAGCACGCAGCGGGAAAGATCCACATAGGGAAAGACATAGCAAGCAGCACACAACTTGAACTTGTGTTATTTGAGATGGCAACAAGGTTTAAAGGAAGATGCTCAATTCTCTGGCTGTATAATAGTGTTCTGGCTGTATAATAGTGCATGCCATTACAGTGTCTATCAATTGTTGCTAACGCGATTTTAAATTTGCTCGTAATTAATTCCTCTAATTTCTATAACATCTACGTTGACCGCCAGACAGTAACTTTGCATACACTTCATATGCAAATCACTAACAAATCTGTGATTAGCTGGGGAGTGGCTACGAAAAAAAGCCATTGAATGTGATTTTTATTAAAAATAGAGACTTTATAAGTTAAAGAAACACATGCCTCATACAATTAGACCAAATAGAACAGTGTATTATTAAAAATAACCCAATGTGACCTGTAAACTTTTGCACTAAATGTTGCACAAGTGCACTTTAATAGCTTAGCTTAATTTAATGATAATTCTGTGTTGTAATGTTAATTTATGCTGTTTGATGTAGCACCTTAGTCCTAGGGAAACGTTTCGTTTCACCGTGTATATGGTTGAAATGACAATAAAAGCTTACTTACTTACTTACTTACTGCTTTAAAGTTTGCCAAATTAACTTTATGTTTAACTTAAAATAAGATGAGAAGTTCTCTGCACATCATGCTAAACAGCAGGTTTTGTCCATTTAGATTTAATTTTATATCAGCAAACTTTGTTTTCAAAAGGTCAATCTTGATGTCTACAGATAGCTGCTCATCTGGTGCGCTGTGAAAGCCAGATAACGTCCACTCCGTCTAAATTTCAGCTTTTCCTCACATTTAGGGGCTTCAGTGAAGATTGGGTTCAGTACAGCATGGCTGCTTCAGAGCAGACCGCTTTATGAACCTGTGTTGGAGTGAAATCACGCTCGGTGTGGCTCAGCGTCAGTCTCGGTCAGGACACTGGCTCTTTGAGACCGCAGCGGGTCACGCTGGGCTCCAGCGCTCGCGGAGCCGCACGGAGGCGTGTGAGAGAGAGAGAAACTATTGTTAGAGGACAAGAGCGAGTGTGTGCGACGTCACAAAACAACAAACAATTGCTTTATTTAGCAAAACACTCACTTTATAACAAAAGTATCCAAGCCTAATGTCATCTCAAGTCTTTGTATAAACTTCTAACAAAATGGATCAAAGAATATATATATATATATATATATTTTTTTTTTTTTTTTTTAACTTTTTTTTTTGGATGATGCAGTGGGATTTGTTTCCCAGTTCACAGGGGTCTGCTACAAGCCATCGTGGATCAATGAGCAAACTAATCATCAATGAGAGACATCAGCGATCAGGTCGAGTAATTCCCAGATGTCGTATTCATTTCTGAAGATTACTAGCCCTCAGCTTGCCTATTATCTATTGAAGTCAAAATGAGTTATTTAAATAAATGTATTTTCCTCCCACGGATGTCTGCTTCTGGTTCTCAACATTCTTCAGATTGACTTAATTTCAGTTTAGTAATGAAGAAAGAAACTGAAAATTATTTTCAGCCGAGTCACTTTTCAGTTCGCCATAAACCAGGATTAGAAAATTGTATAAATGAATACAATTAAAGCAACAAAATAGTCCAAAAAGCTAAATCCAACAAAACCGAACAAAAGCTTGTTTCATGTGATGTGGTGATATCTAACAAACTAAACAGCATTGAAAACTAAAATTAAATAAAATGCTTTAAAACTCTGAACTAAATAGAATTTATGTTACTAAAGATGTGAAGAACTTTTGGAAAACTTAAGGATTGACTAAAACACAATAAAAGGAAATTAAATGTATAAAAATACAATAGAAACACACAGAAAAATTATAAAATCCAACCAAGTATTAAACCTAAAATTGATAATAAGAGAACAAATGCAGACAAAACACACCCTGATAATAATTTAAAAATTCACATTTTTAAATGACAAATATAGAGAGTTTTATACTTTAAAGCAAACTAACTAAAAGTATACCATTAAAAATGACGAATACTTAAGAAAATAAATAAGAACTACTATAAATCATTTTAAAGCAAGCATAAATAAAAAAAAACAATAATAAATACAGACAAATAAAATTAAAACTGTTTTCAATACTGTGTTGTAAAATGTCATATGTCTAAAGTTCCCGGTTGGTTCTAACCTTGTCGAGCTCGTCGTGCAGCGCGGAAAGCGAGGGCCGGTGTAACTTCTCCGCCAGCGTCGCCTCGCTCTCCCGGTAGAAGTCGATGTTGGGGACCGCATCCACCGTGTTGTGACCGAAGGTGCGCAGGTAGTAAGTGCTCGAGTGCGTGTCCGAGAAGTGACTCAAGCCTCCGGTGGACGAGTAAAGGCTCACCGCGTCCCCGTTCACATCCTCGGGGCTCCAGAAGTTCACCGTCCTGGAGCGGCTCCGCGACTCCTCACCGCCACCCGAGGAGCACCGCGAGCGCGGGGGAGTCTTGGGGACAACCGCATCCGCCACCGGGTCCACCTGGAAGCGGCTCTGAGCGGTTCCAGAATCCCGGAGAGATGATGAGTGGTCAGACATGATGATGGAGAGCCGCGTGTCCCTCCGGTACCGTGGAACGACACCGGTTATACGCGCTCAGAGGCGCGCGCGCGCGCACGTGAATCCGAGTTTTGAGCGGGCCCTTCTGAGCCGACTTTGACTTGTTTAGGTTTACGTTAAACAAAAATAACAAAAATTACACTTTTTCAAGTCCAATGAAGGCGTACAAGCGGTAAAAAAAAACGTTGTTTTGTACAATTTTATATAAAAGTCATTTACGCGACGGTTCATCTTGTTCTTTTCCAAACAACTGTTTCGTTTGTGATTGGTTGTTGAGCCAAGGACGCTGCAAAGTAGCGAGAACGTTATTGGTCGGAACCCCAATGGCGCGAATCCGTCAGGTACGCGTCATGTAATACACCTTCAGACTCACGACGTTTTGTTTGTTGTGTTTAATCTTTACAACATTTGTGAATGATTGTATTTTCTCTCCATCATTGTTTTTCTAATCCCCATGGCTTGTTCTCTCTGTTCTTGTACTGAATTGAGACGGTACTTAATTTGTTACTGTCATTCTGTTAATAATAAAAATAAAAAAGACGTTTTGTTGTAGTTGTTATATTCTTAAAAATTTGAATCTTTAACGTTTCAACCCCTAACACTAATAATATCAACTATTGGATGTTTTGACCATGCAACGTTAATGATAAAATGTAGTTTTGGTTACATGTTAGTAATGTGTTATATTTAGAATTAAATGGATATTACATATCTAATCCCTTGAAAATATTATCTTGTGAAAGTAAAAGTTGAGAAAAACAAAGAAAAATCCTCTATTGTTTTCTCTCGTTATGATAGTTAATCTATACTCTCAGTATGTTCCATTAAAGGTAGCCGAATACGTGCAGAAATGACTACAAATTCTTGCATTTTTTTGTTATTACACAACAATTAAGTTGTTTTGTGAAGCGTTATAAAAGTGTATAGATAGAATAAATCCACTAACAGAAACGAAATGTTTTAGAGTGAATTATTTTTTTAAATAAAGCTTTAAAAGGGTCCTCAATATTTTTGTGAATAAATAGCACCTTTGTCCCATTGTTAATTTTCTATCAAGCAAAAATGGACAAAAAAACAGCTCTGATGTAGAAACAAATGACAAAGCTACTGAGATCAGTCTAAATCTGAAATGACAATGCGGCTGTTCTTTTTATTTTGACCGATAATATTAGCAACCTTTGTTGCTAGTTTTACTTTATAGCTATGGAATGCAATGCTGCTTGATATGCTTTCAACCGATTGCTTAACGTTAACACAGCAGGACAGATACTGCATAAAAAATAATATAAATCTCACCGTGTTAGAAGATAAAGACTTTTTTTATTTATCTAATAAAAAAATTAAAACACGTTTATTCAGCTAGTTGCAGTCAACACAATCAGACCTGTTATCTGGAAAACTGGACTGAAATCAGATCTTGATTTCACCTTTTGTCTGGAAAACTGGACTGAAATCAGATCTTGATTTCACCTTTTGTCTGGAACACTGGACTGAAATCAGATCTCGATTTTACCTTTTGTCTGGAACACTGGACTGAAATCAGATCTCGATTTTACCTTTTGTCTGGAACACTGGACTGAAATCAGATCTCGATTTTACCTTTTGTCTGGAACACTCGCCTGAAATCAGATCTTGATTTTACCTTTTGTCCGGAACACTGGACTGAAATCAGATCTTGATTTCACCTTTTGTCTGGAACACTCGCCTGAAATCAGATCTTGATTTTACCTTTTGTCTGGAACACTCGCCTGAAATCAGATCTTAATTTTACCTTTTGTCTGGAACACTGGACTGAAATCAGATCTCGATTTTACCTTTTGTCTGGAACACTCGCCTGAAATCAGATCTTGATTTTACCTTTTGTCCGGAACACTGGACTGAAATCAGATCTTGATTTCACCTTTTGTCTGGAACACTCGCCTGAAATCAGATCTTGATTTTACCTTTTGTCCGGAACACTGGACTGAAATCAGATCTTAATTTTACCTTTTGTCCGGAACACTGGACTGAAATCAGATCTTGATTTTACCTTTTGTCTGGAACACTGGACTGAAATCAGATCTCGATTTCACCTTTTGTCTGGAACACTGGACTGAAATCAGATCTCGATTTCACCTTTTGTCTGGAACACTGGACTGAAATCAGATCTCGATTTCACCTTCTGTCTGGAACACTGGACTGAAATCAGATCTTGATTTCACCTTTTGTCTGGAACACTGGACTGAAATCAGATCTTGATTTTACCTTTTGTCTCGAACACTGGACTGAAATCAGATCTTGATTTCATCTTTTGTCTGGAACACTGGACTGAAATCAGATCTTGATTTTACCTTTTGTCTGGAACACTCGCCTGAAATCAGATCTCGATTTCACCTTTTGTCTGGAACACTGAACTGAAATCAGATCTCAATTTCACCTTTTGTCTGGAACACTGGACTGAAATCAGATCTCGATTTCACCTTTTGTCTGGAACACTGAACTGAAATCAGATCTCGATTTTACCTTTTGTCCGGAACACTGGACTGAAATCAGATCTTGATTTTACCTTTTGTCCGGAACACTGGACTGAAATCAGATCTTGATTTTACCTTTTGTCTGGAACACTGAACTGAAATCAGATCTCGATTTTACCTTTTGTCCGGAACACTGGACTGAAATCAGATCTTGATTTCACCTTTTGTCTGGAACACTGGACTGAAATCAGATCTCGATTTCACCTTTTGTCTGGAACACTGGACTGAAATCAGATCTTGATTTTACCTTTTGTCTGGAACACTGGACTGAAATCAGATCTTGATTTCACCTTTTGTCTGGAACACTGGACTGAAATCAGATCTTGATTTTACCTTTTGTCTGGAACACTGGACTGAAATCAGATCTTGATTTTACCTTTTGTCTGGAACACTGGACTGAAATCAGATCTCGATTTCACCTTTTGTCTGGAACACTGAACTGAAATCAGATCTCGATTTCACCTTTTGTCTGGAACACTGGACTGAAATCAGATCTCGATTTCACCTTTTGTCTGGAACACTCACCTGAAATCAGATCTTGATTTCACCTTTTGTCTGGAACACTGAACTGAAATCAGATCTTGATTTTACCTTTTGTCTGGAACACTGGACTGAAATCAGATCTTGATTTCACCTTTTGTCTGGAACACTGGACTGAAATCAGATCTTGATTTTACCTTTTGTCTGGAACACTCGCCTGAAATCAGATCTCGATTTCACCTTTTGTCTGGAACACTGAACTGAAATCAGATCTCGATTTCACCTTTTGTCTGGAACACTGGACTGAAATCAGATCTCGATTTCACCTTTTGTCTGGAACACTCGCCTGAAATCAGATCTTGATTTCACCTTTTGTCTGGAACACTGGACTGAAATCAGATCTAGATTTCACCTTTTGTCTAGAACACTGGACTGAAATCAGATCTTGATTTCACCTTTTGTCTGGAAAACTGGACTGAAATCAGATCTCGATTTTACCTTTTGTCTGGAACACTCGCCTGAAATCAGATCTTGATTTTACCTTTTGTCCGGAACACTGGACTGAAATCAGATCTTGATTTCACCTTTTGTCTGGAACACTCGCCTGAAATCAGATCTTGATTTTACCTTTTGTCCGGAACACTGGACTGAAATCAGATCTTGATTTTACCTTTTGTCCGGAACACTGGACTGAAATCAGATCTTGATTTTACCTTTTGTCCGGAACACTGGACTGAAATCATATCTCGATTTTACCTTTTGTCTGGAACACTGGACTGAAATCAGATCTCGATTTCACCTTTTGTCCGGAACACTGGACTGAAATCAGATCTCGATTTCACCTTTTGTCCGGAACACTGGACTGAAATCAAATCTTGATTTTACCTTTTGTCCGGAACACTGGACTGAAATCAGATCTTGATTTCACCTTTTGTCTGGAACACTGGACTGAAATCAGATCTCGATTTCACCTTTTGTCTGGAACACTCGCCTGAAATCAGATCTCGATTTCACCTTTTGTCTGGAACACTCGCCTGAAATCAGATCTCGATTTCACCTTTTGTCTGGAACACTGGACTGAAATCAGATCTTGATTTTACCTTTTGTCCGGAACACTGGACTGAAATCAGATCTTGATTTCACCTTTTGTCTGGAACACTGGACTAAAATCAGATCTCGATTTCACCTTTTGTCTGGAACACTCGCCTGAAATCAGATCTCGATTTTACCTTTTGTCTGGAACACTGGACTGAAATCAGATCTTGATTTTACCTTTTGTCTGGAACACTGGACTGAAATCAGATCTTGATTTCACCTTTTGTCTGGAACACTGGACTGAAATCAGATCTCGATTTCACCTTTTGTCTGGAACACTCGCCTGAAATCAGATCTTGATTTTACCTTTTGTCTGGAACACTGGACTGAAATCAGATCTTGATTTCACCTTTTGTCTGGAACACTGGACTGAAATCAGATCTTGATTTCACCTTTTGTCTGGAACACTCGCCTGAAATCAGATCTTAATTTTACCTTTTGTCTGGAACACTCGCCTGAAATCAGATCTCGATTTCACCTTTTGTCTGGAACACTGGACTGAAATCAGATCTCGATTTTACCTTTTGTCTGGAACACTCGCCTGAAATCAGATCTCAATTTTACCTTTTGTCTGGAACACTCGCCTGAAATCAGATCTCGATTTCACCTTTTGTCTGGAACACTGGACTGAAATCAGATCTCGATTTCACCTTTTGTCTGGAACACTGGACTGAAATCAGATCTTGATTTCAGAATTGGACTGAACACATCTGCATAATCGGAATGAACGTTGAGATGACTTTTACACACATTTTATTGCCATTTTATTGGATATCCAGCAACCCATGTTCACATCAACACACTGAAACTCATCCAACATTCAGTCCTGTCACAAGTTCTAGATCACTAGTTCACCTGACACATACTCTGGCACAGTGGGAGCCTGAACTCTCTCTTCCTCTCTCTCTATTGGTTGTAGCAATAGCAGTGTATGGAAGAGAGATGACATTATGTTACATTAGCATGGAGCACAACAGCCTCTTTGAGCTGTGACGCTTTATGCCGTTGATCTGAAACCGAGAGCTTCTCACTCAAAGAAGCATTGTGTACTCAGATAAATGAATATTCCTCTCTCTATCATGTTCAGGACGTTCTGAGAACAGCAGATGATGTTTGACCTAAATTAAGTCACAGAGAGAAACACTTAAACTTGGTTCAACCCTATATTTATGTTTGGAAAAAAGTTTTTTTATGGTCCTTGAAGAACCACCCCGTTTCACTTCTACGGAAGATTGAAAATGAACAAAATAGATGTTTATACAAAATTTAAATATTTACTTTTCTGGGCTAACTTTGGTTTGATATTTTTAGGCTAAGCTTACTCTGGTCCTAGTTATTCTGCAGGATTTTACTCAGCCAAGCTTGTTTAGTTCCTTTATTCCTGGATTAAGATCGTTCTTATCACATTAGTCTGTCCAGAACTAGCCTTATTGTCAAACAAGCTTTTTCCAGTGAAGCTCATGTTTGTTCTAACCACGTTTATCCTCATCAAGTGTATTCAGATGAAGCTTAATCAAATCTGGCTTATTTTGGTCAAAGTTTTTTTTTTTGCCGGACAATATCTACTCTGAATTGCAAACACTTTGTTATTACGAGACACAAACAACACTAAATACAGCTTTTGGTTTTCTTGTTTTTAATTGTAACATTGTACGTTGTCAAAAGCAACACCAAGTAAAATCTGTAAATTAAACATTCTGCAGACAATATTTGCATTATGGGAAATGTAGTTTGTGATGTGAAGCTTGGTGATCCTGATCAGACCTTCACCAGCTCCACCAGCCGCTCAAGAGTCACATGAATCTGCAATCAACACGAGCATTAGAAAGGCATTTATTCACTGTTACTCTCTCTCTCTCTCTCTCTCTCTCTCTCTCTCTCTCTCTCTCTCTCTCTCTCTCTCTCTCTCTCTCTGCAGCGTACAATCAAAAATAAAATAAACAGGTACAAACCTTCTCCAACTTGAGGAGACTGGCTGACAGAAGAGAGCAGACCTCAGCTGACTCGCGGGTGAAAAGACTCAGAGGATCTTCTCTGCATTATCAACACAGGAAGAGTCATGTTAAAAACATGCACGAGCCAATCTAGCTCAAATTACGGAAAAGCAGGATCATAAACAACAGAAAGCTCTTAGAAAAGGGTTTGAACTGTTTCTACAATAACTTTGCAATAAGTATTACTTTACAAAATAACTTGTGAGTCCATGTGTACGATTTTACAGCTGGACAAATGCTGTAAATGCTGCACAAATGCAGTAAAACCTGTATACACCGATTTCGAGGACGCTCGAGCAGCGCGGTGATTTGCTCCTCCAGACAGCAGATCTTGAACGCCATGTAACAGGAGGAACACAGCAGAACACACACCCTGACAAATAGAAACACTCTTTTATTTTCTTCGAAGATTGATGTGGATTAAGGTTATTAATTAGCACTTAACCCTTGCGTGGTGTTCATATTATTGTTACTCAGGCGGTGTTTGAGTAACCCTTGCGTGGTGTTCATATTATTGTTACTCAGGCGGTGTTTGAGTAACCCTTGTGTGGTGTTCATATTATTGTTACTCAGGCGGTGTTTGAGTAACCCTTGTGTGGTGCTCATATTATTGTTACTCAGGCGGTGTTTGCGGGTCTCGTTGACCCATTGCCTTTTGCAGATTTTAATTCACCTAATCAAAACATTTTATGTTAAAAACTTAAACAATATTTCCTTTAGCCAAGAAACAAGTGATATAAACAGCAAATATACTTTATTTATTGTTCTTTAACCTGATTTCTTCACGTTTAGAATTAGATCCATGTGTGGTGTTCTCATTATTGTTACTTTGGCAGGGTTGGTGGCTCTGCTGGACCCATTGCATTTTGGCACTTTTAATTCACACAATCACACATTTTATTATTATTCTAAAATGTAAAATGTTATGTTTATGTGTGATTTATGTTTGTGTGGTAAGAGAGAATTAAGGTAAAGAATCTACCATTTTCACACTTTAACACGCCCCGGGTCCAGTAGACTCGAACACCTTGTGTGTAATATAAATGTGTAGGGGGGTGTACGTGTGGGGTCTTAAAAAATCTGTTCTGATAAATGTTTTTCACAGAAAATGAGCCAAGCCCAGTGAATCTTAGCTTCAAATAATAAATGCTTGTTTAATTTTTCTTCTGATGAAAACTGAAAATGGGTCCCACAGACCCGAACACCATAAAAGGGTTAAATAATTGATCAGCGTGGGGCTCACAGACAGAGGTAGATCAGCACCAGTGTGTTCAGAGGGAGAGAAAGTGGCCTCCCCGTCTTCAGCTCCAGATCTGCTGGTTCAGAAACTCACACATCAAGATTGTCCACACATGAAATCGCTCTTACATTGAACGTCACATCATTTCTTTCTTTTCTCTTTTTTATTATAATTTTTTTTTCTTCTTTTTTTTTTTCTTTTTTTTCCTTTTCACATCGCCACATCATTTTATTGTTTCAGCATATGCAATTTAAATGTTATTGGACCTATAACGGATCCTTGGGCAACTACATTCTTTACTGCTGTTGCTTTTGATGGTTCCACCATGTTTCTTATAGTTGTTTTATTACAAAGTTATGCTATGGGTTCACACATAAACAAAGACGCCAGCTAGGAGTTGTTTTGAGGTATATCTTGGCCATTAGATGATCTAACATACTTTAATTAATTCACTTTAATTGTGTATGGATTAAAAAAGGCTTCAACTCGACTCAAGAACATTTCTACATCAAAGGTTTTTGAAGATCTGTGTACATTAGCATGCAGAAAAGTGACATATGTGATTGTAATGTTAACTAGATATCTTTGAACAATGCATGTTGAAAACGTCAGATGTGGCATAAACTGAAAACCAGCAGCATAAATACCCCGTGTTGAAGAGAGCAGGTATGAGCAGGGCGTGCGCAGGTATGTAAACAGTAGTAGGAAAGTGTCAACCTGAGTTAATTGCAATAAATCGTGGTGTGAGTCGACTGATCAGTCCTGTGTTCTGACCGACACACCGTGGTAAGCTGGATACATATCCTCAGCTAATACAGTCCACCATTAAAATTAAAGTCGGAGAAGCCTCCACCACACCCCGCCTTTTATTGCTGACACATATGCAGAATTGGTCCGGAGAACTGCGCTGTGTTGTTTTTCTTCAAATGCTCATCAACAATAAATCTGAAAGTATGTTGGAGACCTTTTATCTTCTTGTTTTCTGTTATGTAGACTGATATTTTATTTAAGAGTTCTCCTCTTGGTTAAAAAAAAAACAGTTTTTTTAAATGCCAGATACATCATTGTCTTGTAGATTGAGTTTTTTGGTTATCTGTTTAGTTCATGTCATTGGTGGAGTTCAGACCAAGCCTGGAATATGCATGGTTTGTAGAGTGAGTTACATGTTAAGTCTTTGGATAAAACCAAATATAATCTCAATATTAAATCAGCGTGGAGAAGGCAGAGTGGATATGATGGTTACTGCGGTACAAAAAGCATGGTGGAGTGTTACAGAATGTGGAATTACTCATAGATACAGAGGAACTTTCATCACGCCAACCTATCATGAGCTTCCTTGATATTTTTTTAAATCTCTTGATGCTCTCTGATCATACACACAGTATGAGCAAAATTCTTAAAGGTGCCATATCATCTAAACTCGATTTTTCAGACATTTTTTTTCTTGCTTAAGTGTTGTTCCCTCATAAAAAAACCTGCTTTAAGTCATACTCAGATTGGTTTATGCATGTTTGTGTAATCCTAATTCTTTTTCTGGCAGCACAAAATGTCTCGATATCTGTAGCCTCGCCCATCGGCCAAATCACCAATCAGATGAACCCCTCATGTATCTCAATGAAGAATGCACTGAACAAACAATGAAAAGAACGTGTTTTTGCATGTCCCGGGGCAAAACTAGGCTTACCAAAAGATGAATGTATTCACAGGTGGATTTTCTGTGTGCCAACAAGCACAATCCAGCAGGGGGTGTGGTGTAAGCAGTGGGAGGAACAGGGGTATACATCTCATTTTGTGGAGCGAAAGCATTTGAGGTGATTCAAAGACATTGTTTGCACTACATTCTGCCTTTTTGAAGGTTGTAAGGGTGCAGCTGTAGTCTAGAAGTATATTATCAATAAATATTGATTATAAATTATTTAAAAGGGGATGGTATGGCACCTTTAAATTCTTTTAAAACCAGAGAAGACTGTAATGGAGTAATTTTGACTGGTATCTGTAGTTTTATAAAAGTATGGAATTCATATGACTACTGCTTAAGAGAAACAAGACACGTGCGCGTGTGCGTGCGTGTGTGTGTGTGGGGGGGGGGGGGGTGTTTGTGTGTGTGTAGTTTACCAGAGCAAGTTTCATGTTTACTGGACTCAGTCTCTTGTTTCAGGTGTAGGTCCAGCTCAGCATCTCTTTCTGGACTTTCGGGGAACGTCTGGGATCGTTTCTGGAACTCTGATGTATGCATTAGGGAAGACATTATGAATTAAGAAATGTGACTTAATCCTTTGGAGAACAAGCATGGTTGCAAAATGTACATGAAAATCTATCATTAGAAATATTGAGTCATAAAAGTTGGGTTGACTATCCGAGAAATACGGATGAAAACCAAGAAATGCCACGATAATAAAATATTATTTTGCAAGGCATTTATTTAAAATAAGAATACCTTTTATGATTTTTTTAAACCAATGATTTTTTTTAGCTTAACCTCTTTGCAGATAAAGTGTCTTTGGGGCAAATTCAATCAATAGCTACCTTCAAATTGAGCAGGATACTTCCTTCAGAGCTTGAGTACCTGTCACCCCTCGTATTCTGCTTGATTATGTTAGCGGTAAGGTTTTGGGAGGCTATTTAGATGAATACGGGCGAGAAACATACTGTGCTGGTGTGTGCTAAAATCCGGAGACTCTGGAGAGTCTGAGCTGCTACTGTCATGGATGCGCTGAGTGGATTTCCTCACTCGAGCATCCAGATCAGAGAGATCAGCGGCAAAGTCCTGCAAGACAGAGACAGCGAATTCAGAATCCAACCATGAAGCTAATCAGCGATTTTGTACAGAAATTTCCCAAACTGAACAGGAACAATAATACAAATACAGAACTGAATCACATAATCAGTCAATAGTGAAAACAGATTGAAGTGAAATAAATCAAATAGGTCTCAACTGGATTCACGGAATACACCGAAATCTACTGAATCTGTTAAAGATGAACAGGTGCTATTTGAATTAAATCAGCAATAGATAAAACACGTAAAAAGGTGATTGAACATTTATTTTAGGTATCAGTGGTTGATCTTTTACATCTCCCGACAAAAAATGTGAGTCATCTTGATTTGACTTAAAACACAAGTACTGAAGAGTCTCTTACAGAAGGCAGAGTGCCAGGATGAAGATGACGAAGATGAGGGCATCCTCTGATGATGCCCTGGGAGGCCATCTGACTGATCCCAGGACTCTTCTCCTGAACAAACAGATGTATTTATCCTTTAAAAGCTGATGGTGTTCATGAGGGATCGAAGAACTTACAAGCAGATGAGCGCAGACAGACATCAGGAACTTGTACGTGGCATCTCGAGACAGAAAGGAAACAAATACATGCTGCAGAGATAAGCAGAGGCATGAGAAGAGGATGCTTGTCATTGACCTGATCAATATATAAGAATGGTGATCATTTTACTCTCTGATTGGATGTGCAGACGAGCAGAGCATTCGGAAGCAGAATTGCCGTTTTAGCTTTCTTGACGATGGTCACTGCAGACACAGGGATCGCAATCTGATTAAAGGAAACAAAATTAAACAAATGACAGATGTTTGAGTTTTAAATAGTGCTAGAGAGCAAAAGATTAGTTTTTCATTGGTCCACATTTCATGTTGACACAGTTAATGCAGAGACTGTTCTGCAACAATTATAAAGAATACCTAAACGAACAAGCGATAAATAGTAGTTTTAATCAATCAACCTTTTACACTTGGTTGTTAGTAGTGTATTGAAACCATATTTAGGTAATTAATACTCATTTTTGGGTACTGCAGAGCCTTTTCTGAAAAACAGACGCAAACTTTTAGTTTTATAGAAATGTTATAGATTTGTACACATTTATAGTTCACATATCATTCACTAAATAATCATCAAAAAAACTGATTTCCTGGGATCTTTTATTTCAAGGTATTCGGTACCTTGGTGTCTTTTCCGAACACTCGTGAGTGGAAGCAGATCCAGTTTTGAGAGACGAACATGCGTCCCTGGTAGAGGATGTCCTTCTGCAGAGCACATGTGTAACCTGAGAGGGGCAAAAGAGTTATAAAAGAGCCTTTCAAATGATTTTATAAAGCATTATTTGTTAGTCACAGTGTTTACTCTCCTTGTTTAAGATATTTCATTTTCTCTTTGTTTTCAAAGAACTGAACTAGATTTTTTTTCTCTTCATAAGAGAAAAGAAAATGAGTGTGTTTATGAATTAAACAATACGGACTAAACATCAAGCATGAATCAAACCTGACTTCCAACCTGCTCTCCCACTGCTCCAGTCAACAATGTCTTGTGACTGATTTAAATATAGAGCTGGGGACACACTGTTCATTTTTCCACTACAGTGAAAAATCTTGGTGTTATTATATATAGTGAACTGAGGTTTAAGAATCATATCTCTTCTGTTACTAAGACTACCTTCTTTCACCTCAGGAATATTGCTGAAGTGTGGAACATGCTGTCTATCGTAGATCCAGAAAAATTAGTGCATGCTTTCATGAGCTCCAGAATGGATTATTGTAATGCTCTGTCCAGCCACCGCGCTACAAAATTACAGTTAGTACAGAACGCAGCAGATAGAGTTCTCACAAGAACAAAGAAATATGATCACATTACACCGGTTTTGTGCTCTCTTCATTGGCTTCCTGTACAATATCACATCGACTACAAGATTCTGCTCCTTGCCTTTCAGGCTCTGAACGGCTCGGCTCCGCTCTACCTGAGCAGTCTCCTCTCACGATATATTCCACTCGCTCTCTTCCATCACAAGAAGCAGCTCTACTGATCGTTCTGAAGATGAGTAGATCCACCAGAGGAGGAAGAGCGTTCTGATGTAGAGCCCTGAAGCTCTGGAACAAACTCCCGGATGTTGTCCGGAGCTCAGCTACGCTCACAGAGTTCAGAACCAAATTAAAAACATATCTGTTTAATCTAGCATTCGAATAATTGGCTCCTGGTATTTTTCTAAACAGATCTGGTGTCTGAGCGCTATAAACATACAAACTGTTGAAAAAACAATGTGGTTCAATGTTCCTCTGTAAGCTCTCCTCATCATTTATCTCTCCTCCTGCAGCTGATGCTGATCACCTGTTTGTTGTCTGTGTTACAGTTTTCTAACCGTTGTTTCTCCATTTCTTAGTTTCTGTTTTGTCTTTGTTTGTTTGTTTTTTTTAGGTGCTGTCCGGCGAACCGTTCGTCGATGGATCTTGAGTTTGTATGTTCTTTATGCTGGGGAGGTGATTAGCACCTGCCTCAGTCAGCGAGGCTCTCAGAGGCCTCACAGAAGAACTCCTCTTTACTCTACCTGATCCTCACGAGAACTTTGTGAAGCTGCTTTGAAAGCAACAGCGCTATATAAAAACTTGATTGATTGATTTATTGATTGATTGGTTCATGTTTGATATCATTTGAAATCTTTTAAAGGGTCTAGTGCAGTGATGTTTAGTATTTCACAAAACTAGATTCATTAACAATTTCAACAACTTTTACTTCTCTGATGCGCTCTGGCTCTCATTCCTAAACAAGGAATCTCTCTGGGAGGATATTGGTCTGAACGGTTTTGGAAGGCAGAAGACAGACAGAACGCCTGGCTGTTTGTCTCCGAATGGGTCCAAGAGCTTTAGAGCTCTCTTATTGTGTAGAAACTTTTGGTTTATGTTTTAAAACATATGTATTTAGTTCCTTAAAATAATGCATTTCAATTTAAGATCATATATTATGAGTTGTATGTTGATTGAATTTGATGTACTTCTTATTTTCAGACAACAATGGTAATAAATGTAAGAACTCCCTTCAGTGATACCTTATTTACTAAGACACTTTTAAAGGTAATACGGATATAAAGCATTGAGTGTAAGTAAAATAAAGATCAACGTAGTTAAAACGTAGCATTACCAGTAATCATTAGCATTCTAATTTCTTTGGTTAAGGTCAAGAAGGATGGTGAAGGTAAAACCTTTCACAACTCAATGTTGGAGTCAGATTTATGAATTATTGTGAATTAAATAAAACATTTTAAGCGCTGTTTCAAGAGAGGAAGCCGTGCTTAAAGAAGGCCAGCAGTGGCCTTCAGTCACGGTTGGCATCCGTCAGTGAGATCTTACAATATGATTTTACAGTATTGATTGCAATGATAAATAATGTATTCAGTTTTTCTGTACGCACTTTGGTCAATTATGTTGCTTTGGAAAAAAGCGCATTCCATATCCTCAAAACAGCTCTACCAAAAAAGCAGAGAACCATTACAGTTATTGATCGTTTTATTATTTTGTCAGTGGTACATACTTTGTCTGAGTTGCTCCGCTTCACTGATCTCCTTGAACACTTTGTGGTATTGAGAGTTAGTTCGTGGAAACTGGAACACAAACAGAGGTTTTCGGTAAAGCATGCCCTTCAAACATCTGTTCTAGGGGTGCCAGCTACTCTTTATAGTTCACCTGACAGGACTGCGGCTTCCGGCGTTCACACTTGCATTCAGAGTCGCTCACGACGGGCATGAACAGGGAAGGATCGAAGGTTTTAGATCTGACACAAGAAGTCAAACGTTTCAGATTTACAGAATCTAAAGAACATGTCAAGTCTTCTGAAATGTTCACTTGCTTTCTATTCTGTACAAGTCTGTTTTTCTCTGACATATATTTCTCAAGAATTTGTCTTGAGCGTAAAACGGTGGAAGGGACTACTGCCTAAATAAAAACCCTTCTTTAATTCAAAGATCTCTTTTTCTATTCTTCAAATATTTAACATAAGTTAAATACTTGTTAAAAGTACAAGACTACATACAATTAGAATTGATAAAAAGTGGGGTTCTGACCTGATGAGCCCTGGTTTGCTTTTTTTCTCCGTTACTTCAGCATCTGCGTCCGGAGAAACAGGAGCATCGCCCCTTCTCGTTTTGCTCCCCTCGTCCTCGTCTTCAGCAGGGGGGCTGCAAAACAGAGAGGTTTGAGATGCTTTTGTCTGTCAGGAGTAAACCCAGCGTACTGTTATCTGAAATGGAAGTGGGTTGGGATTTGTTGAGAAGGGTGAGAATTAACACCGTGGCCTTGTTTATTTTCTCCCTTTTCAACATAATTTTGTGATGTGACTGGTTTATGTTAGCTATTGATTGTTGGTTGCTCCTGATCTTCGGTGTTTGCAAACAGAGACGATCAAAGTCCTCTGGGGCAAAAAAAGTCCACAAATCACAAGCTCAAAATTCACCTCGGATTTCATAAGATTGCAAATAATGAGTATATGAAATAAATATGAACAAACAAAAGGGAAATTAAATGCCTATACGACCAAAGAAAACAAACGTTCATTTACGACTATACAGGTTCTCTGTTAAAATGTGTAAAGTATTAACCGCTTTAATTACTGTCTTAGCTAAATTAATTATTAGTTGATCTTACCGAGTGGAAACCCCATCACTGCTTGGAGGAGACACTGCATTCCTGGAACCTTCAGGATCCTCACACACCGAGGGTTTCTCCATCAGGACGAGAGAGTGTGTGTGTGTGTGATTGAGTGAGTGAGAGACAGAGAGAGAGAGAGAGAGAGAGAGAGAGAGAGAGAGAGAGAGCGAGAGAGAGAGAGAGAGAGAGAGGAGAGAGGAGAGAGAGAGAGATAGAGAGAGAGAGAGAAGAGAGAGAGAGAGGGAAAGGGGGGAGAGAGAGGGAGAGAGAGATGGACAGCTTTAAGAGAGGGACGGGAGCAGAAGTGGAAGAGATGAGAGAAGAAGCTTAATGAGCGTGGCGGGCAGGGCGAGAGAGAGAGAGGGGGGGGGAGATGGAGAAAAAGCAGTAGAGCCAGAGAGAGAGATAGAGAGGGAGAGGGAGAGGGGGGGGGGGGAGAGGGAGAGAAGGAGATTGAGTGAGAGAGAGAGAGGGAGGGAGAGAGAGAAAGGAGAGAGAGAGCGGGAGTGAGAGAGAGAAATAAAAATACAAAAATAAACTGTTGCCAAAAATTAATTTCTGGAGCAAAAAAACAATATAAATATTACATTACATGAAAGTTTTCAAATATGGGCTCCTATTGAACCCTTTTTTTCTAATTGTGGGTTTCTTCTTCTTTCTCTGTTCTTGTTGTTCGGGTTTCCTGCTACAGTCCAACAAACACGTCAGGTGTTTTAGAGGTGACTTTAGTGCTCAAAGTGTGAATAATGAGTACACGTGACCCTTGGATATACAACCAATCACCCAAAAAGCATTCTATGACAAAAGGGAATAAGTAATATTCTACAAAATCTATTATTAGCGCTTATGGATTTAATAACTAAAATATTAGAAGTAAATTACTAACTAAGAAATAAATGTATGGACCCTCAAAATTTAGTGTTTGAGTTTCACTGTCCAAACCCAGTCACTCAACGATGTCCTTTTAAGTTTCACTCTAGCATACTATCAATGTTTTATAATAAACGGTCCAGCAGATGTCGCGCACGCGCAGAAAGACTTTTAAGTTATGAAAGGAGTTATTGCGTCATCACCAAGCGACGCACAACAAATATGAACAGATCTAAAGTTCACAATAAACCATCTATCTGGTGAGTAAATCCCTATGTTAGTAAAGTATAAGAAGTAAAAATAGACTTAAAGAATGTGGTGGCACGCTTAATCAGTTTGTGGAATTTTTTTAAATAAAATACCATGTTTTATTTTGTTCCGTTTCGTTAATACATGATCATGTTATACAACTTTATATATATATGTGTATTATTAATATACATTATTACTTTATCGTAGCAAATTGAGCTAAATATATTTATATTTATTGTAAATGTCAAATATATTTATAAATGTCAAATTGTTAAGGAAAAAAACTCTCCATTAATTTGACGTTTTTCATGTTATGCTGTTTGAAAACTCCTTCTACATCCCTGGTCTAATTTCTCACAATGTAAACGTTCGCATGTCTATCTGTAATAAATAGGTTATAGATGTTGCTAATATGCAACATTCCATTTCTAAAAGGTGGACTCATTCTCCGCGTCTCCCAAAGTAGAATAACAAATAATGAAGCAAAAAACAACAACAACAAAAGCAACAACAACACAGAAAACAAACACTAGAGAGTGCGCTTCATAAGTGAAAGCAGATTTGATACAGCATCCATCCTGTGTGCTAAGTGTACTCACCTTCACGCTTTCCGATTCATCAGTGTGTGAGGATGAGTATAAACCCTGGGGTCAGTTCTGATCTCCTGCAGCAGTTTTTGGATGCTGCTTCCAGAGGAGACAGAGAGAAGATGGCTCTGATGCTCAAACACTCTCCGGAGCTGCTGAATCAGAGAGGGGAGAGAGGATGGAGCGCGCTGATGCTAGCAGCTAGAAACGGACAGCTGGAGACGACTCAAGCGCTGATGGAACACAGGTGAGAGACATCGAGAGACGAAGGTTAATACATCTTGAAAACCTGTGAGGACATTTCAGCGTAGGGCCACATGCACCACAAATTTATCTTGTTTGAGACTGTTGAAATAATTTAATTTATGAAGAAGTACAAGCAACTTCTGGCAGACACTTTTTAGTTACATAGAATTCAAAGTAAATGTTGTGAACAACTAAACGACCTGAGATTTGTTTTTCGAAATGACAGCTTTGTGTTTTTAAGTGTGTGTTAGAATGTAGATTGCAGATAATTTATTAAGGGGGACAACAGGTATTCCCTGTTTCTCAGAAACACATTCGTTTTGCTTCCAACTAATGAAATAAATGTAGATTTAAACACATTTTCATACAATCAAATAACTTCAAACAATTTAACTTGTTGAAAATGGTTGGTTCTAAACCTGATACCTTGGGAGACTGCAGCTAAATCCACTAAAAAGCTTCCCATATAATTAATAACCAAAGAACCAGATTTGATTATATGTAGCATTGTTTTAGAATGTATGAGTGTATGAGCGTACACAGGTTTCCTTTAACAAATAATAAAATAAACAACAAAGCCTCACATTTCTAGGAAAGCTCTGCAATTTTGACAGACATTGTGGCACACAGTAGATAATTTTAACATCAGTAAAGTGGTTTTCTTTTTCAATTGTTCTTTCAAATATATGAAAGGGGAAATTAAACATAGTGTTTGACATTAAATCTTGTAGAACACTATGGTAATCATTCAAAGCTAAAACTAATCACATACTTCAATAGTTTTCCTAAGCAAACGTTATTTGTGGATTTATTTGAGCAAATATATCATCATAATGATGACTCACCGATCCCTGTAGATCATCCTGTCCTTCTCTGCAGATGTGATACGAGTGTGATGAATAGTTTGGGTCAGACAGCCCGAGATGTGGCTCTGTTCTGGGGTCACAATCACATCGCTCGCCTGCTCTCCAGCTCAGAGGTCCCCGCTTTGTCGTGCACGCCCATACAGGAGAGTGAGATTTACTTCAACCGGCCCGTGCTGGACCGGATGAGCCAGAAACGCAGCGACTCAGCCTGGATCTCAAGTAAACTGGCCTCTCCAGAGTCTGTGTTCCTGCTTTTTCACCACTTGAGCCCTCTGGTGTGCTCAGGCGAGCGTGATGGGGGTCGAGTGCATGTGTGTAAGCTGAGGTCATCAGCCGTGAAGGAGCTCCTGGAGGACTCACAGAGAACACAGAAGCTGCTGATCTTCCTAGGTGTGCAGAGCCATAAGGAAGGCTCCTCGATGAAGGACGACGATAATGATGGGCTCGTTGCTTGGTTCGCCATCGGGGCAGAAGAGGACTGTGATGGTTTACTGATAGCACAGGGTCCGGGGTGCTCTTTTCTACAGGACGCCATGCCTGGGTTGTTGAGGATGAGTGATGAAGATGCAGGTCAGGAGCTCAGATTCCCAAGAAGGAGTTCAAAGAGTGAGAGAGAGAGTGAGTGAGAGAGAGAGAGTGAGAGAGAGAGAGAGAGAGGAGCAAGTGAGTGAGTGAGTGAGTGAGTGAGTGAGTGAGAGAGAGAGAGAGTGAGTGAGTGAGTGAGTGAGTGAGAGAGAGAGAGAGAGAGAGAGAGAGAGAGCGAGTGAGTGAGTGAGAGAGAGTGAGTGAGCGAGAGAGTAACCAAAATATTGATGTAAATAAAATATGTTTTCAAAGAATGAGTGTCTTGCGTTTAAGTCCTGGCTTGTAGACCTCTCCTGAAAACCCCAAAAGATCTGCACATCTGTCTTCTAATGTCTGAGGATTTCTTTAAAAAGGTCCATAATTCATCTGGAATATGCAGCATTGCAACATTTTTATTTCTTTGTCATGTTTTCTGCCAGGAGTGGTGGCTCAGGCCAGGTCAGTGCTCGCATGGCATGGTCGAAACCAATTCTGCTCCACCTGTGGAAGCAGCACCAGAGTGGAGGATTCTGGGTACAAGAGGACTTGTTTGAAAGCTGCCTGCAAGAGCCGTCAGGGCATCCACAACACAAGCTACCCCAGAGTGGGCAAGTACAGGAAGCGATCGAGTGAACGAGCAATGCTGAAAAGACATTGATAGTGTTACTGATATTTGATAGATCCGGTGGTGATCATGCTGGTGCTTCATCCGGACAGGAGTCAGTGTTTGCTGGGAAGGAAGAAGGTGTTTCCTCCTGGAATGTTCTCTTGCCTCGCTGGCTTCATAGAACCAGGTGAATTATACAATTACAGCATGTGCATCCACCAGAAACGGTTTTTCTATTCTTATGCTCCTTTCTACTTGCAGAATTTAATGAAAAGTCAATTCCCTGACATATATACATTTAAATTACATATATATTTGGGAGACACTTTTGTCCAAAGCGACTTACATTAAGGGAGAGACAATATGAGATCTGTTACACCGTCAAAGTCTATCTCAGCTTCTCATAATAGAAATTGTATCAACTGATTAATAAACCATAGCAGGAAGAGAATTTATTTTTGTTTATATAGTATTTTTTTATATAGTAGGTGTTCCAAATATATCAAGAAATCACGTTGAGTTCAAGCACTGATAGCTAGAAGTTCAAAAAGAATATTAGCGTCAGAAACTTGGGTGTGATGAAAATAATGTTATGTTACAAACTAATGTACTTCCTCTCATTTCTCCTCCAATCACAAAATCAGTAACACGTTGTTGTAGATGTAGACAGGTTTTTGCTAATGTTAGAAATGTTTAATAGTGCAATAACATAAAATGGACGGGTACTATTTCTAAAAACACTATTCTAAAAGATGGACATGGCAGAAAGAGGAGAAAACATTTAAAGAGCGGTACAACAGTTACAGTTTTCTCCAGAACAGGAGAGCTAACTTTGGCACAGATGTTTAAATTACTTTTCACTGTTGAGCCAGTTTGCTTCTAGATTGTTTGTGCGTAACGCTGATCACCTGATGATGGTGAGCCATTTTATACTTAGCCGGTGATGCATTAAGAACTACTGAAAGTACAGTTTTTTATATAATTATGAAAGTTGAGACGTTGTTTGACATTCGATGATCAGTGAAACGAGTGCTTGTACACAGTTTAGATATGACTGCCTGTCTGAACAGGAGGCGAGACTGCCTGTGCTGGTGGGGAAATACTGAAGTGTGTTATATTTGTATAATAATATCACTGTAATGTGTTGCAGGCGAGTCGATTGAGGCAGCAGTGCGGAGAGAAGTGCAGGAGGAGAGCAACATTCAGGTCAGAACTGTTCATTCCTCTCATTTTATTTTAATAATAAACAGGATTTAGGGAGGTGTGATGAGATTTCATGATCAAGAGAGCAAATGCAAAAATACTGGGGAGAGACCCACAAGTAAAAAAAAACACACAACGCAGCCAGAATGGACTTTTTCGTCGCCTTTCCACCGAGCTGTTTTGTGATGGTACCACTCAACTCTGTGTGCTTCTGGAGGCTTTTCCACTACCTTTTCTGACATCCATTCCTTCATTCATTGATCCATCCCTCTTCTTGTCGGCTTTTTCCCTTTCGGGGTCTCCACAGCGGAATGAACCGCCAACTCTTCTGGCATATGTTTTATGCGGCGGATGCTCTTCCAGCTGCAACCCATCGCTGGGAAACATCCACACACACTCATTCTCACTCAAACACTATGAACAATCGTTTTTACTCAATTCTCTTATTCCGCATGTCTTTGTTCTTGTGGGGGAAACCTGGAGCACCCGGAGTAAACCCACGCGATCACGAGGAGAACATGAGAACTCCTTATCTGACAGCTAGACCTTTTTCATAATCATTAGGATGAAGTTGTAAAAGTGAGCCAAGCCGAGTCAACTGAATACTTTTCTCTGATCATAAAGAAAGCGGGGCGAGACGTCCTGTTGGTTGTTGTGTTGGTGAATAGCTGAGCTCGATTTTTTTCATGAAGCAAGAAATGATCATAACATCCAGTCCAAATACAAAAATCGACCTCATTCTTCAGGTGGGCTCGGTCCAGTTCTTGTGCAGCCAGGCATGGCCAATGCCATCCTGCCTGATGATTGGCTGCCACTGTGTCGCCATGACAACAGAGATCACCCCTGACCAGGATGAGATCGAGGAGGCGCGGTGGTTCACTCGACAGCAGGTAAACGCACAAACTAACCGTCAGTCGTCGTTAGCCGTACATTTAGATTTAGAACTGAACGTATGAGACAATAACAGCTCTCAAAAATCACTCAACTTTTACTCTGTACAATCCCATATAAGTAATACATTTGTTTAGGCATATATGTTCTTCAGTTCATCCTTTCCCTCTAAATTATTGCCTTTTATTCACTCAAGATTAGTATGATTTAGAGGTTTGGGTGATTTGGTCAATGTTTTCTGATTTATTTTGTGAGGGGAAGGCGTTTTGGTGTTTCTTTAGTATTCAGGCAGAACTTTACAGATGAAGAAAGCTCTAAAACCAAATTTGAGACGAGAAATGGATTTGCACGCATTTATTTTGATGACACAAAAGCAAAGCCTGCTAATCAAGTTCCCCTGTTTATGATATCTGATGATATTTATGATTGATGATATAGTGAAAATAAAGATGACAACGAAGAGATCTGGTGGCACAGAATTCGGCTGATGTTGGTGAATTTGAGTAAAACATCAGATTTTCTTAACCAGGCAAATAGACAATGCAAACTTTTGATAAAAAGTATAAAAAAAAAGTATAAAAGCTACCCAATTCAAATAGAGCTTTAGACCTGATCTTGGTCTAAGAGCGCTCCAAACTGACCAAAGATCTGTAATTAACATTTTTTTTAAAAAACCATTTGTATTGTATTATTATACTGTATTATTTTGTGTAAGAGAGTATTTTGTGGTAAGATAAGCTCAATGGGATGTTTCTTGAAGTAGCTTTCTCACGTGAACGCATCTATTTGCTGCAATCGAATCATAAGTCATTGGGAAAGAATCTGGACGAACATCATTATCGTTGTTAATGTCCCATTAATAAATTAATAGTACAAACCTTTTACTTTCTGCTGATCCACTCAGAATGATGAAGACTTTCTCTTTATGAAGACGCATCCATAAAAGCATCTTGTAAAGAACAACGAGAGTATGTAAGCTTTTTTGTTTCAGGTGATCGAGGCGCTGGTGAAAGACAAGCGCGCTGTTTTCACGATGCCTCCCAATCAAACCATCGCTCACCAGCTCATCAAACACTGGATCGGCTTCATCGCTAACCTCTGAAGCGAGGCTACAACTGCCGAGGCTGACAGCTCTCTGCCATGACTCAAAAAAAAAAAAAAAAAATATATATATATATATATAATATACAAAATAAGTAAATCTTCTAGGATTTAACGTCTTCCAAATAAAACATTTTTCAGCTTTCAGGAGGAAAATGCATTGTGTGTGTGCCAGATAGAATGTGGAAAATCTGTTCAAAAACTTCAACATAATTTCACTTAACATAAAGTCTCTGCCTTCAACGTCACATCAAAGCTTTTTATGCATCATTACATTCAACCAGAAGATAAGTGTTTATATAATTTAATTTAATTCAAATTGTTATTATTCGTCTGTCACTATCTATTAGTTTGATTTTAATTAACAGCTGGGTGTCTAAAACATCCATCTATTTTCATGTCGGCTTTCTTCCCTTTCCGGGTCTCTTCTGGCATATGTTTTATGCGGCGGATGCTCTTCCAGCTGCAACCCATCTCTGGGAAACATCCACACACACTCATTCTCACTCAAACACTATGAACAATCTTTTTCCCACATGTCGTTGGACTCGGGTTGGAAACAGAAGTAAACCCACGCGATAATCAGGAGAACATGCAAACTCCTCACAGAAATGCCAACTGACCCAGCCGAGGCTCGAACCAGCAACCTTCTTGCTGTGAGACGACCGTGCTACCGACCGTGATGCCCTGTCTAAAACATGAGGAGATGAACTCTGAATGAAATCACAAGTGATTGCAGACTTGAGGCTGAAGGAGTCAGACCGAGCCCCGCGGAGGAGACACAGAGAAGAAATACAGCCTCCAGCTGCACAGAGAAGGGTTCAAAAAACATTTACGCTACTCTTTAAGACTTACAAGGTCAAAACCTGTTTTCCCAATCACTCCCAAATGAGTTTTGTCTCTGTGTTCAAAACCTTTTCCTATTATGACATTACCTCAGAATCAACCTTATTTCACACCCAAGGAGTTTTGGTACAGTGGAGTACTCCAGTACAAATAACAATAGTACAATAAAGGTATAGCACTAGGGAGATGATAACAATTCATATTTAATGAATTTATATGAATATGAGGTTACACGTGTAATGAATGAGTTACCTAAACAATGGACAAAAAGTATAATAAATAAAGTCTGGTGCGCAGAATAAAGTGTGGCATTTAGTAGTTAGTCTTTTTAGCTAGTGAAGAAGGAAGCCAGTCACACGTGATGCAGAGAGAACAGGGTGGTTCTTATTAAAAACTATTAAAAATGTCTGAGCCAAGTAAAACAAATCATTTCAATAAAAAGGAAAATCAAGAAATCACACAAACCGAGTTTAAAAGGAACCCGATTTCTTTTGAAAAGAAACAACGCAAGAAAAGATTTATTTATCCGGTAAAAGTGAACAGTGAGAATAAAAAATAGAGTTTTTGTTATACTCTCTGAAACACGCTGAAACAATCACTCAAAATTAAGAAAATGCATCTCTATAGAGCGTCACGGTGGCGCAGTGGGTAGCATGGTCGTCTCACAGCAAGAAGGTCGCTGGTTCGAGTCTCAGCTGGGTCAGTTGGTATCTCTGTGTGGAGTTCTCATGTTCTCCTCGTGATCGTGTGGGTTTTCTCCGGGTGCTCCGGTTTCCCCACAAGAACAAAGACATGTGGAATAAGTGAATTGAATAAGAACGATTGCCCATAGTGTTAAAGTGTGAATGAGTGTGTGGATGTTTCCCAGCGATGGGTTGCGGCTGGAAGGGCATCCGCTGCGTAAAACATATGCCAGAGAGTTGGCGGTTCATTCCGCTGTGGCGACCCCGAAAGGGAATAAAGCCGACATGAAGATGGCATCTCTATAGAAAGTCCAAAATATAATATACCACCACTAGAGGGTGGGTATATTCCAAAATGACATCAACAAACCTGAGCACATAGTTGTTTACTGCCTGCTGTCAATATTCTCAAAGGGTGATTTTTTTTAGATGATAGCATCATAAAGTAATACAGCACAAATACAGGACACGTAAGATGCAATAATTGATTGCTCCTAGAGCACACGTGTCAAAGTTATTTACGGCCCTTGAACGTATTATTAATGGCCCCTGGGATAGTATTTAATTGCTAATGAAACCGGTCCGCAGCCACACATGGGGTTTTGCGCCCACCAACACTACATTCCCCATAATGCAACAGTTGCACGCGAACTCAATAAAACAACTGATTTGAACTTTATTATTTTAGTATTTGAACGCAGTAGTTGGTCGAATCATAGAGAAGCTCATTAATGCATTTTCTGTTTATAATGGATCTTGATATAAAGAACATATTTTGGACTTTTACAATAAGGACATTTACTTTACCTGTGGAAAGTGTTTTTTTTTCCCTCCGTTCAAATGACTGACAGGTGTATGAGAAAATGTGGCTTTATTCAGTTAATCATAAAAAAATATATATCATTAAAGTAGGTGTTGGTTCAAAAGGCCATGTGTGATCCTTTCAATATGTTTTAATCAACATTGAAGCAGATCGGCCCTCAGCTTGTAGCAAATTCCTTTTCTTTGACCCTCTGTGATATTTGACAAACATCCCTGTGCTGGGGGGGGGGCGCTAGAGCGAAACAGCCAGAGGTTATCGTTCATAAGGTTAGCACAGCGTGGACGCAAAATACTTAAATCACATAAGCAGCCAAGACTGTGATCTGGAGTTGGATAAAAGAATAATGTTATTATCCATATACAACTGATTCAGCTCGACCCCTGAACATTTTACCTTAAATAATTAATATGCCACATTTAATAATAACATGACACAAATTCATGACATTTTCAGTGGCTAAAATACATTTCTCCAAAAATGGATTGGACTATGGCATCATAGTTTGTTTGATCCACATCAAAAGCTAACTTTATAAAAACCTTAAACACCTGCCCCTCTGTTATAATGTAATAACACCTCCGAGCTTATGAACGTTCAGTGTGATGCACCCGGAGAGCTGGAACTCCAGCTTCAGGAAGTTCCCGATGTACTCGCAGTAGAGGAGGTCGCAGTAGAGCCAGATCTGCGCTAGTGCTCTCTGGAAGTTAGCGTTGCATGTAGGCAGCCTATGGTGTCTGATGGCTCGGTTTATCCCCAGCCAGAGCTTCTCCATCTCTCCAGAGACACAGTTCCCCTCACGTACCACCCACCAGACCCTCTGATGGAGGTTGAGGCGGTGCAGGTCAATGGCCCTGCGAAACGGCCGGGAGAACGAGCGCATGCTGGGAGTGAGGACAGGAGTGTTTCCGCCTGCGATCGTACACCATGAGCGCTGGAATCTCTTCGGTTCACTTCCGTAGGCCTCAGTGCTCAGCCTCCTCTGCTTGATAATGTCTTTCACATATTCACTCCCATTTCTTGAGGCACCAGCACTGTTGATGGGCCTTTGAGCATCTTTCAGTTCTTTGTGTGGCTTTATAGTGTCTTTTAGGAGATTTTCCTGTGTTTTACCATCCGTTAGCCCATCCTGTGGTTTTGTGTCTTTCACTAGATTTTTAAGCTTGTTAGCATCTTTCAGCCCATCACTAGACTTAGCCTCTTTTAAACGACTCATATGCGTGTTAGCGTCTTTAACGTCATACATCTGCATCTTTGAGTCTTTCGGCCCATTGTTAGGCACGTCAGCATCTTTTACCCATTTAATAGGCTCGTAAGCATCTTTGAATCTACAAGTGAGTTTGTTCAGCCCATCTTTAGACTGGATGCCATCTTTAAAATAATTGGTTAGTTTGTTAGCATCTTTAATTCCATCGTACTGTTCTTTGGTGTATTTTAGCTCATCCTTTAGGTTTTTTAAACTATTGAAACCGCCAATCTCGTTCTTGGCGTCTGGTGATCCATCTCTCAGCTCATCGACACCTTTAGCATCATCGTTTAGCTCAACATCTTCTGGTCCGCTCTGCTCTTCCGGATCTTTCTGACCATCTGATTTGTTATCTTTCGAACAGTAGTTTAGGCTTTGGCCATCTCTCTGATTCTGGGTAGTTTCTAGGGAAATCAGAGGTGCTGGTTTCAGAGGTCTGAAAGGTTTACGGGTGTCTAAAACATAGGGAAACCAAGGCTTGAACTCGGGCGTATCTCTACAGGGAAACTCCTCCAGAGCTTGCGTTGTGAGGAACAGAACATCTGAGATCTCCAGCAGTGGACGGAAACATACGTGAACATCCTATCCACACAGAGAGAGGGAGAGATTAAAATCTGCCTCGGAAAAAAATACCATCCACTCATTAAGGACACATGTATTTTTTATCACATACATTAAACATTTTAGGAAATTGACACGAAACAAAAAAAAAAATACCAACACAAATTAATTAATGCTTTGACGAGATCGAATAGGTGTGTACAAGACAGGGTTGTAAAGTACCAATTTCTCTAAATAGTAGTGTCACTATATATTAATAAACTATAATAGCATCTAACAAGTTTAACGTTATGCAATACACATTTATGAGCTAATGGGAAATTAAGATAAGCTACATTGGAATGAACAAAGTCTTTTCTCAACCAAATTTCACTGCAAATTTATAAGCTAACGTTCCATCTCGCAAAGGGGCTTGTTTATAAAAATCTGTTATTCGACTGAAATTATTAACTGGAATTTATTCGAAACACTTTTTTTTAAATAAAAACGTATTCCTCTCGTACTCACCCTCATCTCATGTGACATATTTACGCATTTTTATTCGCGTAATATAACATATCCTGCTCTTGAGGAAAGTAAACATGCAGCAGAGTATCAGACATTGGCTCCTCCGAATCACAAGGGGGCGCTGATGTACCGGAAGAAGAGTTGCATGCTCTCGGAAGTGATGAGTTACAGAAACACTTATCAGCGTTGCACATTTGCGATGGTTTAACAAACGTGTACTGAAAAGCTGTTTTACCACAGATAAAAAAGAAAAAAAATGGCTCATTTGACGACAAACCCGGCAGATAAAGAACGGTTAGTGTCGTATGAAAAGCTCTATCGTTAGTAGATCAAGTATTTGTTTGTAGTTGTACACAATTTAGTTATACTCAGTATACTATTTACTTTGTTTGTGCAGCTGTTTGACCTGAAATGTGTTTTTTCTAGACCATTTCTTTTACCATTCAAGCAGCAGTTTGTTTACCAAATGGAATAAATTAATGTAATGTATGGATAACATAATGGAAATATTCCTTAATTACGGTCACGTAAAACACATCTTTCAATCAGACATCGTAAGCTTAAAGCCAATAAGCTAGACAAAGTTATTTATTCCTGTATGTTCCTTGACAAACACTTGCTCAAAAGTTAGTTTAGCTCTTGCATGTGTATTGTGCTAGTTCATTATCTCTGTTTGTCCCTTTTGAGCTATAAATTATCATTATAATAATAATATTAATTATAAAAATGTAATTGTAATAAAATGATGCTTATCATAAAAAAATATTGCATCACTGTGCATGTCAAGTAGTATTTACACTTGGCTTGTTTTGTTCTTCACCTCAATGTCAGCATGATTGATGAGTTTGTTCTTCAGGTTTATGTGCATCTACCCGGCCTACATTAACAGCAAGAAAACTTTAGCAGAAGGGAGGAGAATACCTGTAGAGAAGGTGTGTTATTTTTTGTACTTTTTAACATTCTTTTTTTTATGTCGTTTAACCACCATTGAAGATATTTGAGTTTAATTTAGAGGTTTAATTTCAAGGCGTGTTCTTGTCTGCGTCCAGGCTGTGGAGAACCCATCGTGTGCAGAGATCCGAGACGTTCTCAGCGCTGCTGGACTCAATGTGCTGGTGGAGGTCAGAACCAGCTCTCGCTCTCGGCACTAACAGGATGGATAAATTCAAACCAGAAAAGCAGTTGTTACTCTTAAGTCTAGGATTGGGTATCAATTGGCGTTTTTTCAGTGCCAAATCAATATTTTTAAAACAATATGTTTTTAAAACGATACCATTACAAAATGGTGCCGAACCAATACTTTATAAAAGCCACAAAACTAAGGTGAATGACTCAAGAATACATTTGTATTGAACAAAAAAATAATGCTTAAAATTTTATATATATTAACATTTTTAATTATTTATATATATATAAATATATACACATACATAAGTATATATATATATATATATATATATATATATATATATATATATATATATATATTACACACACACATACAAGTAAATAGAAAACATAACAAAACAAAAAACAAAAGCCACTTAACCAACTACATTTTAACCACTTTCAATTTGAGCACTTCTTTGCATTTGCATTTTGTAATTAGCATTACATTAGTCTACTAATAACCTGTTAGTGTGCTACTAACCTGCTGCTGTCGTTATCATAATCAAATTTCTACACATTTATCAGAACTGAGATTTGCACAAATCTTCGGATGCTTCTCTGCAGGGAGCATTTCACAAGCCGGTGTTAAAATGGATGCAGCGATGCTCCTTGCCATTAGTTGGGGCTCAAGGGTATTGAGTCGTTCTTAAATAGAATAAATCTGACTATTTAGTAATAACTCTTTTTCACAAAGTGAATGATTTTCTTTGGTGAGAGCGGATAACAGTTATAATAATCAGAAAACATCGATAAGTATGTTTATTAGTGTACTTTGCTCTATTTTTGTCATAAAGGTTTGCAATTGGATAAGATTTTTTCCGATATGAACTAAACAAAGGAGTCGTTTAAACAAATCGTTCAAATGAATCATTCTTTTCAGGCAATAAGAGTGAAAAGAACAAAGCACCAAGTTGAACGAAACCTTTCATCAAGGGACAGCAGCCACCGCCGGCGCTTTTATAACCTTTGAGAGCTTTATTAAATAACTCTTGAGGGTCGGACACCAGCGCTACAAGCTTCTGGATATATTTGAGCTTCTCATATTTCCCGGTCTCATCGTCTGCTGTTCATCTTGTAGTTCTTTGGTGCTGTTTTCTGTCGTGAGATTGAAGCAGATGTGAGTATCGAGCGCCATCCAGTGGCTCTTTCATGTCCTGTACGTCATTAAAACAGCAGCTCTCATTGGTTGTTCTTTAGCGAAAACCCGATCCGTTATGGCAGAGCTGAACTCTTGTTCGCTCGCACCAATCACTCGGAGAGATGTGGGACCTGTGTTTTCTCGATTGAAGTCTGTTCACGCACGTAACTTCACACTGAATTACATTGTGCTGTCTGAATCCATTCATGTGTAATATATCCACACTTCTGACCGTTTAGGTTGAAGGAGAGTTGTTTAATTTAGCAAGCTAAGCTAACGGTAGACCTCCTGATGCCGTGTGCCGTCGGATCAAGTGTAACGTTTGTTCCTGCATTCGCGTGCCTCTCTAAGGCTTTATTTACTCTTGATTTATTAAAAGGGGAGATGAGAGGGGGCGTCGCTCATTCATTGCACTCCAAGTCTTTGGAAGTGGAGTTGAATGCAGACGACCGGTACGGCCCCGACAGTTCAGGCGTTTAAGTGGCAACGAATTGAGGCCCCAATTCACGCTCTGTTTTGGTTCGTTCCATACTGGCTCAAGCGGTACCGCTTCTGGATTGATTGCATTACCCAACCGTACTTAATTCACAATTGCACTCCCCACAACCAACCTTTTTTTTTTAGCTTGAATAAAACTTTTATTCTATACAATATTAGATTATTTCCCGAGCAATGTTGATGTTAATTTGTGACAACTGTATGTGAAATTACACTTAGTATATAAAATCTCTGCTTTTGACAGTCTGCTCTACCCCTTTATTAATGGATTGATCTGTTATAATAATACATCTTGGGTGCCTTTTCTGAATCTCAAGGTCACCTTAGAGACGAATAAAACACAATCCACAATACAAGGAGAAAGAAGTTAAAAACCTAGATTAAAATAATAAGAAAATAAGCTTAAATACTCCCTCCATACAGTCTTAGAGCACCAGAAAACTGACAGACGATAATTGAGCTCACATACCATCTAAAAGGAATTCCTTCACAAATTACATCCCTGTCTGAGATTGAGAATGCACAGAAAAACACTTTCACCTGCTTTAGGAAGAAAGAGATGAGATCACTTGCATCTACTCGCAATGTTTGGAAGTTTCGCTTTTAGTCATTTGATGCACACAAGTTCTTGAGCTCCAAGAGGCTGCAACACACTGATGAGATGTACACCGGGTGTAATCAGGGTAACAATGACAAGAGAACCATTTTCCACGAGCGAGAACGTTAAGAAGAGGAGCCCTGGGGAACACAAGCACCTGTGTGTAACGTGGATTTTCTACGTGAACGTTGACCATAAAAGGAATTCTAACGTATGTTCACTAAACCTCTCTTTCAGAACAAGATGTATCCACGAGAGTGGAACCGAGACGTTCAGTTCCGAGGACGAGTCCGTGTTCAGATCAAGCTCGAGGACGGGAGCCTGTGCCAGGACAAGTTTAATTGCAGTAAGTCACTTAACATCTTCCATGAATTTTCTGCTATTTATTTTAAAGGAATACTCTTAAATAAAAAATAAGGTTAGTGTGGGAAGATTTTTTACAGAGGCGGTATATCTAATTGTTACTATTCTTACTTAATAATTACACAAATATATGAATAATATATCCAAATACTTGAAGCTCTTACAGCAAGACTATGTAGTTTTATCTGCATTCAGATTTTCCTCAAAGTCTGTTGGGTAGTACAAGTTTTATTGATGGCTTCAAATCCATGTTTTTGGCCATTTTTGGCAAAAGAGCTTTCTCTTCTTTTGGTTCTAAACTCTGGGATGAAATTGGTGTTACGATCTTAGACACAAACCTTACTTTTTTTTTTTTTTATTTAATCTGAATAAGAAATGTTGTGTGATGGTATTTAGGCACCCATAATCTATCTCAGTGGGATAATTCCTGGTACAATAAAGGATCAAATCTCTGGATTCCACAGCAAAACTTCAACCAAGCTAACCACACAGCAACTCTTCGTCCTTCTTTGTTGTTGTTGTACTGGAATCCATATCTATAAATAATTTATTTTTTTTTTTGCTGTAAACAAGTTGGAAGTTTTTTCCTGGCTCACATGACCGGCACATCAAACGAATTTTATCAGGAGCCAATATCACCATCGATGGACACGTGAGGCTGAGAAGCTCCGGAGTGCACGACATCCTCTGTGCGACTGAAAAATGAATCCACCGCGATCCTCGAAGCATTAACCACTCGATTCGCTTTAGTTCCTGCAAGCTCTGCTTTCCAGGATGCGTGGTGCATCAGAAACGAAACAAAGCAAACATATCCATGGTGGCAAACACTCATTTGAGCTTTGTTTTCTTTCCTGTTGGCTCTGAGTGGGTTTCAGATATTGGGTTACAGAGGTTTGTAGATTAAAGAGGTTCATGTCCTCTTCTTATTAGAGCGGTTCAGAAAATGCCTGCAAAAATGTGATGTAAAAATAACGATATGCAAAAAAAAAATTTTTTTAATCAATTAATTGTTTTTTTTTTCCTGTTCAAAACTAATGTTCAACATCGAAAACAAATGATTTAAAATTAAATCGATTGGGGTTTTAGTGCACTGTGTCCATGATTTTAACTCGTAGAACTGAACAGCAGTCAAAACCACTTCAAACCTTAAATATGTACAATTCTTTCCCTGCTCTCTTGACACCAAAAGTAAAAGTAAAGTCTTCTCTTCCTCTCCTCAGGGAAGGCGCTGATGTTTTATGTGGCAGAGATGATCCCAAAGCTGAAGACTCGCACGCAGAAGAGCGGTGGAGCCGAGGCTGGATCGCAGCAGAACGACGGAGGGAAGAAGAACAAAAAGAAGAAGAAGTAGAGCGAGCGTCTTATATTTCTGTTGGACTCTCTTTTGTAGTAATACTTTGATCTATTAACTGATGTTCAGATGTTTTTCTTTTCTTTAAATCACCAATCACGAGCAGAAGGGATGTCTTTATAAATAAACCAGAGTATGAAACTGAAACGCTTCTCAGGATCTCGCTTCAGTTCTGCTGTCCTGACCCAAAAGCAGTGTAAACGGCTGTTTTACAAGGTGTTGTGAATAAACGAGCGATATCTGAGGAGTGTAGTTGCGCTCTGGCTCTCGGTCAGCACGTCTCGGGTTATCTCTCACCTTGTGCTCGACACGTTCCCCGGAGACGTCCTTCATAGCAGCTGCTCAGCTCTCAACGTTTCCATCAGCTGAGAGGCAGCGAAAGCTTTTCTGCTGTGTGTTAAATCTAGATTGTATAAATATGTATGTCTTAATTTGTTTTCTTTTTACAGATTTCTATTGGAATATAATTGTAATATCATGATCCGTGCAGTCCAAATGCATAAGGAACCATGGGGTTTTTTTTTTTTTCTAAAAAAAAATTGCTTTTATTTGAGACGTGCTCAGGTTTTCTCTATAGTGCTTCAGGATTACTGTCGAGAGTTCTGAGGGTTTTTTTTTTTTTTATCTACATGGGTCATAAATTGAGATGAGGGTAGTTGTGATAGTTTGTGTGTGTGTGTGTGTATATATATATATATATATATATATATATATATATATATATATATATATATATATATATATAAATATGCACTTATTTATTTACTGCCACTAAAACTCGTGCTGTTGGGGTCCAGGGCTGGATAATTACGGTTGTATTATTCTACTTTCTTAAAGTTTATCTGAAAGTGTGTCTGTCGGTTTTTACCTCTTTATTCCTGGCATAAAAAAATACTCTATACACAACAAAACACTGTACATCAATGTTTTCACACTGCTTCAGAAATAAAATAAGAAAAGGCCTACATTTTTACTTTATAGTTAATGCATTTAAACATACAAATTGCTTTCTGTTAAATACGGATAATCAGCGCTCAAAGGTTTGCAACATTAATGTTAATAATCAGTTATTGAGTGACTTTTAAATGCAACGATAGCAATGGCTTGTCCACTACAAATATACTGCTAATAAAGGTGAATTTGAAACTCAATCCTTAGTTGATAGTTAACTTGACTTTTTAAGGTGATTAACTAATAAACAAAATGTATGCTCAACTGTATTTTGGGACTCAATTATTCTTTAATTTATAGTTAGTACTTGTAATTAACTTTTTGTTGTAAGTTAAGCTGTCATTAATGCATTAATAATGCATAATTATGTACTTTTTATGTAACCATGAAAATGTTAACATGAATCAAGGAACAATTGCTTTTTAGTGATCAAGGTTTTTTATTTTTAACCACCACTTATTGGAGAAAACCTCGCCTGCGAGACAAACCAGAAGCTCCAATTTCTTTAAAGTGCATGTATTACTTTATTATTTTAGCAGTTATGTTAAATCACATGACAACAGACTACAGTTAAAAGACACCCTTAGATGAAATTCTAGGCAAAAGGTAATAAATATTTTGGATGTACACGTCTCACTACCAGGACTGCAAACAACAAAATAAGATTTTACAACACCTGTTCGGGTGTTAAAAAAAAGAAAGGGACAGAAGCCTCATTTTGCTCATTATAACGTGATAATATAATTATATTTCCATTTAGAATTTTTAACAAAAAGATGTTTGTGATTCATTGCACATCCCTATAAACCCACACTCTTGTGAAGAAAACTGATGCAGAAGAAGCCTGGAAGCGTCCAGGTGTGAGACTGGCGTTTAGAACCTGTGAGAGACGCGTTCTGTCTCTTCAGGTTCTGTTTTTGGGAGTCTGAATCAGACTATACTGCTGTTTGAGCTGATGGCAGTCAGCAGGTGTTTGAAGGAGAAGTCTGAACAGATGTTGATGGATGAATAAAAAGAAAATGATTCGTTGATGGTGCTGCATAACTGATCTGGGAACCCAAAACACTCATCAATCTCTTACATGAAATTGGAAAAAAATACAAATTTAACAAAGAGAGAGTCACTGTTTTTAGAGTCGCTGAGTATCAGTTGCGTCCGGCGCCAGGAGGATTTGGGCCCCGAGCCTCTCCAAAGTTCTTCAAGTGTTTGGTTCGAGTCTCCAGCCTCTGCAGCCACTCTTCACGCAGCCTGCAAGCAAAGCAGGAAACATGCTGACGAACCAAATAAACAGCTTAAAACAAGCGTTTGTAAAAGTTTCATCATGCTCTAGTGCTCTTCTCTGCGTGTCGGGTGGATGTATGCGTGCGTGTAAGAAAGTTGTCCGGATGTTTTTGCACATGGCACCATCTTAACCTGGATTACTGTCTTTGAGCTTCACATTCTGATCAGCTTTGTTCTCATCCCCTCGCACCCATCTGAGCGCCCAAAATGATGTCCTACTGAACGCTATGGGCTTCATCAGGGGTATCATAATCAATTCCTGCAACCCTGCACAGTTATGCGCCAACCTTAACAAAAACACACCTGATTCTACTAAGTAAGCTCCTCTTGGCTTGTTTGAAGCTACTGGTGTGTCTCCTGAAAAAAACCCCCTCCAGGATTAGAGTTTTACACTCCTGTCCTAAATGGACATGGCAGTAACGGGGGAAAAGAAAAGAAAGGAGCACAAAACTGCTGTGAGGGACAGTAAGCGGCTCCACAGAGATCAAATTTTAAGGGAAAACATAGATACATTAAACTACTACTTCCTCATTTTGAAGGAGTTTTAAAATACTTGGTTTTAAGTGAAATGTATCTCTACATTTACAATTACGCTCTTACCTATAGAGTAAAAAAAAAAAAATATATATTTTTTTTTAGCTTTTATTTTTATTGGTGTGTTCATTTCATATATATATATATATATATATATATATATATATATATATATATATATATATATATATATATATATATATATATATATATATATATATATATATATATATATATATGAAATGAACACACCAATAAAAATAACAGCTAAAATGCATCTCAGAATCAGGACAGGAGAGGATTTCACCGTCCGTTAAGAGGCCAGTTTCATTTCAAGAACAATAAATGCATCAGTTATATTTGAAGCAAAAGCTGTTTTTTAAACAAGCATGAGAAATCAAACTTTAAAAATAATTTGACAACATTAAGGCTTTTACAAAGTAATGTTCAGCAGGTCTAGAAGCGACGATTGAGCTTCAGCTCCTGCACCAAACGAAAATGAATGACCTACAAGAATGACCTCCAACCGTCTTGTTTTCTTCTTTTTTTTTTTGCAGCAAAATGAGAAGAAATATCATCGCTTGACGAATCCATTTTAGCACTTCTTTTCTGAAACAATCTCAAATATTTTGCATGATGGATGCGGATATTATAGATTGCTCATCTGTGTACATTAAAATTGTGTTCCTTTGCATCATTCCTGATGTACTTACACCAGTGAATAAAAGTAGGACATCTCTGTAATAATCCCGGATCTCCAGTTGTATCTTTTCTACATTTAATAAGCATCATATCAGCAGAGCTGACTCAGAAATGCTTAAGTAAAAGAAATCTTGCTGCAAAAGTTACTGTACTTCAGTACATTTCCACTGAAGCAGTCACATCTTTACTTGAGTATAAAATGTTTGCACCCTGATGATCAGTGATGTAGTGTCTCGTTCCATTAATTATATTTGTAATATTTTACTCTGAGGGTTTACACAAAAATTCACATATTAAAGTATGAATTTTAAAGCAAACTAATATTTCATTCTGATAATAAAGTCGGAATTATTAAGGAAAAACATTTCATTTTAAGACTGGAGCGAACATTATGAAGTTAAAGTAATTGATCTGAAAGATCAAAATCTACAATCAGTCAAAACTCTAATTTTCTAGTTTTTACGGTACACTTGAAACTCATCTTTAAAGCATCTTTTAGTCATGCGCTACATTTTGATGCTTTTAATATCACGTTTGTTCTAAATGGGTCAAAAACATGTCTGTCAACTAAAATGAACACTATACTTACAAAGGTTTCAAATCAAGTATAGTTTAACATCTGATGGAGATAACAAGAACAATTAATTGTTGTTGAAAGTTGACATGTACTTGCTGAGCTTGCTGCTTCTCATCCTCTTCTCTTCAGTTTCCTTCATGTGATGATGGTTGTGGATCTTCTGCTCCCAGAAGGACCTGATGAAGAGCTTGTCGTGGATAAGAGCGGAGCTCATGTCCTGCAAACAGAGAGACGCCGATCAAAACTTACACAGACACGGCGCTGGGCGGCTGATGCTAGAGTTAACGCCTGTTCAGTGGAGCTGCACAATCAGATCAGCGCTCTCCAGACCTTCACGTTCCTCTGAGGGAGAGAGAGAGGAGAGTGTGTGTGTGTGTGTGTGTGTGTGTGGGGCCGAGCGAAGGGTCTTCACTCCAGAGACTCGGACTGAGCTCCTCCTCAGCTGTTCCGCTCTGCTCCTGAACTTTAAGACTTTTACAACTAATTTAAATAACGACAACATTAATGTAAATACAACTCAGTTTTTAGGTTCATGTCCATTTTAGAAATTGAGTGATTTAATTCAACATTTGTGTAATCGTAACTTGGTCTTAATTGTATGAAAATATCTGTCTGGCTCCTAAGAACAGCTCTCTATCTAAAGAAGGTTTTGTACCTGGCCTTCAAGAGTGGCAGCGTATCACTTACTGCGAAATCTTGCAAACATGGTCTGGCTCTGTGCGTTTCGTTTCTCCCGCGTCATGCACTCTGAGATCACTCCTGTAGAACTTCTCTCGGTTGCAACAAGCTGCACGGTTGTTTTTTGCTCCTCAAGATCAACGAGTAAACGAAGCTAGATTGAACGTTTTTGTCTGGTCTTTCTTTCTGAGTGTATTCTGAGAACACCGGGTTAAAACACTGACCGTTTAAGTAGAATTCTAATGATTTTAACAATTATCAACAAACTTAAATTTTGAGAAAATTGTGACTGGCGTACTTCAAGACCACATCGCTACGAGAGCTTCTAATCTGCTGTGTAGACCTCTTTGTAGAACAGAGACAGCGCTTGTCGACAGCTGGTTCTTCTGATTCTACTTCTTCTTCTCGATCTAATGGCTGCATTAGACACAGTTGCTTATCCTTCAAGGCTTCAGTCAACAGGAATCACAGGTTTAGCTTTAGATTGGTTTAAACTGTATCTTTAGGGGTGCTGTAGGGTTCAGTGCTGGGTCCATTTCATTTATATATTCATAATCTCCCCATTTGTGAGGTTTTTAGAAAAAAGAAGTGCAAATTCCACTTATGTTTATGATACTCCAACCCAGTTTGTGATGTATTCATGGAATTTAATGTATTAATTTGTGCTCGTGGTCCCAAATTACACTGTTTTTCTGAATTGGATACGCGGCTATTATTTTCCTCCAAGCAATCTTCCTCCTGCATCTATTTCTGCCAGTCTAAATTATCTTAAAAACTTTCCCTTTAATTTCCCACAAGCAGAAATAAGCCTTACACTTGTGAAATATTAAAATGTACTAACCTACATTATTTATACTGTCGGCTTGACATTTTTTTTATTCCATATTTACTGTTTGTGCCCTATGACATTATAACCACATTTGATTGCAATCAAGCATTCTCTGTTGTTGGTAAAACTGATCATTTTTACTCTAGATTATCATAAACTCTTTGGATAGGCCTGTGAAAAAAAAGCTTAATTTCTAGGTTTTACATGGCGTTATACGGAGTATATTATATATACATTTTTGTGTCTAATCAAAAAAAGCCCCTCAGATCTCAGAACCTCACAGTAAGAGTATTTATACACCAGCTGGCCTTCGACAGACAAACCGAAACAAGGTAAGTGATCTTTACTTAATCAAATACAAAACAAGGTAAGTGATCTTTACTTAATCAAATACAAAACAAGGTAAGTGATCTTTACTTAATCGATTACAAAAAAAGGGAAGTGATCTTAACTTAATCGATTACAAAACAAGGTAAGTGATCTTTAATTAATCAAATACAAAACAAGGAAAGTGATCTTTACTTAATCAATTACAAAACAAGGTAAGTGATCTTTACTTAATCAAATACAAAACAAGGTAAGTGATCTTTACTTAATCAATTACAAAACAAGGGAAGTGATCTTAACTTAATCGATTACAAAACAAGGTAAGTGATCTTTAATTAATCAAATACAAAACAAGGAAAGTGATCTTTACTTAATCAATTACAAAACAAGGAAAGTGATCTTTACTTAATCGATTACAAAACAAGGTAAGTGATCTTTAATTAATCAAATACAAAACAAGGAAAGTGATCTTTACTTAATCAATTACAAAACAAGGAAAGTGATCTTAACTTAATCGATTACAAAACAAGGTAAGTGATCTTAACTTAATCGATTACAAAACAAGGAAAGTGATCTTTAATTAATCAAATACAAAACAAGGAAAGTGATCTTTACTTAATCAATTACAAAACAAGGTAAGTGATCTTAACTTAATCGATTACAAAACAAGGTAAGTGATCTTTACTTAATCGATTACAAAACAAGGTAAGTGATCTTTACTTAATCAAAAACAAAACAAGGTAAGTTATCTTTACTTAATCGATTACAAAACAAGGTAAGTGATCTTTACTTAATCAAAAACAAAACAAGGTAAGTTATCTTTACTTAATCGATTACAAAACAAGGTAAGTGATCTTTAATTAATCAAATACAAAACAAGGAAAGTGATCTTTACTTAATCAATTACAAAACAAGGAAAGTGATCTTAACTTAATCGATTACAAAACAAGGTAAGTGATCTTTACTTAATCAAAAACAAAACAAGGTAAGTTATCTTTACTTAATCGATTACAAAACAAGGTAAGTGATCTTTACTTAATCAAAAACAAAACAAGGTAAGTTATCTTTACTTAATCGATTACAAAACAAGGTAAGTGATCTTTACTTCATCAATTACTAAACAAGGAAAGTGATCTTTACTTAATCGATTACAAAACAAGGTAAGTGATCTTTACTTAATCGATTACTAAACAAGGAAAGTGATCTTTACTTCATCGATTACTGAAGAAGGTAAGTTATCGTTACTTAATCAATTACAAAACAAGGTAAGTTATCTTTACTTAATCGATTACAAAACAAGGAAAGTGATCTTTACTTAATCGATTACTAAACAAGGTAAGTTATCTTTACTTAATCGATTACAAAACAAGGTAAGTGATCTTTACTTAATCGATTACTGAAGAAGGTAAGTGATCTTTACTTCATCGATTACTGAAGAAGGTAAGTGATCTTTACTTAATCGATTACAAAACAAGGTAAGTTATCTTTACTTAATCGATTACAAAACAAGGAAAGTGATCTTTACTTAATCGATTACTAAACAAGGTAAGTTATCTTTACTTAATCGATTACAAAACAAGGTAAGTGATCTTTACTTAATCGATTACAAAACAAGGTAAGTGATCTTTACTTAATCGATTACTGATAAAGGTAAGTGATCTTTACTTAATCGATTACAAAACAAGGTAAGTGATCTTTACTTAATCGATTACAAAACAAGGTTAGTGATCTTTACTTCATCGATTACTGAAGAAGGTAAGTGATCTTTACTTCATCGATTACTGAAGAAGGTTAGTGATCTTTACTTCATCGATTACTGAAGAAGGTAAGTGATCTTTACTTCATCGATTACAAAACAAGGTAAGTGATCTTTACTTCATCGATTACTGAAGAAGGTAAGTGATCTTTACTTAATCGATTACAAAACAAGGTAAGTTATCTTTACTTAATCGATTACAAAACAAGGAAAGTGATCTTTACTTAATCGATTACTAAACAAGGTAAGTTATCTTTACTTAATCGATTACAAAACAAGGTAAGTGATCTTTACTTAATCGATTACTGAAGAAGGTAAGTGATCTTTACTTAATCGATTACAAAACAAGGTAAGTTATCTTTACTTAATCGATTACAAAACAAGGAAAGTGATCTTTACTTAATCGATTACTAAACAAGGTAAGTTATCTTTACTTAATCGATTACAAAACAAGGTAAGTGATCTTTACTTAATCGATTACAAAACAAGGTAAGTGATCTTTACTTAATCGATTACAAAACAAGGAAAGTGATCTTTACTTAATCGATTACAAAACAAGGTAAGTGATCTTTACTTCATCGATTACTGAAGAAGGTAAGTGATCTTTACTTCATCGATTACTGAAGAAGGTAAGTGATCTTTACTTCATCGATTACTGAAGAAGGTTAGTGATCTTTACTTCATCGATTACTGAAGAAGGTAAGTGATCTTTACTTCATCGATTACTGAAGAAGGTAAGTGATCTTTACTTCATCGATTACTGAAGAAGGTTAGTGATCTTTACTTCATCGATTACTGAAGAAGGTAAGTGATCTTTACTTCATCGATTACTGAAGAAGGTTAGTGATCTTTACTTCATCGATTACTGAAGAAGGTAAGCGATTAGAAAGCATCACTGGTGATGTGATGATGTATTGCTTGTAACGTCGGACTGTAAAATCTATATTTGAATACAATTCCACCTCGTTCTTGAAGAAGCTTTGAAGCCATTGAAGCAGTGATTTTAGCTCATTTCAGCAAAAAAGCCTTATTTAAAACAATGCAGTAACAGACTACTTGAAAATCAGCAACTGTATTTGAGGCTTTTTGAATCATTTTAACAATGCAACACGAATATTTTAGAAAGCCAACTTAAGAAAAGAAAAGAGAGTTAAAGTGAGTTACATAAAAGCACAAGATTGATAAAGATATAGTCAAACATACTTTTCTTCTGAGCCTTTTTGGCTCTATATCTGAACATTTTACTTCAAAATGGAACAAAATTACAAGCTTTTAGGAGTTGTATACCGTGAAATATAAATTTCAACACAAGGTACAACATTTATTTTTATGTTAGTCTCTGAATACTCTATTTAGAGGGCATTTGATCCTTCTCTGTATACAGAAAAATTGCATCACGTTTACATAATTTGCAGAAATAGCAATAAATTCCTTTGATAGTTTTTTTTTTCAATTATAGATATCAGACCAAAACAGAAAGGCTTAACAGTTTTTCCATTCAAGAAACTTCTGTTGGTTTTTGAGAGCGAGTGAAGATATGAACACCTCCAGCTAATGAACTGATTGAGCTGATGACAGTACGCTCTTCTTCTGCTTGTGTCTGAAACTCAACCCTGTCAGCAGCTGATCTCAACAGCGCGCACTAATGCCTGCGATGAAAAGCTGCCAAAATTCTGTAAATGTCACAAGAAGATGTCCCGTCATCGCCTCGCATACGCTCTTTATGCTCAATCCTTACCTGGATTAATCCAACCACTGACAGATTTAGTCATTTTGGGGCCTAAGGCAAACAAAGACCTAGGGGCCCTATTTTGTTATTTTTCTATATTTTGACACAAAGAAAAAAAATTACGTTTCAGGAGGCCCAGATTGTTTGTGGAAATGTCTACAAACTTTGAGGTTACATGTTTGCAATGTTTACAAGTTTTGAAAGGGTAAAGAAATGGTAAAATATGTTTTCACAAATTGTAATGTTAAAGAGTAAAAACGGTGTATCCTGAAGCATGGTCTCCTGATGTATATGTGATTTTTTTTTACAGATTGTTTTTTTTAACAAAAGGTAAAAAATGGAGGACCTTGAGGCTTCCTAAGAAATTTTGTAAATGTTCTGCTTAAGTAAAAACACTTAGGGATTTTAATTATTTTGACTTGAAAAAAGATGCTGGAAAGCAAAGCAATTTAATTGTTTAAGTTCATCCAAAAATAGACGTGGTAATTCTGTAGCTATACTAAGATAAATCGCAAAAAAAAAAAATCCTGGGTCATTAACCTTATGAAAAAAAAAAAGTGTTTTCTAGCCTATAAACACCTGAATGTCTACACGAGGTGGAATACTTTGTAGAAAACTTTGAAGTAAACCTTAGATTAGGTTAAACCTATTTTTCCTCTATCTTAGTTTCTGCCTTTACGCTCTTGTTGTTAAGAAGGTGCAGCAATATCAGGAACTGGACAGACGCGAGCCTGATCCTCCTCTGCCTCTGATAAGTAGGAAATCAAAGATTTAAAGGTTGGAACAAGCAATAGTCATAACAGTAATTGTGACTCTAAGAACATGTTGCCTTGAATGGATGCACAGGTTGAACATGATTGGGGGAGTACTAAAACATGGGACAAAAATCTCTCATACCATAACAAGAAATATCTTGCAACCCTAGACTAGACAGGGGCCCTTAAAAAGTTGTGAGTGGAGGGTAAAAATATAGCTTTGCAAAATGGCAACTCCGCACCTAAAGGCGAACACAATACTGTAATATATTATTTCATTTTGTTTAGTAAAATATAAAACCTGGCTGTGCATCATTCTCTGTCTATAAATCAACAAAAATGTTTTCAACAGGGTTTTCATATTGTAAATATTTACCAGTAGATTCAATATATCGTAAATGACAAATCCTTCAAATATGTCTAGAAGAAAATTATTTTTAACTCTAAAAACAGCACACCAGGTGACGAAATCCTCCCTTGGGTTGTCCAGAAGGGCCTCCATTACAGTAAGAACATGGGCTTAAGTCGGAAAGCATCTTACTCATGTTGTTAAAGTAACATCAGCTCCAGAATTATCTTGATAATGATTCGCTGACAGATGGATGAAGACATGTGTCTGAGTTCAGACTGGGATAGAGAGGATGAATCATTCTGCACTGCGTAGCTTTATCACAGAACGAGAAAAATCTGACATGGGTTTATAGAGGTTTAAGTTAATGCACACTTTAATCAGCTCTGAAGGAAATTATTTTATAATAATTGTATAATATAATATTTAATGTTATGTAATAGTTTACATAACCTTGATTGAAGAAAGGTATTGGACTCAGCTGTGTTTGTAAAAGATTTTTATAGCAACATTCATTTAATAGTTTCAGGCTTCAGAACTTTATAACCTTGACATCAACATCCTCCAAGCATACGACCTTCACCATTCCCCCCATAAACTGTTATTCCTTTAACAACACTATCATCTACCTTTACAAACACTCCCATCAACCTCAACATCCCAAATAACTCAATCATCAAATCTCACCAGAACATCACTTTATCAATCTGACCTTGCCAACTCACCAATCAACCTCAATATCAACATCATAAGCATCTCTATCCCCAGCAAAATAATTCACATCAATAAACCTCATCATATGCTCCATTCCCAACAACACAATTATTAACCTCACTATCATAACAATCAACCTCATCGTCTGTTCCATTCTCAACAACACAATTATCAACCTCACTATCATAACAATCAACCTCATCATCTGTTCCATCCTCAACAACACAATTATCAACCTCACTATCATAACAATCAACCTCATCATCTGTTCCATTCTCAACAACACAATTATCAACCTCACTATCATAACAATCAACCTCAAGCATCTGTTCCATCCTCAACAGTAGTATCAACCGCTCACTATCATAACAATCACCTCATCATCTGTTCCATCTCACACAATTATGCAACCCACTATCATAACAATCAACCTCATCATCTGTTCCATCCTCAACAATACAATTATCAACCTCACTATCATAACAATCAACCTCATCATCTGTTCCATTCTCAACACAATTATCAACCTCACTATCATAACAATCAACCTCATCATCTGTTCCATTCTCAACACAATTATCAACCTCACTATCATAACAATCAACCTCATTTTCTGTTCCATTCTCAACAACACGATTATCAACCTCACTATCATAACATCACCTCATCATCTGTTCCATTCTCCACACACATTCATCAACCTCACTATCATAACAATCAACCTCATCATCGTGTTCCATTCTCAACACACAATTATCACCTCACTATCATAACAATCAACCTCATCATCTGTTCCATTCTCAACACAATTCTCAACCTCACTATCATAACAATCAACCTCATCATCTGTTCCATTCTCAACAACACAATTATCAACTCACTATCATAACAATAACCTCATCATCGTTCCATTCCAACACAATTATCAACCTCACTATCATAACAATCAACCTCACATCTGTTCCATCTCACAACAATTATCAACCCACTATCATAACAATCAACCTCATCATCTGTTTCCATTCTCAACACAATTATCACCTCACTATCATAACATCAACCTCATCATCCTGTTCCTTCTCAACACAATTATCAACCTCACTATCATAACAATCAACCTCATCATCTGTTCCATTCTCAACACAATTATCAACCTCACTATCATAACAATCAACCTCATTTTCTGTTCCATTCTCAACAACACGATTATCAACCTCACTATCATAACAATCAACCTCATCATCTGTTCCATCCTCAACAATACAATTATCAACCTCACTATCATAACAATCAACCTCATCATCTGTTCCATTCTCAACACAATTATCAACCTCACTATCATACAATCAACCTCATCATCTGTTTCCCTTCTCAACACAATTATCAACCTCACTATCATAACAATCAACCTCATCATCTGTTCCATTCTCAACAACACAATTATCAACCTCACTATCATAACAATCAACCTCATCATCTGTTCCATTCTCAACACAATTATCAACCTCACTATCATAACAATCAACCTCATCATCTGTTCCATTCTCAACAACACAATTATCAACCTCACTATCATAACAATCAACCTCATCATCTGTTCCATTCTCAACAACACAATTATCAACCTCACTATCATAACAATCAACCTCATCATCTGTTCCATTCTCAACAACACAATTATCAACCTCACTATGATAATCAACCTCACTGCCTGTTCCATCCTCAACAACACAATTATCAACCTCACTATCATAACAATCAACCTCACTGCCTGTTCCATCCTCAACAACACAATTATCAACCTCACTATCATAACAATCAACCTCATCATCTGTTCCATTCTCAACACAATTATCAACCTCACTATCATAACAATCAACCTCATCGTCTGTTCCATTCTCAACAACACAATTATCAACCTCACTATCATAACAATCAACCTCATCGTCTGTTCCATTCTCAACAACACAATTATCAACCTCACTATCATAACAATCAACCTCATCATCTGTTCCATTCTCAACAACACAATTATCAACCTCACTATCATAACAATCAACCTCATCATCTGTTCCATTCTCAACAACACAATTATCAACCTCACTATCATAACAATCAACCTCATCATCTGTTCCATCCTCAACAATACAATTATTAACCTCACTATGATAATTAACCTCACTGCCTGTTCCATTTTAAAAAACACAATTATCAACCTCACTATCATAACAATCAACCTCATTATCTGTTCCATTCTCAACACAATTATCAACCTCACTATCATAACAATCAACCTCATCATCTGTTTCATTCTCAACACAATTATCAACCTCACTATCATAACAATCAACCTCATCATCTGTTCCATTCTCAACACGATTATCAACCTCACTATCATAACAATCAACCTCATCATCTGTTCCATTCTCAACACGATTATCAACCTCACTATCATAACAATCAACCCTCATCATCTGTTCCATTCTCAACATAATTATCAACCTCACTATCATAACAATCAACCTCATCATCTGTTCCATCCTGAACAACACAATTATCAACCTCACTATCATAACAATCAACCTCACTGCCTGTTCCATTCTCAACAACACAATTATCAACCTCACTATCATAACATTCAACCTCATATCTGTTCCATTCTTCCCAACAACAATTATCAACCTCACTATCGTAACAATCAACTCTATTTCTGTTCCATTTCTCAACACAATTATCAACCTCACTATGCATAACAATCAACCTCATCTTCTGTTCCATTCAACAACACAATTATCAACCTCACTATCATAACATCAACCTCATCGTCGTGTTCCATTCTCAACAACACAATTATCAACCTCACTATCATAACAAGACACCTCATCGTCTGTTCCATCTCAACAACACAATTATCAACCTCACTATCATAACAATCAACCTCATCATCTGTTCCATTCTCAACAACACAATTATCAACCTCACTATCATAACAATCAACCTCATCATCTGTTCCATCCTCAACAATACAATTATTAACCTCACTATGATAATTAACCTCACTGCCTGTTCCATTTTAAAAAACACAATTATCAACCTCACTATCATAACAATCAACCTCATCATCTGTTCCATTCTCAACACAATTATCAACCTCACTATCATAACAATCAACCTCATCATCTGTTCCATTCTCAACACGATTATCAACCTCACTATCATAACAATCAACCTCATCATCTGTTCCATTCTCAACACAATTATCAACCTCACTATCATAACAATCAACCTCATCGTCTGTTCCATTCTCAACAACACAATTATCAACCTCACTATCATAACAATCAACCTCATCATCTGTTCCATTCTCAACAACACAATTATCAACCTCACTATCATAACAATCAACCTCATCAACTGTTCCATTCTCAACAACACAATTATCAACCTCACTATGATAATCAACCTCACTGCCTGTTCCATCCTCAACAACACAATTATCAACCTCACTATCATAACAATCAACCTCATCATCTGTTCCATTCTCAACAACACAATTATTAACCTCACTATAATAATTAACCTCACTGCCTGTTCCATTTTCAAAAACACAATTATCAACCTCACTATCATAACAATCAACCTCATTATCTGTTCCATTCTCAACACAATTATCAACCTCACTATCATAACAATCAACCTCATCATCTGTTCCATTCTCAACACAATTATCAACCTCACTATCATAACAATCAACCTCATCATCTGTTCCATTCTCAACACAATTATCAACCTCACTATCATAACAATCAACCTCATCATCTGTTCCATTCTCAACACAATTATCAACCTCACTATCATAACAATCAACCTCATCATCTGTTCCATTCTCAACACAATTATCAACCTCACTATCATAACAATCAACCTCATCGTCTGTTCCATTCTCAACACAATTATCAACCTCACTATCATAACAATCAACCTCATCATCTTCCATCTCAAACACAATTATCAACCTCACTATCATAACAATCACCACCTCATCATCTGTTCCATTTCTCAACAACAGATTATCAACCTCACTATCATAACAATCACCTCATCATCTGTTCAATCTCAACACACAATTATCAACCTCACTATCTTAACAATCAACCTATCATCTGTTTCCATCTCAACAAACAATATCACCTCACTATCATAACAATCAACCTCATCATCTGTTCCATTCTCAACACAATTATCAACCTCACTCCATAACAATCAACCTCAGTCATCGTTTCCAATTCTCAACAACATATCAACCTCACATCATAACAATCACCTCATCAATCTGTTCCATTCTCACACAATTATCAACCTCACTCATAACAATCAACTCATCATCTGTTCCATCTCAACAACACAATTATCAACCTCACTATCATAACAATCAACCTCATCATCTGTTCCATTCCACAACACAATTATCAACCTCACTATCATAACAATCAACCTCATCATCTGTTCCATTCTCAACAACACAATTATCAACCTCACTATCATAACAATCAACCTCATCATCTGTTCCATTCTCAACAACACAATTATCAACCTCACTATCATAACAATCAACCTCATCATCTGTTCCATTCTCAACAACACAATTATCAACCTCACTATCATAACAATCAACCTCATCATCTGTTCCATTCTCAACAACACAATTATCAACCTCACTATCATAACAATCAACCTCATCGTCTTTTCCATTCTCAACAACACAATTATCAACCTCACTATCATAACAATCAACCTCATCATCTGTTCCATTCTCAACAACACAATTATCAACCTCACTATCATAACAATCAACCTCATCATCTGTTCCATTCTCAACAACACAATTATCAACCTCACTATCATAACAATCAACCTCATCATCTGTTCCATTCTCAACAACACAATTATCAACCTCACTATCATAACAATCAACCTCATCGTCTGTTTCATTCTCAACAACACAATTATCAACCTCACTATCATAACAATCAACCTCATCATCTGTTCCATCCTCAACAATACAATTATCAACCTCACTATCATAACAATCAACCTCATCGTCCTTTTCCAATTCTTCAACAAAAACAATATTCAACACAATTATCAACCTCACTATCATAACAATCAACCTCATCATCTGTTCCATCCTCAACAACACAATTATCAACCTCACTATCATAACAATCAACCTCATCAACCTCATCATCTGTTCCATTCTCAACAACACAATTATCAACCTCACTATCATAACAATCAACCTCATCATCTGTTCCATTCTCAACAACACAATTATCAACCTCACTATCATAACAATCAACCTCATCATCTGTTCCATTCTCAACAACACAATTATCAACCTCACTATCATAACAATCAACCTCATTGTCTGTTCCATTCTCAACAACACAGTTATCAACCTCACTATCATAACAATCAACCTCATCATCTGTTCCATCCTCAACACAATTATCAACCTCACTATCATAACAATCAACCTCATCATCTGTTTCATTCTCAACAACACAATTATCAACCTCACTATCATAAACAATCACCATCATCATCTGTCCTTCCAATCTCACAACACAATATACAACCTCACTAATCATAACAATCAACCTCATCGTCTGTTCCATTCTCAACAACACAATTAATCAACCTCACTAATCAACTAACCAATTCACCTCAATCAAGTCTGTTTCATTCTCAATCACACATTATCAACCTCATATCATACATAATGCACCTCATCTGTTTTCATTCTCAACAACACAATTACAACCTCACTATCATAACAATCAACCTCATCGTTGTCCATCTCAACAACAAATATCACCTCATGCATAACAATCACCTCATCGTCTGTTCCTTCTCAACAACACATTATCAACCTCACTATCATAACAATTAACCTCATCGTCTGTTTCATTCTCAACAACACAATTATCAACCTCACTATCATAACAATCAACCTCATCATCTAACCAATTCACCCAACACTTATTCTAACCAGTCATCAACAATCTTATACTTTTCAACTATTAACATATCACTTTTATCAACATTATTTTCTATTTTGTTATAGTTATAGTTGTTATAGTTATAACAAACAATAGCTGTAACATCATCTCACCATCAATAACTCCACCACAATCAACATCATGTATCTTCACCAACCCTCTTTTCAACTTCATAATAGTAACAATGTTTAGCCTGGTTAAAACGAATATTTTCCCCTATATGTGATGCAATGTGATGTGACTTATCTGCGATCTGTTTCGTACCAGATCAATCAGCGAACAGTGGGAGTGGTTGTGAGTAGGAGCACGTTTCCTTTCATGCGTTGGGAGAATTTGTATCAGTTTTTTGATGGTAGCTTACGATTATGAACTGGTGTGGTAGCAAGAGAGAGACGTATCAGAAGTGGTTAAGGCGTTTTTAGTCAGTTGCAGCAAACCTTTGACAAATTCAAATGTAAGCATGAACTAAATGGATTGTACTTTGTCACAAAGATGTTGTGGCTCTACTACCTACAAGGTTTGCAAAATGTTCAATTCACCAACTTGCTCCATTAGTTGAAAAGGAGGTGGTTAGTCAACAAAACAGCGACACTAAAGTCATCATTGTTGTTGTGCTTACCTTTCATGAGCTACTGAAAGGCAAAGTGAAGGAGACTGAGAAGATGTGAGTTTTTTTATGAATGTTGAATATAAGCTGTCGGTGTTCAAACCCGAGTCCTGGCCTTACCGACCCAAATGGGACAATGGAGTCTCTGTACCAGGACAATCTCAATGGCATTGTTGTCGATGAGGAGCATTTTAAATATAAATGGCAAATGAGAAGTAAAACAGCAAAAGTGAGGATAAATTATTAACTCTCCAATTTGACGAAATGATGACAACAAAGCTTAAGGATCATTTTACTTCACACTTTATTTCAAAGCTTCCAATTCTTGCCACATTTCAAATGTCATGACCTGACTTTAACTATTGAGTGAAGGCAGATGCAAACGTTGTAAGTTTTGGCCGAATCCACACCGCCAAGACGTTAACGATTGTCAAAGACGGATTTCTGGACCATCTGTACAAAATTAAATGCAGTGCGACGGCTCGGCTTTGACCTCTCTCTTATATAGTGCCTGTCCTTTCAGGAAATCTTGCAAACATTAACCGTACTGGCAGATAATTGAGTTTGATTCGAGCGATTTAGGTTTGATCATTATAATTTATTTGTAGTTTAAGTGCAGTTGAGGCAGATTACAGCACATTAACACGGCTGGTTCATCCCAGCTCCTGCTCTCTTACGACAGGCCTCATGCATGTGGAGAATCTGTGTGTAACGGATTCGGGTGTGAAGCATAGGTAGAGTGTGACTGTTGCTGATCTGGGGACTTAAAGAGATCTATTTCTGTCTCTGTGGTAGTTATGATCTCACACACACACATCACACGCGCACACAATCAGAGACACACACTCGCTGCTGCAGTGACACGATGTTTAAAATAAACTCTGCTGTGTGGATTATTTCTGAACAGCACTCACTGTGTTAAACACCACCATGTGATGATGGTTTAACCTTTAAACTCAATGTGATCATTACCAGCCTTAAAGGAGCAGTTCTTAAAATTTAAAAATATTAAACGGCATTGATTTCACTGGCTAAATCTTTGACTGGTTAACTTTTTGGGTTAATTAAAAAAATATAAATAACACTCAAAAAAAAGGAGTATTAACATTGAAAGGCAGGCTGCTTATTAAACAAAAGGTACAAGAGTATTATCACCATTATTAAAAACCAGCATCATCATAACCCCTCCCCTTTAACCCTGTTTTCCCCCCCCCCCCCCCCCCCTCAACAAACTAAAGCATAAAAAACATAATTTTAATGTAATTGAACCATTTTCAACATTCTGTTGCATGTTTGGGGAGTCCTCTAGTGGTGAGCGTATGAGAAGCGCTCAAGGATATTCATGTCTTCAAATATTCATCTTCATGTCGGCTTTCTTTTCTTTCGGGGTCTCCACCAGCGTGTAATGACCACCAACCGTCTTCTGGCAATGTTTATGCTGGGCGGATGCCCTTCCAGCTGCAACCCATCGCTGGGAACATCCTACAACACACTCAATCTCACTCACTATGAACTTGGTTTCTATACCCCATTCACTTATTCCGTCATGTCTTGGATCTTGTGGGAAACCGGAGGC